>CM060333.1:26736778-26744278 GCA_030674155.1 Stramonita haemastoma | reverse complement strand
GTACATTTATGCAGGTGTATAAATTGTAATTTTTGTCTGTGTCATTTAGTGATTTAGCAGGCAAGCAGAACTTTATAGGTCAGTATTAAAGTATGGCTTTACAGATAACAGAGAGCTGTTCACAGGTTTGCAAATGAGTTAAAATTCAAGATTTTGTGCAATGCAAAAATGTTTCTTTTAAAAAAAAAAACAACAGCATCAACCATCAAAGCATCCTAGCCTTTCCTGTTCTTTTAATTTTTAAAATTATTTTTTTACTCTTATTCTTATCATTATCATTAATCATCCTCAACATCATCATGATCTAGAGCTATCAATTGTTATTGTTGTTGTTATTGTTATTATTACCATCATCATCATCATTATTGATGTTCTTGAACATTACAATTTACATTATCTTTATCATTATTTTTTTTATTATCAGCATTGTTACCATTATTGGTGGTGGTCATTTTTACTATTACTGTATTAGTATATTTTGCCCATTTTAAGGGCAAGAATTGATGATTCTGTTATTCTGTTAAAATAAGGACACTTATAACTAGTTATTAAAGTTATTGTCATGGAACTGGATTAACCTTTCACATAGATCTATTCATGTTTGCTTTTTTTTCTTCCTTGCAGTTTGCTTTGACCAACTCAATGAGAGTACTAGATGCAGGCAGTACACACACGTACAAGATGGGTAAGAACCGGAAACACAGGATACGCAAAAGCAAAGAAAATGAAGCAGAAGAGTCCAGTGACGATGGAGTTGCTTGTGAGTATAGATAGATCTATCTCTTTATCAGGAAACTGAACTTAGACAATTTGGAAGTTTTCTATGTGAAAAAATGAGCAAGCACATGCATGCATGCATGCATGCATGCACGCACACACCCATGCATGCATGCACGCACGCACGCACGCACTCGCACACACATATATACTCTCTCTCTCTCTCTCTCTCTCTCTCTCTCTCTCTCTCTCTCTCTCTCTCTCTCTCTCTCTCTCTCTCTCTCTCTCTCTCTCTCTCTCTCTCTTTCTTTCCCCTTCTCTCTCTATCTGTCTGTCTCTGTCTCTGTCTCTGTCTCTGTCTCTGTCTCTGTCTCTGTCCTCTCTCTCTCTCTCTCTCTCTCACACCACACACACACACACACACACACACACACACACACACACACACACACACACACACACACACACACACACACACACACACACACCAGTTTGAGCCACCACTGGGATGCCCATTCAGGGATGTTTTTTTTTCCCCCTGGAGATAACATTAATGCCAACTCCTCTTCTCTGAACTCTCTTTGGATGAGACTATACGGACCTAAGGTCTGTGTGTGAATGCTCATGGTACATTTTATGCATTTCAATCATTTTGCCTTTCGGAAATGTGGGCCATTGTGTGCTGGTGGGAATGGATTCATTACAAAATTTCTGAAAGTGCATGCACATGGGGACTGGATGTAAAAAAGACAACACTCAGAGGATGTGCGTGCGTGCGTCAGAGGAATCTGAAATGTGTAGTTGGTTTGGACTTAGTGAAGGTGGTCTCAAGAGTTGGTACTAAATGAATATCTCATAAATGATTTTTTGAAAAAAGCTTCCTGTTTTGCTGTGCTGTAAGTGTGCACTTGACAGCTTGTGCAAAGTGTTCCTTCTGTATATTTTATCATAGTTTACACCATAAAGTGAATTCATGCAAACTGGTATTAATTAATGATCAGCAAAAAACCTTTGATTCACCATTGTCTGATTAATTTAATATATAATTATCTAATTCAGCTGCAAGTATATTACCATTTTTTGTTCAGAAACAGTGGAGTCCAAGAACTGAGTGTGTGTACTTACTCCATGCATACTTGCAAACAGACATCAGCTCAATGCCTATATTTAATTTTATGGGCAACTCCCAAAAGGTGCCTAAGAGAACATTGAATTTTCATTTTGGGTTTCTCAGTAAGTCTTTTGTATTTTTGAAGTGTTAAATGATTCAACTGTTTAAATTTTTCATCTAAAAAACTGCAGGTTGTCGACATCATGAGAAATGAGCGTTTGATGTGATGCTTGTGAAACTGTTTCTCGTGACGCATAACATTTTCAGTGCTAGAATTTCTAACATTTTAATTGAAAACCAAGACTATAATTGTTTTTTTTTCATAATCATTTGATGGACTCTTTTCATTCATAGCCAAACAAAGGGCTTAAAAAATCATGTTCCTTGAAAATTATCATCATGTACATGTCACATCACGAGAAACAGTTTTTCCACTTGTGCAACAATGCACTACACAAAACTTAACAACTTCTTCATAATGAAACTTTTTTATATCACACGTTTTTCACATCAACATATTTGTCTGCAAAAGATTAAAAGGCTTGAGTGAACTTTGGTATCAAAATTAGCTAAACCCCTGTTTCTTGTGACAAACAGTGTGACATCGACACATGGATTTAAGTCACACGTCACAAGAAACTGCTTAATGAACATAAATCCTTTATTCACAAACACAGAGGGTAGCAGTAGCACCAAATTAAGCAATAAGAAGAAGGTTGATAAAAACAAAATATTTTACAAATCATAAACACTTTGGTTTTAAACAAATTGCATAATGAATGTTTCTTGTGACAACTCCACCATGCATTGTTGTCACATGTACTGAGAAACATTTGAATTTATTCAGTCATTGTTATAGCAGATAATTTCAGCAAGTGACTTGATTCAGAACATTTGAACTTAATAAAGCAACAAATCAGCTTTATTAAAGAAAAAACAACAACAGAACACGCACAAAGCCCCCACTTGCCTTCTGTTTCTTGTGACATTCTGTTTCTTGTGACAATCTCATCACACCATTTGCAATACTAATTTATCCCCCCATTTTTTTTAAAGAAGCTATTCTTTTTATCTCAGACACTAGGAACAAACAAGATTCATTCCAAATGTAGTCTTTACATTATTTAAACATGGATAAACGGGAAATGTTATGATACACATTGAACAAAAAAATATTGATCATTTTATGACATGAAAAAAAATGGATTCACAAATTGTGATTGACTAGGAACAAAATGGGTTTTGCAGCAAATGTATCATTAGGGTGTCAAAAATGTTTTTATCAGTCAACCACATTTCTTGAAAAAAAAAGTTATAAAAATTTTTAACAGTTGTGTTACATGTTGTCACTCGTAATGAGAGACATGAAATTTTCCAGAGCCATTGCTATGGAAGATAGTCACAAAGTTACTAATACAAAACATTTGAACTTGATCAAGAAAGCACAAGCTTTATGATCAAAGAAAAAAGCAACACCACACACACACACACACACACACACACACACACACACACACACACACACACACACACACACACACACACACAGAAAGAAAGAAAGAAAGAAAGACAGAACACTTGTGTTCTGTTTCTTGTGATAATCTCATCACGACACATAGGTTGATTCTATTCGAAAATCAGTGTTGCATGTCACTGGTTGCCGGTTTTTCACCTATGGATGAGAAAAATATCTATATCATTTGCAGGGTTCGCGATAACCGGTAATTGTCGGTATTTTACCGATTGTAAACAGGGAATACCGAAAATTTTCGAAGCAGCCGGTACCGCGTACCGATTCTGTTTGCCTGTGACCGATATAGATTTCCGTCTCAAAAAAAAGTCTGAAGTGACATTTTCTGACAGTCTGTCATGCGCCTGTACTGTGCTTACGCACCTACCCCTTCCCTCGCACACCCCTTCCGACGAACATCTTTGGCGCCAGCCTGATTAGCCTAGCACGCAGAACAGCAAGCTTTACTGTGAAAGAATAGAGCTTCGCGCTCTTCTCGGCATGACAGTAACATCCATTCACAATGAGTAAATGGGGCCTAGATTTATTTAATCTTTATTCTTTTAATCTTTTATATCGAGGATAATGGAATAAGCACACCTGTGCTTTTTTACATCCAGTCCCCATGTGTATGCAGTTTTGTAAATGTCATCTGTTCCCACCTGCACATGATGGCCTGCTCTTACGAAAAGCGGAGGGTCTATGACTTTGAATTTGTGCGTTGCTTTGAGAGAGAAGAGTCGAAAACTAAATCTAAATTGAACGAAAGATCTAGATGAGCCTAAGCATAGAAACAAGAAAGAAGAATACAAGTCTCAGGAATGATGCCATGCAAAACAACAGACTGACACAGACAGTGGCACAGGCGCTAGAAAAAAAAATCCTATTTCCTGCGTGGCTTCATGCCCAAGAAGCGAGTGGCAGCAGCACGGCAGTCAAAGTCTGAGAGATTCGCGTTCAATTTAGATTTAGTTTTGTTGCCGAACAATCCCCCCCTCCCCCACCTCCTCACTGAATAGTTTCGTTTTGTTCACAGTACGTACCGGATTTTATTTTCTGGGGACCGATTTTGGGGGAGTTGGTCAAGATATCTCTGAAACGGCAACTTGCAGTACCGGTATTAAAAAATCCTAGCGCGAACCCTGCATTTGGAAACTTTATCCAAACAGTAATCTGTCAATGTGTTGCCTTGTAAATTGTAATAATTATCATCTCTATAAAGTATTATAAAGTAAATGCCAGCAGGAGTTTACAGTGCATAAGAATAATAGAATTGCATAAAAAATTGAGAGTGATAAGAATGTAGGACAGTGCAATGCCTATCTTGAAAATCAAGATGAATAAAACTGTCATTAAATATGACGAAATATAAACATAATGGAACACCCATCCATTTCCATGTTGCAATCATCAATGGTCTGCTTGATGCCCGAAAGGGGCAAAAAGAAGCTGCTTTGGGATGAGTTTGGCCTTTTCTACAACCTTCCTCCATTGCACTGAACCAGGTACACTCCCCCATGCCCCTTGCTGTCTTTGTTTCGTCGGATGTTAACTCTGTGACATAGACATTAGTCTTTTGGGATTCCTTCCCACCCACTGCATGAGGCACGTGTGCAAGCACAAAACCGCTTGCAGCCAACGTTAATCCAAAACATGGAGAAAGGTACACAACAAAGTGGTTTGGCTGCCATGGTTGATGTGCTGGTCCATGCCATCCTCTGGTATGTGTCCACATGATGCTCTAGTGAGCTGCTTCATCTGTAGGGCACCCTCTAACAAGGTGGATACAACAATGTAGATCTCTCCTCACATTGTGCCCAACTCCTTCTGGGAAGATGGATTCCATGATGCTCTGCAGTAGTGTGGCAATTGCATACAGATGAGGTATCCCCATGTATCTAGCTGATCTGATGCTTTGCTTAATTTCGGTTTCATACAGGTCTTCCAAAACACGTTGCACAATACCCTCTTTGTGGAATAAATTAAATATCGTCAGGAAATGCAGGAATACCTTTTTCTAGTCCGACTTTCTCTAGCCTTAATTCTGTCCAACTGCCATTGGTCTTCCAATCTTTGCGACATCCATCTGGCTTGTGCCAACTTCTTGGTCTGCTTGAAGGCAGCCAATTTTTCAGGGTCTGCTTTCATCCACTCCTGGTATTCTTTGCAGCATTGTGCATTTGATTTTACTGCAGTCTTGGGTGCTTTGGGCAATATTTGTCATAACCTTGAAACAGCACAATGAAAGGGACAGTTGTTTGTGACTCTTAGCCAAATTCATAACAGCTGAACAGGGCTACAGCAAGAATAATTTCATTTGTCAGAGATGGGCAGATTTTCGTGTTGATAAGAATCACAAGATCATTTGTCAATGAAAATCATTTGTCAATGGAAAAAAACCCAACTTTTTAAATAGATTTTGATTGAAAGAGTGAGACATTTCTCCAGATACTAGCCAAATAGATGAGTGAGAAAAAAATGGCTTCCCGTAGCTCTGTCCAAATGATGAAACTGCCCACATAGTATCATCAAGAGTAGCATGTCACGAGAAACAGTCAAACTGCAACTTGTATTCTGAAAGTTACAAATAATGTACACAAAAACCCCATCAAATGTTGTAGATGAAATAAATTTATCACATAAGCAGTTGTGCATTTGAGTCATGTTGTGAAAAATGCACACACACAAGTTCAAGTTTGTAGTAACAGTGACAGAAAATCAAGTCATGTCACACAAAAAATGTTACGAGAAACAGGCTATGCAGTGAGATCAAGAAATCAAATTTATAAACACAACACTTTATTTCCTCCTTGAATTACAAATAACTTTATAGAGCATCAACAATAACAGTAACTTGCTTTCCTTTGGATAAAATCGAAGTACGGCTGTTATTTCTGTTTCTCGTTAGCTGTGACTTGAACAATGTTTCTGTCACAAAACCAACATGCGTCATTTGACCAAACACCACCATGTGGTGCCAGCATAAGCATGCAGTCTTGTATTTTCGTTTTGCTGTACGACTTGATCAGAAACAGTTTAGATCAAAAGAACCAGTAAATTAGATATAGTAATGGGTTTATTCTGTTTCTCGTTACATTTACAAGGATGCCCTGTTTCTTGTTACATGCAAATTTGCTGTGACGTTATCAGTTCACTTGCCCTCACACCTGATCACCATTTCTTTCACCTCCCTGGAAGTAGTTTTCATACTCAGACTACTTTGCGGTTGTTATAAATGCTGTTCTTGCCATTGGCAAGCGAAAACTAAAATAGGGAGATGCAGCACTGTTTCTCGTGACGTTTGTGACGCAAATTTATAACACTCGAAAAAGTAGTTTTAATCATGAAATTATCTTGTCTATTGACTGCCACCCTACTCACTGTTATGAGGAGTAGTGTTGACCCTTCATTCTGAGTTGATTCCCAAAGATTACTTTGTGTACAGTAAGAAAAGAGACAGTGATTGAGTGTGACGTTAACTGTCACAAGAAACTGTACATTTTCAAGTCGTAATTTCATAACTTAAAGTTATATTTTTCAAACAAAAGGATGCTTCAGATCATAGAAACACCTTTACTTAACATGTTAGAAAACTTGAAATGAGAAGAAAACAATTCTTTTATTATCAAATGATACCTTTTCTAACTACCCAAAAAAAATTTCAAAAGAAACAGCAAAAATTGAGGCAAAATCTATCGTTAAAATTTAATTAAAAATAGTAATCTGTAAGTATTTGCTGTGAACCTTTGATATGTATTACATTAATCATTTCAGATTACAATGAAAGCAGTTTTATTGGTATTCTCTCTCAAATAAACTAGTTGTGGATATTTTAAAGGTGTCATCTGACAGGGGGCACCTTTTGGTTTTGGCCCACATACATACATTCAAGTATCAGTATCATGATATAAAACCCATTTTGTTGGAATACATACAAGTACTAATCTAGAGTAATATACATGTATGTGTTTGTATTTTCAGTATGCTCCCACATAGCCAAAGCTGTCAACTTTGCCACCTTGCGAAAAACACTGCTGAAGCCAACTTGTACCTTTGGTGAATGCACGGTGAGTGAAGAGTTCTGACTAAATCTGAGTGGGTTTGTTTGTTAAGTGCTTTTTGGTTTGTTTTTTTTTCATTTCAAAGGGGGTGGGGATTAAAC
>CM060333.1:26704278-26734278 GCA_030674155.1 Stramonita haemastoma | reverse complement strand
GACCTCAGCTTCTCTAGGGGCCAGCATATTGAGAGAGGCGCCCATCTCCTCTACCTCTCTGCTTTGCCTTCCCTGACTCTAAAGAGGGCAGGTACCCATAAATTTACAGCTGGGTGAACTGGGGGGAGCTGTATTGAAGCCAAGGCGTGCAAACAGTCACCCATTCAACTGGTAACCACGCTTGAAGCTCTTGACTTGGGGAAAGCGAGCGCTCTGACCACTGAGCTATCCCACCCCCCATACACAAACACATATCAGTATCAAATATGCCACTTTGGTTTTCTGCTAACCCAGTGATGTATGTAAATGTGCAGGTGTTACAGCTGTGATAATGACATTCCCGTGGAGAGCAGTAAGAGGGTGCAAGAGTGTATTGATTTTCTACGCAAACAGGCAGGCCTTCCTCGCTTGGAGTTCTCCCACTTTACAGGTAGGTCCATTTTCAGGTGGCTTCACACTTGTATAGAAAGTGAAAGGCTATGTATGTTTTTTTTCTTTCTTTTTTTCTTTTGCTTGATTTTTTTCCTGTTCCTCAAATAGAGCTCAGAGGTTCACCAGTAGTGAGATTTTGTACATATAATTGTGTTGTTGTTTTTTTTTCAACCATGAAGATAGCCACATTCTTACTTCAGGGATGATGTCTAAACATGATACCAATGTACTTGTGTTTTTCATTATCTTCTTCTAGCATGCAAAAGCCTACTCTTGTGAAAGTCAGAATGGGTTGTAGTGAGTGCGCAAAATGTTTTGCATGTGTTCGCACATATGATCTCTATTATAGTCTCTATCCAAAAGGACTTTAGGGCATGTAGAGTCTGTAGGGGGGGGAGGGGGGAACCTTCAAAAGGGTGCCTTGGTAGTGGCTTGAACCACAGCTCTCACATTATGAGCTCTATACTCTACCGACTAGGCTAACCCACTCCCCTCTTTTTTGTTTGAAGACAGACTTTCCTGCTTTTACTTGACTGATTAGGGTTCTAGGTGCTTGACTGTTGTATTAGAGAATAAAATGAGGTCCTGTGTGTACTTTGTTTTAGCACAAGTGAAAGATCCCTTAGGTATGAATTTTGTCCATGGCAAAATTTTTGTAGAGCAAGTCACTAGCATAGAAATAAAGACATTCAAATACAAGAGAAGAGGGGGGAAAAAAGGTGGTGCTGTTTTCATGATGATGCTGTCACCCAGAGGAGAGCAGTCCTTATTTCACATTAATAAAGTCTGCAGTGACTGAAAGGAATCTGCAA
Source organism: Stramonita haemastoma (assembly GCA_030674155.1). NCBI lineage: Eukaryota > Metazoa > Mollusca > Gastropoda > Neogastropoda > Muricidae > Stramonita > Stramonita haemastoma. The sequence goes on along the minus strand of CM060333.1, from coordinate 26,733,034 downwards.
TGCAAAATCTTGTGCTTCATGTTGAAAGGAAGAATTGGAAAAGTGGTTAAGATGGAAATCAGACCTAGCCTGTTCTCAGTTTGTTTCTACATATGGGTTTTTTTGTTTGGTTTTGTTGGGGTTAGTTGGTGGGTGGGGTTTTTTCATGTGGTTTGTGTGTGTATGTGTGTGTGCGTGCGTGTGTGTGTGTGCGTGTGTGCACATGCGCGCATGCGTGCATGCGCATGTGTGTTTAAGTAAGATTAAAAAACCATGCTGGTAAACTATTTAAACAAATATTATAAGCATAGTGTTAAAAAAAACATCCTGTTCGGAATTCAGATTTATTTTGATTTCTTAAAGAAAACTTTGTTTTGGATTGTAGGGTAGACACTTTTCACATACCACACATACTAAACATCACATACACAACAACAAATGTACCTAAGTCCAGTTGATAATGTAACCTGCATGATTTTTGGCTTCTCAGGCCAGAGAGGTGCTCAGGTGACCAGCCAGTCGGACATCTCTCCCACAGACCCCAGCCCCCCATCCAGCCAATCGCGTTCTGACAAGTCACAGCAGGTCACAGGCAGAGCAGCTGGGGTCGCCTGTCAGAAGGTCAAGGTCAGTGCTGATTGATGTGAACCACTGTGGGGGGTTTTTCTGCAGGAGTGATGGTTAGACAAAGTTTGGGGTTTTGGGATGGGTTTTGTTTTTGTTTTTTTTTAGGTGTATACATTGTCAGTATACTCTTGTTTTAATTATTTTGAATTTCAAAGCAATCCATGAACTCAACACTGGGTTAAGAGATGGGGTGCATTAGAAACCTCCATTCTTATTATTGTTGGTGTTATTTTTTGTTATTAACCAAAGGGACTCAAACTTAAGTCTGTTGTTCATGTAGTTGTGATGCCCTGTTTAAATTGCATCAGGTAAAAATAAATGTTACATGGAAAGAGTGACTTATTTTTTTCAAAAGGAGACATGTTGATTTTGATCATATGACCCATATATATATATAATATATATATATATTCAGCACATATAAAAAGCAGAACAAGAAAATGTTATCTTCAGCTGTGCTGTATGTAATTTAAAAAAACAGAAATCTACAGACTCTTGGCCTTTTTTTAGATAGGGCACTCATAAATGTTCGTTAATGTTAGTAGTCTTCATACTCTTATATAAGTATTTTCATTGTCAGAGTGGTGTAGAGGTGTCCTGATTGCATTCTAAATCACAAATTGCTGAAATATAATCAATGACTGAGAATCCTTTACTCTGAATAAATAAAGTGGTTGTGGAAAAGTAGAAGTAATATATCTCTCACCTTTTGTTGTCATTGAGTTCGGCGTAAGCCACCACACCCAATGATAATGATGTAGAGGTATATCTAGGAAACTTGTAATGCAACCCAAAAGCTTTTGGTGTAAAGGGATGTATTTGTGGAGAAAAGGATGGGCATTATTCATTCTAAGATTTTTTTTTTCTTTTTCAGGGTCTGAGTAACCTTGGTAACACATGTTTCTTCAATGCGGTTATGCAGGTATGCTGTTTTACATGTCTTACCTTCTGAAATTATTTTTGCTGTTGCTGTTGTTGGTGTTAATTTTGTTGTTGTTGTGCACATTTTGCAGGCATGGTGGTGATGCTCTTTTTACATGTCTTGCCTTGTGGAGTTATTATTATAAAAATTATTAGTATTTTTATCGTTATCATTATTAAACAATTAAAGTAATCTGTATTTCAAATAGTATTTGTCATCAGTACAAGGTAGTTTGAATAAATCAGCACTAAGATATACCATTGTATGTTTTTACAATATGTTTGTACCCTCTGTGTGCGTGCGTGCGTGCGTGCGTGCGTGCGTGCGTGCGTGCGTGCGTGCGTGCGTGCGTGCGTGCGTGCGTATTATGATGTTTTTTCTCTTAACTGTACTACCTGAAAAATGAGTCAGATTTTTTAGGGCCTGTTCATAAGGTTTTTCTTATCTATGGATGTACACAGAGCCTTATGTCCTTGGAAAAATTTTCTCTCCTGTAACAGATGGTAGGTTTGTGTCCTGTTTGTGGAACCTATGTAAAAAGAAAAACTGATGATAGATTTGTCTTTTGTGCAGAACTTACGTTAAAAAAAAAAAAACACCCAAAAAAAACTGAAAGTAGATTTGTGTTCTTTGTGCAGAACTTATGGAAAACAAACAAAAATAACCTGATGGTAGATTTCTGCCCTTTGTGCAGAACTTATGTAAAAAAACAAATAACAAAAAAACCCCCAAAAACCTGATTGTAGATTTCTGCACTTTGCTGATGGTAGATGTGTGTGCCTTTTGTGTAGAACCTATGTTAAAAACAACAACAACAACAACAAAACAACTGATTGTAGATGTGTGTCCTTTGTGCAGAACCTATGTAAAAAAAAAAAAAAAAAAATTAAACCTGATTGTAGATTTGTGCCCTTTGCACAGAACCTATGTAAAAAAAACACACCCAAACAAACAAAATTCCCAAACTGATGGTAGATGTGTGTCCTTTGCACAGAATCTATGTCAGACACACAGTCTGGAGGCTCTGCTGGTGTCTGGCTGTAAGAAAGGGCGGTCTGCTACGATAGGGGGCCTGAGGGAGACCCACACAGACTCTGACAGCAGTGGGGAAGGGGAGGAAGAGGAAGATGGCAAGCTGAAAGAACTGGTATGATGTTTCTTCTTCTTTTTGTTGGTTGTTTGTTTGTTTGCAAGCTTGTTTTTGGTTTGTATTGTTGTTGGCTTTCATCTTGGTTGTGGGGAAAGGAAAAGAATGATAGTTGTTTTGTTGGTTTTTTTTAGCACCAACATAATTAATTCCTTGATAAAACGTGGTGATTTCCCTTGATTTTCAGTTGTTTTATGTGTTTATTTTTGGATTTTTTTTTCATTTAACCTTTAGCACGCTGCAGGCGCATCGTGTCGCCGAACAAATTATTTCCCTTGCATCTGCAGGCGCACTGTGTCGCCGAACATAGGGTGTTTAAACTTCGCGGTTCATTGGCTGAGATTCCCTTACTATTAATAGCAATAGACGTCACTTTCGATTCAAAACGAGGCTAGTTTCCTCTGCTGGCAGCCATTTGCATTTTCTTCAACACAACACGCGACAGTGAATTTTTGAAAAATAAAAATCAACTTTCGGGATTTGTCCATCACCAAAATGGCGGACACCGATTCGGAACGATTTTTGCTGGAAATATCCATCGAATCTGACTTAGAAAATGATTTTGAAGGCTTCAAACTTGTTAAAATAGACTTTGAAGTGACGGTAAGTGATCTAGGTCACAGTAATAGTGTTTCAAGTGAGATCGATGATGATCGCGAATACGATGTACCAAGCGGCCGTAAATATTTGTCGCTGGCCGGATTCATGGAAATTTTTGGTCGAAATGAGATGCCTGATGGTATTTCTGAAGGAAAAGTGTTTTATTTGTTTATAATCGATAAAATTATCACTTTGAGACTGACTGAAGTGCCACAGTCCGGTAGAAAATGATCGCGAAGACGATGTTCGTAATCGCCATGAAAACTTTTCGCGGATCGACTTCGACGAAACTTTTGGTCCAAAGGAGATACTTCGTGCTATTTATAAGGAACAACTGTTTTGTTTACTTCTAAAAGACGACATAATCACTTTATTAGTGACTGAAGTACAACAGTTTGGTAGATAGCACACAAAAACTCCATTCAAAGTGAAAAAATAGTAAGTCAACACGGTTCCGGTTTTTGTTTTTATGTCTGTTTTTTTTTTTTTTTTCAATGTCAAAACATGCATGCAGAACATATTGCCTTATATGAAAACATTCCTCATCCATTCTTTTATTAATATACAAAATATCAAGTCTCTACATTAAATTCATCCACTTTTATAAAGGTTCTAAACAAGTAGGTGCTCTCAGTTTTTGGTAACCGGAAAAAGAATGCAGGGAGAGAGGAAAGCGGTCACCAAAGAACACAGGGTGCTAAAGGTTAATATTCTTCAAAAAACTTTTTTTTTTTGGTTTCTGTCAGCTGTTGTGTGTGTTCTTGGAAAGAAAAAAATGTTTTATTTAGTACCAACATGTTGAACTACTATCATTTCTCTCTCCATTTTTTTTTTTGGGGGGGTATATTTCTGTGGTTTTGTGTTGGTGCCAGCTTTTGGATCAGCTGTATATAGAGGAAAACGATGTTAGGGTTGTTGTTTTTTTTTTAGCACCAACATGTTAGAACTCCTGTCAGTTCTTTTTCCTTTTTTTTTTTTTATTTCTTTTCTTTTTTTTTTTTTTTTTTTTTACTGCTGTTGAATATTTTCAGAAATATATTCCACAATTATTTCATACAGTGCCTTTTTTTTTTTTTTAGCATGTCAGCATATTACTCATAAAATGTAATTCATAACTGTACATTCCGACATATAATTGATTTTTTACTGCATTGTTTTTGCTTTAAAAAAGTGCAGATGAGAAGTTATGGGTCTGAACCTTCTGCTAGAGCAGTGTCCATTCTATGGCTCTGTTGGAAAAGAGAGGCCTGCTTAGTCGGGTGCAATACACAGATGACAGTTTAAATATAGAGTACTGCTCACCTTTCGAGATTAACACTGCAGGTGTTTGTATGTCCTTTTAACCTAGTTGACATTGAAAGGTGGTATGCAAGCAAACTGGGCAGTAATTAAGAGTGTTTAGCAACCTTTCCTGAGTAGAGCTGTATGTGGTTGTATGTTGTTAGCCTGACTGACGTTGAAAGGAATTATGAGAGGAAATGTACAGTTTTGGCATCGATCAATGATGAATGACCATCGATCTGTGTCAAGAGAGTCAGAAAGTGGTAAACAGCAATCCCCATCCTTCCCCCACCCAAGCTTTGATAATTAAAAAAAAAAGAAAAAAAGAAGATAAAAATGACCATCGATCTGTGTCAAGAGAGTCAGAAAGTGGGAAGCAACAACCACCATCCTTCCCCCCACCCAGGCTAATATTGATAATAACTAAAAAAAAAAAGAAATAATATTTGAAAAAAAGGCACAGCTAAACCATTCCTTCACCTCCACCTGTCCCGTAGTCCCTGGACACTACTGAAGATTTTGCAACCAGCTTCTTCCACTCCCCCACGGTCCTCCATACTACTTCTCAAGTACACGGAGTATGATGCTGACAGCAGGCGTGTGGTTTGGTTTTCAGCCAGTGATAGACATCATGGCGGGAGACCCAGGCCCCCTGACCCACTCCCTGCTGAGTTTCGTGCAGGAGATGAACAATGGCAGTGCCAACAGCACCGTCACCCCAAACACCCTCTTCAGCCACGTCTGCAAGAAGTAAGGCAATGCTTCACTATCTTCTTCTTTTTTTTTTTTTTTTCACTTCAGTATTTTTTTTTTTTTTTTTTTTGTTTTTTTGCTTCAGTATCTTCTTCTCCTTCTTGGTCGAACGCTCAAGACACTGACTGTTGTTGTCCTGTATCTATTTATGAGGAAAAATGTGTTGCGCTGCTGTTAAAAGTGTCTTGACAAGTCCAGGCCCAGCACTTCTTGTGTTAGGTGTACTTGAATATCTTAAAAGTTTAAGTAAGCCATGTGAAAGTATTTCATTTTGTATGGGTTTTTTTCTGAAGCTGGGTTTATCTATCTAGTAAGATGCCAGTGTATCTGTTTGTCTTCTCTGTGCCATCTCTCTTTGTCTCTGTGTCTGTCTGTCTGACTCTCTCTCTCTCTCTCTCTCTCTCTCTCTCTCTCTCTCCTCTCTCTCTCTCTCTCTCTCTCTCTCTCTCTCTCTCTCTCACTCCGCCTTTGCACACACATGCACACACACAACACACACACACTTACACACACACACACACACCACAAAACACACACACACACACACACACACACACACACACACACACACACACACACACACACACACACACACACACACACACAACCACACACTCACTCACACACACCACTCAAACACACACACACACACACACACACACACACACACACACACACACACACACACACACACACACACATACACACACACACACACACACACACACACACTCACAGAAAGAGACACCCCCTAAACAAAACACTAACCAAAAAACCCCCAAAACAACACATTCTGTAAACTCTGATAACTGACATGGCTGTGTGTGTGCAGAGCTCCGCGTTTCAAGGGCTTCCAACAGCAGGATAGCCACGAGCTACTGAGGACCCTACTGGACGTTGTGCGCAGTGAAGAAATCAAGGTCAGTCAGGCCACCACCCCACACCACATACATGTGTGTGTGGGGAATAAAGTGACAGGGGAGGTTTTTTGGGGGGGAGGGGGGGGGGGGAGATGGGAAGAGGTGGGGGCAGGAGGGAGGTAGTAAGGAAAGAGTTGTGAGGAGGAAGGGGAGAAGGGCTTATTTCTTTGGTTAAGTCTTTTCCCAAACTCCTTCTTTTATTCCCCGAATTTCTTCATTTTTTCCCCTAAACTCTTTTATTTATTCCCGAAACTCTTTATTTATTCCCCAAATTCCTTCATTTATTCCCCAGATTCCTTCATTTTCCCCCTAAACTCCTTTCTTTATTCCCTAAATTCCTTCATTTATTCCCCAAACTCCTTTATGTATTCTCCAAATTCCTTCATTTTAGTATCTAGAAGACTAAGGTTTGACTGACATAAATCAAAAAAGGAAATGTCATTTTTTTGGTGATGATTGAAAAAAAAAGGTTAAAAACAAAAACAAAAAAATGAAGCATTGTTTGGATTGTATCACATGATATTTGTCTGTGTTTGCCATCCAGATTGTGTGTGTGTGTGTGTGTGTGTGTGTGTGTGTGTGTGTGTGTGTGTGTGTGTGTGTGTGTGTGTGTGTGTGTGTTTTGTGTGTGTGTCCATGTGTGCGTGCATGTGTGTGTGTGTGTGTGGTGCACACAAGTCTGTTTGCGTGTATTTATCTTCATACACATTATTCTATCTTTTTTTCTACGAATACTGGAGACATGAACTTTGTTTTTTTCCTAATTCATTTTGCTACAAAACAGCTCAGAAAAAATAACTAGTGGCTTTTTTTGTGCAGAGAGGCCAGAGTGGGATCCTCAAGTTTTTCAAACTGCCGGAAAGTGTCAACCCAAAGAAGGTGGATGATGAGACCAAAGCCAAAATCAGAGGTAAGTATATTGATCAGTGAACTATGGCGCTGCACAGGAAAATCATAGATAAGTCGTCAGCTGTTGTTTTGTGCTGTGGGCTGGTAAAGTGACTAGGGCAAAAAATATTGATTTTGAGTTTTAAATAGATTTTCATTCTAAAACATTTTTTCTGATAAATTCTCAAGTATTATTAAAAATTATGATGTGGAAGTATTTCATTTTCATATTTTCTTGTTGGGAAAAAAAGTGAGAGCTATTTGACTTTTGCCAAACTATAACTGGCTTTTGCTCAAAATGGTGTCACCAATCACCTGGAGACTGAAACACATGTATCTAAGAAAAGTAATAAAGACAATTGAAATCTGTTTTTTTGTGTCTTGTTCAGAATGAACTCTTCTTTCAGATTACACTTCAATCTCATTTTCTGAATTTTGACCCTTATCCGTGATTTTTGCAGGCACTGTCACAATTAATAAATTAATCAGTTGGTTAGTCAGTCAGTCACCACTTCTTTTTTTTATCTTGGAAATTTCACAAGGTGTGATCACAATCACAGAGCAGTGGTTTACAAAATTGATGATGACTACCTGATATAAGAAACTTTAATACGGCATGCACATAAGTCATACTGATGTGACACACCATTAATCAATGTGAAAATGGTTTTTGTTTGTAGAATATCATTGTTTGTTCTTTTTTTCCCCACATAAAAAGGGTGTGCAGATGGTTGTTATATTTTTTTTTATTATGAAACAATTTTATTCATTTAAAAAAAAAAATCATGTACAGCATAAATACATATAAAATCTACACAAGACTAAACTCTAGACAAGTGAAGAAAAGAGAAGATCTGCACCAGAAAAAAGTTCTGAAGACCATTTATTTGCACACTTTTTGTGACTCGGCACATCCAACAATAACTGTACCTTATGTTTGTTCTCTTTACCTGAAAAGGGAAGAAATAGGAATGTTGTGGAACGGTTTCTTTTTGTCAGGATGTAAGTGACACTGTGTGTGTGTATGTGTCTGTGTATGTGTGTGATGTGTATGCACATGTGTGCGTATATGTGTGTGTGTGTGTATTTGTGTCTGTGTGTGTGTTTCTCTGTGTGTGTGTTTCTCTGTGAGTGTTTGTGCATGTGCATGCGTGTATGCATATCCAATGCATGTGTGCATGTTTGTGTGTGTGCAGAATATGGACGGCAGGTGAAGTATACCTTCCTGGACAGTCTCTTTGGTGGACAGCTGGTTAGCACGGTCACCTGTGAGGAGTGCAAACATGTGAGTTTGTGATAGAGGTGGTAGCTCAACCCCAAGAATTACTTGGTTTTAAGAAAGTGACTGAATCTTGAGAGTTTGATGTGCTTACAGACACACACACACGACACACACACACACACACACACACACACACACACACACACACACACACACACACACACACCCACACACACTTCTCTCTCTCTCTCTCTCTCTCTCTCTCTCTCTCTCTCTCTCTCTCCTCTCTCTCTCTCTCTCTCTCTCTCTCTCTCTCTCTCTCTCTCTCTCTCTCTCTCTCTCTCTCTCCTCCCTCTCTCTCTCTCTCTCTCTCTGAATAAACATTTCGTATTCGTATTAGTATTCTCTCTCTCTCTCTCTCTCTTGCTCTCTCTCTCTCTCTCTGAGTTCAATGTGTCTTGTCTGTTGCAGATATCACAGATCTTTGAGCCCTTTCTCGACCTCTCCCTGCCTGTGACAGAGGAAAAGGTAAACAATTACCTGTTGGTACAGGTGAAAACCACTGACTCTTTCCTGTGTAACAGATGTTCACATTTTGGTCACAGGCATGCACATTATCTTCCTCAAAAAACCTCAGACAAGTGAGAATGCGCATGATGTACATTGTGCAATATTTTGCAGTTTCTCATTGGTTGATTGGAGGCGGGATAGCTAAGTGGTCAGAGCACTCGCTTTCCCCAAGTCAAAGTTAAGCAGTTTTGAGCGTGGTTACCAGTTGGATGAGTGACTGTTGGCATGCTTTGGCTTCAGTACAGTCCCCCCAGTTCACCCAGCTGTAAATGGGTACCTGCCCTCTTTAGGGTCAGGGAAGGTAAAGCAGCGAGGGAGAGGAGATGGGCGCTGCCCTCAATATTCTGGCCCCTGGAGAAGCTGAGGTCTCTGCTGCCTCGCTCTCTTATGACCACGCAGGTTATAGGGACGCCTTGGAGGCTACACTTTTTTCCTTGATGCAATGGACATAATTCTCAGTAATGCTACATATTTTGCATCAATGTGAAATCGCAAAATTTTTCTTATATGCGACTGTTTTGGACTACCATGAAGGTTGCTGCATTCCCTCTTCAGGGATGTGTGCTGGATATGGCCATGTTTGTGTAACCCACTGAATGTGGACATGAATTACAGGATCTTGAACGTGCATATTTGATCTTCTGCATGTGTGTATAGAATTAAAGCGCTGGCAGATCTGATACTTGGAAGTTGACCTGGGAGATCGTTTACAAATTTCCACCCTTAATTCACCAGATGCCAGTACGCTTTATCATTGTTATTTTAAAAATTTATTTATTCTTTTATATCAAAGGATGATGGAATACGCACTGATGTCCTTTTTTTTATATTATTTTTTTTTTTACATCCAGTCCCCTTTAGCTAATTCTGTAAAGTTATATATACATGTAATGTCATATCAATAAATAAATACAGTGAATAAATAAATAAATAAATAGAATAAATAAATGAATAAATAAAGAAAGAAATAGAGAAACACCTGACCACCTGGACGAGCAGGACTTGTGACACAGGCTGCAGGTAGTGAACTGTGTGCAGCCTCAGCGCCCGAACCAGGTGGCAGCAAGCCGACGTAAAGACAGCATGGTGGCAGCAGCAGCAGCGGCAGGGGCAGCAGGGGCAGTAGGGGCAGGGGGGGAGGGGCAGCAAGGGCAGGAGGACACAGCAGCAGCCCCTGTGGGGGTGGAGGGGTTCGCAGAACGCGCCGACAAACCCAGCAAGTTCCAGGAGCGCAAGAACCGGCGACATGCACGGAAAGAGGCTAAGGTAGGTGGGATGGGGGAGAGGGGGGGGTTGTTGGGAGGGTGGGTGTGGTATGTGTATTCATGAGTGTGTTTGTGTGTAGGGGGGGGGATGTGTGGGTGGGTGGTGTGGGTGTGTTAGGTGTGTAGTGTGTGTTATGTATGTGTGTGTGTTTGTGTGTGTGTGTGTGTGTATGTGAGTGTGTGTGTGTTTTAGGTGTGATGGAGAAGTTTCTTTGTTTGAAAAGATGTTGGTGGTTTTTTTTGTTAGTTTGGGGGGGGGGGGGGGGGGGGGGGGGGTTCACGATTGATAAGATTTTAATTCATTGCCTGCTACATTCTATTTCTCCTCATCTAATGTTTAAGCAATCCAACATCTAGGTGTCATCAAAGCAACAGGAGTGGATTTTTTTTTTTTTTTTGGTTTGGGTTTTTGTTGGGGTTTTTTTGTAAACTTTCTTAATTCCAATTAGTTGTCAAAGTGTCATTCTGAAAGACTGGAAGAGGATTGCTGCCTGTACAACTGTTTGTTTTGAAATGAATGTAAGTACATGTTGTTACACACAGGACCTCAGTTTATTGTCTTATCCAAAAGACTAGCACCCAGACCACCACTCGAGGTCTAGTGGATGGGGAAAAAGTGCAGGGACAGATGGGGATCCACGCAGAAGTTGGATATGCTGGGCCTGACTAGTAAGGCACTTAACAACAGCACTTTGCATTTTCGCTTATATGACAGACAACAATAGCCGCTGTCTGAATGTTCAGTGAAGAAGGAGTAGGAGATGGGGATTGAACCAGTCTTCTCTTTTGTAGATGGAGACCACAGATTCCATGATAGGTAACTGCAAGACAATACACTGATAGACCTGCATTATAAAGACCATTGAGTAGAGCATGCTTGAATACAGACTATTTATCAAGGTTCATGTTCACATTCCTTCGTGGTTCCCAAACCGTCACTCTGATGTTGGCTTTTACAGAGAAAGGGGCAGCACGGCGGCAGCTTGCGGGGGAGTGGGGACCATGGGAATGGGGAGGAGGACAAGGCGGAGGGAGGTGACGAGGAGAAAGACGTGAGGAGGGGAGGGGAGGGGGCCAAGGGACAGACGGGTCTGCAGCCCGATGCCAGCAACGGATTGGATGGAGAGGAGGACCACAGCAGTCCGCATGAAGACCCCTCAGGTGTGTGTCTGTGTGTGTGTGTGTGTGTGTGTGTGTGTGTGTGTGTGTGTGTGTGTGTGTGGTGTGTGTGTGTGTGTGTGTGTGTGTGTGTGTGTGTGTGTGTGTGTGTGTGTGTGTGTTCGTGTGTGCATGTGTGTGTGTGTGTGTGTGTGTGTGTGTGTGTGTGTGTGTGTGTGTGTGTGTGTGTGTGTGTGTGTGTGTGTGTGTGAGAGACGTGTGTGTGTGTGTGTGTATGTGAGGTGTGTGTGTGTTTAAAATACATCTTCTATCTGACCATCATTTGGTTTTGCAGTTTTCTTAGATACCGTTTTATCACTCTTGTACTTTTGATCATGGTAACCTTATTTATCTTAAACCTTGCTACATCCCCTACATCCCTGACTCATGTTAGGGTGGGTGGCAAATGCTTCAGACGCTGACGTGGAGGACAACGTGGAGAGCGAGACCTCTCGCCTGCAGACCTCCTCGGGGAACTACGACACCCGCCAGCCGCTCACCGCCCACCCTCTGGGCCTCACCATTCCCACCTCCGGCAGCAACCACCTCCCCACCCACCTCCACTCGTGCGACAGCGAGACAGACACGATGCCCAGCTCACTGTCCCTGAAAGGGGAGCTCAGCGGCAAGGAAAACCACCACCACCACCACCACCAGCACAGCCTGCCCCACGACCTCTCTCTCTCTGGGGATTCCCAGCCCTGCTCTCTGGACAGCCAGGCCGGGGGGAACAGGGAAGACGGGGAATCCATCCAGAAACTGGCCAATGGCATCGCCTCCCTCGACTTGGACCAATCGGACAAGGTGTGTGGCGGGTTGCCACGACAACCCTCTCCAGACAGTCTGGTGAACCACCACTATGACGCCAGACCCGACGCCTCCTTCGCAGATGTTCCCGCCACCGACGCGTCGAGGAGAGAGGGCGACTGCTACTACTACGGTAAAGATTCGGCGTCGACGATGACGATAGCCGACGGTGCTACGGGGCTGGAGAAAGACGCGGATTCCAAAGCCGCTCTCAACGGAGAAGCGGGCAGCGGAGCAGCCATGCTCAACGGAGACAAGAAAACGTCGCTGCCCAATCACATCGCGGGCAAACCCCTGAAGCAGCTTCGTCGGGAGGCCAAGTACAAGTCGAAGACCACGCTGTCCCCGCGCTACCAGCCCTCCCCTAAGGAGTGTTCCATCATGTCTTGCCTGCACCAGTTTACTGCTGCTGAGCTCCTCACCGGCACCAACAAGGTCAGCTGCAAGATGTGCACCAAGCTCCGGCCTAAGAACGCCACCCCGCATAAAGGTACGTTTGTTTGCTTGGGGTGTCAGTTTTTTTGGTTTTTCTTGGTGGGGCGGGGGAGTGTTACTGGGTTTGTTTAGTGGGTTTTTTTTAGCTTTTTAGGTGGGGGTTGGGGGTATTTTGGTTTTGAGTTTTTAGCTGGGTTTTTTTTTTTTGGGGGGGGGGAGGTGTTCTGGGTTGTTGTTTGTTATTTTTATAGCTGTTTGATGGTGTTTGTCTCTGACAGAATGGGCGTGTTTATTTTCAGTATCATTTTTGTTTTCCTTTACAACAATTTGAAAAAAAAATGTATGTAAGAAAAGAAAGCGAAAAAGAATAGTTTGCTTAGAACGGCATGATGGTGCCTTGCCTCAATGCTAAAAAACAAAAAAGGTGAAATTGACATTCCTGACCAGAAATGTTGAAACAAAACAGTTGTGTGATGAGTATTCCCTGTTGAGATTGTTTTCGATGGAGAGAAATGTGGGGATTTTGTTTTGTTTTGTTTTGAGTTGGGAGGAAAAGGGGGAATTGTGCAAGTGTTTGTGTGTGTGTGTGTGTGTGCATGCACGCGCATGTGTGTGAGGGAGAGATGTAATTTGTGCGCAAATCACACTGTTTTAACATACAGCATACATGTATGATTGTTTCAGATAAAAAGGGATCTGATATGGTGTATTCCAATGCATCCAAGCAGTTTTTGATCTTGATTCCCCCAGCTGTGCTGACACTGCACCTCAAGCGTTTCGAACAGGTAAAAAAACCATGGCTGGATTTGTTCTGCCTTTTGGGAAAACCCCCCCAGCAGAACAGTATTTTAAGATCGCATTTTTTATGGTTGGAAAAAAAAGGGGTGTTGGGGGAGAGAGTCATATTGTTGGTTAAGCTGCTGCAGTTTGTTGTAAGAAGAATGAAACATTGAACCACACATATCTTTTGTTAACCTCCGAAAATTGGAATTAAATTTGATCTGAACAATGGACAGTTTGAGAAAGAACAGCTATGTGTAAGGCACCAAGACAGGACAGAACAGGACAATTTGTTTTGTTTTTTTGTGAGTGGACAAGATGTCTTGTTTGCACATTCAGCAAGCATGAATCTTCAGAATAGATGAACCCTTTTGCTGCTGTCATATTTTGCTCAGGCACATGCTGGTCAAAACAGAGAGAGCGTTGAATCATGACGAACAGCGATCGTCAACTGAGCATTGCTGGCGACGGTTTCTTTGAAGAACGCTGTTCGTCAACAGCGCAGTAAAGAGGTTAAGAAGAAATCTGTCTCAGTGACATATTTGGAGAAAGTGTTGACATAGGAGAGAGTGTTGTCATTTGTGGAAGAGTCCCTTGCTATATAAGCTCACCTGTTTCTCCTTTTATTTAGTACTGTGTTCTACCTCTTCTTCTCTCTGATCTTTCTCCTGGCTTTGACTACTATAGTAAAGAAAAAAACAAACCAACTCATAAACAGATTAATAAAGGACTGAATAGATATAGTAAAAAAAAACAACAACAACCCCCCCCCAAAAAACCCCCCAACTCATAAATAGATTAATAAAGGACTGAATTGATGGATGATACCATGGCATAAGCAAATTTCCAGAATGTTCACTTTTAAACAGCAAACACCACACACAAACACACATACACACACACACTTCACAAAAAAAACAACAAACAACCCAAACCCAAAACCAAACTAACTAAAAAAAACCCTTACCTTCTCACACCCCAGGTGGACTACACATCACAGAAGGTAAACCGTCACGTGGACTACTAAAAAACAAAAAAACAACCCAAACCAACTAAAAAAAAAACCCAAACTCTCCCCCCCCCCCAAGTGGGCTACACATCACGTAAGGTGAACCGTCACGTGGACTACTCAAAAAAAAAAAAAAACCAACCCCAAACTAACTAAAAAAAAAAATCTTATTCTCTCCCCCCTCCCAGGTGGGCTACACATCCCGAAAGGTAAATGGTCACATGGACTACCCAAAAACATTTTTTTTTAAGAAAACTAACAAAAAACCCTTACTCTCTTGAATGTAATCTGTGTACTCTCTCTTATTTTCATGGTTTTTCTTCTTTTTTTTCTGGCTGTTTGGTTGTATTTATATCCATACTCTGAATATCAAAATTTTAAATAAAAACCCCTTACTCTCTCACACCCAGGTGGGCTACACGTCGCGGAAGGTGAACCGTCACGTGGACTTCCCCACAGTGCTGGACCTGGCCCCTTACTGCAGCGCGCTGTGCCCGGACGTCAAGAGCAGCGGGCAGCGCAAGGTGCTGTACTCGCTGTACGGGGTGGTGGAGAACAGCGGTCGCCTGCAGACGGGCCACTACACCGCCTACGTCAAGGTTCGACCCAGCCTGGGGCCCCTGACCAGCTTCCTCCACCCGCACACCTCCAACCCTCGCGACTACATTCGCAGGTGAGTGAGTGGGAGTCGGATGTGTGTGTGTGTGTGTGTGTGTGTGTGTGTGTGTGTGTGTGTGTGTGTGTGTGTGTGTGTGTGTGTGTGAGAGATTGTTTTTAAGTGTTGTTTGTTTGTTTGTAGGATAGGGTTTGGTTTACGTTTTTTGGTGGCAAGTGTGGTTCTTAGGGGGAGGGGGGAGTTGGGGGGGTTGTTGTTTTTGGAATTTTATTGATTTTCTTAGTGGTTTTTTGTTTTGTTTTGTTTTGGTTAGGTTTGGGTTTTTTTCACCCTGTTTTTGAAGGGGAGGGAGGTGTTGATTTGTTGTCAGAAGGGGTGGGAGGTAATAGGAGATTTATTGGTTTTGTTGTTTGTTTGGGGGGGGTTTATGTAGGGGTTTTTTTGGCCCTGCTTTTGAAGAAGGTTTGGTTGTTTTATTGTCGTTTGAAGTTTGGGAGGAAATAGGAGTTCGGAGGGGGGGCTGTTTCTTGGGGGGGGGGGGGGGGGGGGGGGGGGGGGGCGGTCGTTGTTGTTGAAAGGAAAAGGGAATATTGATTTTGTTTTAAGTTTTTGCTAATTGTTGTATACCTTTGAGCTTTGTAGTAGTAATTTTTTTTTCTGCTGATAATAATTTACTTGCTTCAGTACAGTTTATCTCATCAGTTAACCAACTTTAAAAACCAGTTTATATGAGAAAACATTCTCACCTCCATACAAACACCCTAAACCCAGCAACCCCAGACTTACCAAAACCTCTCTGCTGCTGCTGATGATGAGAATTTACTTGCTTCAATAGAATTTTTGTCAGCAGTTAACCAGCTCTTAAACCAGTATATACAAGAAAACATTTTCACCTCCATACAAAACACCCAAAACTCAGCAACCCCAGACTTACCAAAACCTCACCACTACCGCTTCTGCTGCTGCTTCCCTGACAGGTACATCGAGCAGGTGCAGCAGGTGGGGACAGGTGGCGCGGAGGAGGACAGCGGGGACCAGCCCATGATGGAGGCCCTGCTGCCCCCAGGACGCTGGTTCCACGTGTCTGACAGCCGCATCAACGAAGTCACGGAGGCCACGGTGCTGAGGGCACAGGCCTACCTGCTGTTCTACGAGCGGGTGTGTTAGTGAAGCAGGGAACCTGGAGCATGAGCCTTGTCAGCAGGGCAACGAATCAAGACACACACAAGTTTGGATGAATGCTGGAGGATCAGATTTCGGAGGGTTTTGGGAGATCTGTGTTACACTGTGGTTTCGAAGATGTAGCTTTCCAAGCTGGAATGATGAGGGTACACCTTTTTGAGGTGCATCTTTTTGAGGTGAATTGTGTGTTAGTGTGTGTTGTCCTACAAGTCAGCAGGTAGATTTGTAACCCTCGCATCACAAAATGAGTCCCCATTTTAGCGGAGGTCAGGTGTTGAGTTGTTGACATGGTATTGATCCGCAGTAAAGAAAGCTAGGATATACAGAATGAGTTAGGGTCAGGAGCAATGCAACTCATTTTGTGGTAAGAGGTCCCATTTGTTCAGTTGGATCCCTGGCATTGTCCAGGGTTTTTTTTTCTTCATCTTCCCCAGCTTGGCCTGGACTAGAGTAGTGGTACGGAGCACTGATCCAGGCCATGAGAGGAAAATGTTAATACTCCACATGTCAGACCTGTCTGCTTTGCAGGGAAGGCCTGGCAGACCTTTGGGGGGAAAAAAAGATCCAAGTGAAGATCAGAACAGGGAAAAAAACCCTGTACGTAACAAGCAGTAGTGCGTACAAGCAGGTATAGGTGTTAGGTAGGTTTTGTTTACTCAAACAGAAACCAAAAATGGGAGAAAGCCAGCCAGAGTTATAATAGGTGTGTTGTCTTTATTGAGGACAGTGATGTTTATGTATAGCTGAAAAATGTTTTTGAATCATGTTAGATAGGTAATGAATGCAGTACGCAGCAGAAATGTAGAGCGTTCAGGTGTGGGCAGTAATGGAGAGAAGGCCAAAGTTCATGTGGAGAAATGTAACACTCCACCACATATATGAGTCGCATTGCACCGGAGATCAATTTTTAGTTATTAACAAGTCATTAATCTGCAAGAAAAAAAAAGCCATTCAATACAAGAAAACATTGAAAATCAAACAATTTGAAAAGTTATTACAAACTGAAAAATGATAGACTGCAGATAGAGACAAAATGAGAAATCGACAAGTTTTCTAACGTGAATGGTGGTAAGAATAAATACTTGTGTGTTCTTAAGTATGTTTTTAAAACAAAAGGAAACAAATTTATGCTTTGATATTTCAGCATTATGTAGAATAATACAGTTATATAACTAATGAACATTTTAATACTGACAACCTGACCCCCACCTGCCTAAAATGGCTCCTAGTGGGTAAGTGGGTAAGGTGGAATGCAGCTCATTTTGTGGTGGATGGTTACAAATCTGCTGTGGCTAAGCCTGGTGTTTGTTACAGTACAATACAAAGCGTATGGCAGAGCAAAGTGGAGCACAACACAGCACTACCCAATGCAGTTTGATATTGTACATCCCTACCTAACACAGACAGCACTGTTGCTAACAAAGAGAATTGATTATTGTACACGATTTAACATTTCTGTTCTACATGAAGGAAGCAAGCGCTTCTTGCCCTGCATGGGAAAATGGAATGATATTACAGTTTGGTGGTGTTGTTTTTTTGTGGTTTTTTTTTGGCTCACTTTCATAAATAAAGTGAGTTTGCATTGTTATCAAGACTTGGTTGTCGCTGTCTGCTGTGGTGTGTGTGTGTGTGTGTGTGTGTGTGTGTTGTGTGTGTGCATGTTTGAGTGTGTGTGTTGATTGTTCATTTTAACATCTATCCACTAAAAGTGATATTATGACAGGTAAATGGGATGGGAAAGACATAAGAAGTTAATGTTTGTGTGTTTGTTTGTGAATGAAGGATAAAAGGAAAAACAGATCTAAACATCAGAAACTCATTGGACTAAACATACAAGGAGAAAACAAAAGAAAACAGTGTGTGTGTGTGTGTGTTGTTTCATGACAGGCAAAAATCATCATTGGTAAGATAAAATGAAACTTGAACCAAAAAAAATGCTTAAGCCAACCTAAAGTAAACGGGCAACTGGACTTAAAAACAAACAATCACAGATTTTGAATATTAATTAAAAGTCACTGAAAACATTTTGAAGTAAACAATCGGGAATATCAGGAGAAAAGATTTTTTAAGACTTAACGTTCAAAAATCAAGTGAAAACTTGAAATGTTTTAACCACAACAGCATGTAAATCCTGTTAAAAGATTTGTTTTAAATGCATTTAGTTTTAGTCTATAAAGTAGCAAGATCTGTAATAAGGGAAAGTTGAGACCATATTTTTAAAGTTTATAGGGTTTAACAACATGTTGTTTAGAACTGTTACCAAAATCCTTCACTGATGGTTTCATTTGATTTCTGGATTACTTTTTCTAATAGATTTTAAGTCTCAGGTATGGAGTGTGGATAAATCAACTCTCTTGATCCTTCCTCATGTTTCGCACCCTTTTTGGCCGCTTGGTCAGTCCATCCATGATAGTAAAAACCAAGATGAGAGGGAACCCCCCAAAAAGTTCACATCTGTTCCTCTTAAAGTTAATGTGTTAAACGATTAATTTCTGTCACAACATCGCCATGTGTTATTGCAACAGATCTAAGTGCAAGTGATGCGGATTTTGAATCAACACAAAATAAAACTTGGAAGACAGGAAAAGGTAGTTCATTGATACAGTTTAGAGCCATAAGAATTGCCATAAATTCCGCGGTATAAACAGATCAATTTTTTCCCAGGGTGCATGGTTTTTCAGTTTTTAAGTTCTGGGATTACAAATGCTGCACCTGCTTGTTGATTGCTAAAAAGTGATCCATCTATATAGATTTTCAGATGATTTGGGTATGTGTTTTCAGTGTGCGATCTGACAGAACTGATTACAATAATTATGTGGATTATTGTCTTTCCTGTAAGGTGTATGCTCAACGTCAAAGTGTGCTTTGTTTTGCTCCCACTTTGGACATGGCGTAATTTTTTGCTCTACATCAACATTCTCTGGGATCATTCCTACTTTGTGTAGTGATTCTGTTGAATAAGATCTTATTGTGGTCAAGAAAAATGTTTTTTACTCTTTTGAGAAAATCAACATCAGATTTAAGCTTATCCTCTTCTGCGACAAAATTTCTGCATGATGAACTTCTGACTATGTATTTCGCACAAGCAAGTCATCGGTATTCATCTAAAGGAAGCTAAGGGAGTGTGTGTGTGTGTGTGCGGGGGGGGGGGGAACCTACTATCAAGATTTACTTGTATGTTGTAAAATGATTTGGAACTTTTGGAACAACGATCACAAATTGTAAATTAAGATTGTCATTCGATCAAAATTAAGAGTTGTTTGTTTATTTGAGAATGTTGGGACAGCTGTGCTGTAAATATCTATTAACTTCTTATGTTTGTTTAAGTGTCTTCAGTTCTGACAAAATGCGGTCAGGTAGTTAAGTGTTATGTTTCAAAACTGTGAAAAACATTGAGGCCAGTGACAAAATTTATTCTTTATTTTAGGTGACACCTCATAAACTTTGCTAAATGGTTGACATTTTCCAGAGTTCAACTGCAACATAGAGTATTTGCATACATGAAGGGAGGGGGGAGGGGGGGAAGAAGAAAAAATGTGTGCTGCCTTCCAAAGATTAACAATGGTTTAACATCAAAATTTCAAAAACGCTATGTCAAATGTGGATTTAAAAAAAAGCAAACTTTTGCATGCATGATGGAGGTCAAAAGGAAAAGAAACGGAACACACATTCTTCTCTGCTCAATAGTCATTTGAAGTGTAAGCAAACAAACATGTTCGGACAGACAATGTCTCGCATAATAATTTATATAAACAGACAACACACACACACACACACACACACACACACACACACACACACACACACACACACACAGAGGAACGATAGCAAGTTGGTGGTCAGATTCGTATCTTGTCAATCAAAACTCCATCATAGGGAAGGATTAGGGGGGCAGAGGTGATGTTTAAGGGGTTTTAGTTTATTTGTTAAGATTTTTTTGTTTTATGTGTAGAGTTTCTCCCAAAAGACTTGACCACATACAGTAGTATTACACATGTGGTTCACTATACCTTCAAGTCATGTCTTCAATATGCACGTCACCGGCTGGAAAACCCAAACGCACTGGTTAAAGCTGTGAGTGCGTGTCAGACAGTGACCCTGCTACTATGACCGTGAGATTGACCTAATCTTTCCTCACCAACCAAATCAAGCCATGTTTATTCTATATCAGCATTATAGCATCATGTGCTTAATCCATTATCAAGTCTTGATTGTTGGATCTTTAGACTGCATACTTGATCTCCTGTAAGCAGGTATACACAAAGAAGAGTAAATGCTAGCAGATCTCCAAAATACTTTGCCCTGTGTAAGTGTATGTAATCTTCACTCGTTACCCACCAGTGCTGCAAAGGTTTTAAACCCATGACATTGAAGACTAGAGGTATTAGATGTTGATCTCCTTTACCACTAAACAGTAAACAATAAGGAAACTTTTTTCTGTTGTTAGAATATGATGGAATTATCTAATATCTAATTTATTTTGAAGTTGTATCTTCTGTAAAGGTATTTGAAAGGACATTTTGAAGTTACGAAGTGTTATCATTCATGAAGAAGCTGCATGAATGAAATGGCTACAGGTATGGCTGTATGCTTTTAGCCAAAGGTGGAATTCAAGTGAAAATAATACTAATTATCAAACTACAGTGAATATGTTTTCAATGGATTTTGTCTTCTTTTTTTTTTTCTCCGTTCCTTAGCTAGAGCTCTGAGGTTCACCACTGGTCAGATTTTTGCATACATAAAGTTTTTTTCCCCCACCATCAAGTTAGCTTCAGATATTGGAAGATGCCTAGACACGACACCAGTGTGCATTTTGTATTTTTGTCATCTGTTCTTACCAGCTTGAATGGCCTACTCTCAAAAGGCAGAACAGGTTTCAACGTGTGTGCAAGGTGTTCTGCATGTGTTGGCACGGGGGGGGGGGCTTATGTTTATAGTCTCTTCCAAAAGACTTTAGGGGCAGTAGAATCAGTACTGGTGTTAACTCAAAGGGAAAAATCCCTTTGAAATGGCATCTCAGTGGTGGCTGGAACCTGGGCTGAATTCCCAAGCTGTCAAATCGCGAGCACAACACCCTACACACTAGGCTATCCCACCCCCAGTTTGCACTTTCAAAACCCTTTACTGTTATCATTCTGAGATGTGATATTTAAGTAATACCAATTTTATATTGTCCATTTGTTCACAAGATTGATAAAACTCACAGCTACTCAAAAGGTATCGACTATTTATCTATATTGTCTAGATAGAGGAAATTTAGGTATTGTGTTTTTACATTATGAGAATGTTGGGGGGAAAAAAGTTTACTGTGAGTTTGTCATCATTGCAGTCTGTAAATTAATATGGAGAAAAGTAGTGATGGTAATTTCCAATATAAAATAATTTGAAGCATGGAAAATATTCTTTAAGAAAAAAAAAAGAAGAAAAAAGATTTACTCTGTGTGTGTGCATGGACATGTGCTCAGTGTGTGTGTGTGTGTGTGTGTGTGTGTGGTGTGTGTGTGTGTGTGTGTGTGGTGGTTGCTGTTGCTGTTGTTATTGAGGAAGGTGTTACAATACCTGGCAGTGTATGCGCTGGTGCCTTTTATCACAACTAACAACATGCAGTGCTTAGCATAATTGAGTGACACTGCTAATACGACCATGAGATTTCCTACTCCTTCACAAACTAAGTCGAGCCTCATTTATTGGATATCAGCATTATAAGTATAACAGAATGTGCTTAATTTATTATCAATGTCTTATATGGCACGTAATTATTTGATATGAAATGTGCATGCCTGTTGACTTTTTCGTGTTGTGAAAACTGTTTCTAAAATCACCTTCTAAGTTCCAGAGCAGAGTTTTGCTTTAAAAAAAAAGATCTGTGGAACTATACACCGAAGAGATGTGTTAGCTTTTTTTAAAAATGTTTTTTCTCACTCAGTTAAGCTTGATTCAATTTATTTTGCAGAGTTTTACACTACAGATTTCATGCTTCATAGAGCGTGAAACAAAAACAATATTCTTTGAAAAATTGTTTGGAAAAAAAGTAGGCAGATGTAAAGGAAGAAAATAGGTACGCAGTGATAGCACTGAAGAAGAGGATGATGATAATGATGATAATAATAATCAAACTCTCATTTCGTGGAGTGATGTTAAATTGAATCAGAAGGGGAGTTAAAATCTGCTCAAGGTTTGTTTTCAATCAAATCTTACAGTTCAGAAATGTGGTCTGTAGTTTTGGAACAGAGTGTGAGGGTGTCTGGGTCTGTGTGTGTGTGTGTGTCTGTGTCTGTGTCTGTGTCTGTGTCAGGTGTTGATGTGTATGCTAGAGGGAGATAGATGGGGAGACCTGAAATGTTCCTGCTTTTGTTGTGTTCAGCGTGCTTCCTATCTATGTTTATAGTACTGGGTATCCACAGGCTTGTATGGAAAGTACAGCCACCCTTGTATGAATCAAATACAATTTGTTTGGTATCTCGAGAACAAAGGTAGCAAAGGCAGTGTTTTGCTGTTGATGTATTCTAGCAGTGTTTGTTTGGTAGGAGAGGGGGGGGTGTGCTTTTTTATTTTTTGATATTGTGAATCAATGTAAGGATATTATCAGAAACACTGCAGCTTTTTGTGTACATGATTACTGTAAGGATTCTTTCAATTGTTCTATCGTGTTTCTTTTGAGCGTTGCCTTGATCTGAAACTTCATTGTTTGCTTTTCAAAAGGTAAAAAAAAAAAAAAAAAAGTAGATTGTGAACATACAACCACATTATAGATTTTTTGTTTGTGCACGTTTCATTGCAATGAAAACATGGAAGGGGGGGGGGGGGGGGGTATTCAGTTTTTTTGGATGGTTTTGGTTTATTTTATTAGGTATATCATGAATATGTGTTTGGTACAACAGAAAGTAAGGTTTTAGTCGCTCTAGTAAATCCATGGCACTTGACAGAAGGGCTGGATTGGTTTGTGTTTTGTATGCAATCTTTACTTTATAATTTTACACTTTAAAAAAATAATGAGGTGTTAAACAACAACACTACAAAAACCAACTCTGAAATGATAAACAGCAGATATTTTAGTGTTGAGCAAGAGTATGTCACTTGGATTTAGGTAAAGAGGTTTGTCAGCCATGCTGTGTGTAACCTGTTTTCTGCAGAAGAGGGCTTGTGTTATATGCTAAGCAAGTAACTCTTGCCCCTCTTTTTATATTCATATATTGTTTTTTTGAGAACAACATCTTGAAAGCTTGCTTTTTCCTCTGTTTTTTCCATTATGTTTTTGTATGAATAGTGAGCTGAAAGTTTTTTTGATTGTGTTTTTGTATGAATAGTGACCTGAAAGATCAAAAGGGTTTATTCGTTGTGACTTTAAGCCAGTTTTGTCATTGTAAACGGACAGAATAACTCTGTAGTGTGATCTCTTGCTTCACCAGGTGAAAAGGAAGCACAGTGGAGCTTTTTTACCTGAATGATACACGCCGAATGCCACTGCGCTGGGCCTGAGTTGTCAGGTGCTTAACGGCAGCACAGTGCATTTTAGCTCCTATGATTAAAAACTGTAGTTGATGGTCTGAGGGTTTAAAGATGAAGAAGAAGGAGAAGAAGAAGGAGGAGAAGAGAGGAAGACAAAGAAGAAGAAGAAGACGAGGAAGAAGAAGAAGAAAACAGAAGTTGCTGTCTGAGCAGTCAAGAAGAAGAAGAAGAAGACACGAAGTAGAAGAAGACAAGGAAGAAGAAGAAAACAAGTTGTCCTCAAAATATAAAAAAAAAAAAAGATAAATGAATAAATGAAGAGAGTGACTCAGATTAAGCTTTCCATTTAAGTCACTTCTCTCTCAGATTCCTTTCTTCCTGCTACTTCCCTACCCCCACTCTTCAAACAGCCCCCACCCCCAACCCCCACCCCCACCTCCCTGACACTTGTAACAGCTGATAACTACCTTCATTGCAAACAGGGGTACTAACAGTCTCTTTTTTTGGCTTGGGTTTTTTTCTCCACAAGAGGGTTGATACAATTTCTTTTTTTTTACACAGGTTAATTAAATATGGCACACCAGGCGGATGTGTATTATATATATATATATATATATATATATATATATATATATATATATATATTATATATATATATATATATATATATATATTGTTATGTCATTTTAGGCTGATGATACGAAGCTCCATTTTCTGCAAGATTTATCTGGACATGCAAGAAGTTGTGTCCATCCCCTATCTTTCATTTGAGTTTTGTTTTCTTTTTCTTTTTCCCCCCCTGTTTCTTTTTGTTTCCATAGCTATTATCAGAATTGTCTTTTTTGTGTAATACTGGTTAGTGAAAAGCTTTATTACATATTAAAGATTGTTGTTAGTGTTTCTTCTTATCTGTGAATTGTAAATAGCTAACATTTTGAAGTTTGTTTCTCAAAGCCACTTATTCAGCTTGGCTTTTAAGCATTATTACGGAATTTGGTTGCATATGTTGTTGTACATATTGTGCATTTGTTCTCTTTCTGTGGTATTGACGCTATGCTGAAAATCCCTCTTCTTTCTTCATTCCAAAACAAAATCTTTTGTCTCGAGACACAAACTATCCAGTATTGCTGTGTGTGTGTGTGTGTGTGTGTGTGTGTGTGTGTGTGTGTGTGTGTGTGTGTGTGTGTGTGTGTGTGTGTGTAAAAGAGATAATGCAAACAGAAGGAAATCAAAGCAAGAATATGTAAAATGAAATCGTGTTTTTTTTCCCACACAACCACACTAGATGTCTGTGTGTCTTCATTGTGCTTTTTTTTGCAAACAGAAAGTTCAAGTCTTTTTAACAATGAATTCCCTGGTGTTTTTTTTTTAAACCTATTTTCTCAATCTTGGTATTATTTCATGTGTTCATGGCATGAGTATGCACCCACACACAGGCACACGCACGTTCTCACACATTCACTCATTATTTCACTTACACATTATCGCCACTAAGACCCATTGTGTTATCAGAACTTAAGAATCATTCACAAGTTGGTTCAGTGGTATTATGTACCCAGTTTGATTATTTGTGTGTGCAGGAAATTTATCCTTTTTTTTTTTTTTTTTTTATTTTTTTTTTTTTGATGTTCCAACATCTGATTTTATCTGAAGGTTGAATTCAAAATGAGATCACAAACTTTGCTGACCCACCGTGACATTGTGTAGTTTGGGGGGGGGGGGGGGGGGGTTGTTTGTTTTAGAGTTATATCATTTTGGCGGTTTAGGTCAGACTTCAGACTCTGCAAACAGTGGGTTTTGTAATCTGGCTTTAACTTGTGGATCACCTTTTTTTTTTTTTTTTGTTTTTAAATGTTTGCCTGTAGAACTGTAGACCAAGTAGAATTGGTTCGGTTTTATTTAGTTTAACTTTTTTGTTTTTGTTTTTTGTTTTTAGTGTATGTGAGTGCATGTTCAAGAGGAAGGGGCATTAATGCAAGATACTGGTTTTATTTGTATTGATGGTGGCTAGAATCATCTCCTTTCATTTGGAATGAAATTGATTAAACCTTTGATTTCCCTCTCAGCTTAATTTTTTTTTACAGAATGTGTCTGAAATAGGAGGAAACATTCACAGAGCATGGTGTGTGTGTTGTGTGTCTGTGTGTGTATTTCTTTCTCAGCTTAATTATTCACAGTGTGTCTAAATGTGGTTACAGAGTTTGGTGTGTGTGTGTGTGTGTGTGTGTGTGTGTGTGTGTGTGTGTGTGTGTGTGTGTGTGTGGTGTGTGTATGTGCGTTGTTGTGGTCAGTCGTGTTTGAATGCAAGGAGGAGGAATAGAATAAAAAGATTAGCACATTTCAAATGAGCAAGTTTATGAAAGAAAAGTGTTTCTGGAAAGATGAACATTCTAGTAATTTTTACCATTTTTCTTTTCTATTCAGGGGTTGTTTTTTTCCACTGTATGGACTGGCTAACTATTCTGCGGATGTTTTGCATGTCTGTTGTTGATCCAATGTTGTAGCTCACCTGTTCTGATAGCAGCACAGCAAAACTTTTTTTTTTTTTAATCTGTTTTTGGTTTTAGGTTGGGTGGGGAATGTCAGTTTTTTGTTTTCAATCCTGTCTGTTTATTTGGCATTTTGGGGTTGAAGTTGTTTTTTTTTCTTTCTTTCTTTTTGTTTTTTTGTTGTTGTTTTTTTTTAATTTGGGGGGAGGGGGGGGGGGTGTGTAGCTTTTTTCTGAATATCTATACCCATGCTCAGTTGTTTTATTTTAAACAAAGAAGCAAAAAAGGATTTCATTTTTAAGTCAATCTGAGTGAATGGATTGATCATAGTAATGTTCTCAGCTTCATTTGGTTGTGTGTGTGAGTGGGGGGTGTGTGTGTGTGTGTGTGTGTGTGTGTGTGTGTGTGTGTGTGTGTGTGTGTTGTGTGTGTGTGTGTAAAGCTTTCTCAGAAGTAACCTCTTTAACAATTGAATTCTGCAAGTCAGACGAATGAATACTGTCTTACAGCTACCATCAGCAATGCTCCAAGAATTCAAGAAGAAAGTAATTGTATAATGGGATTGGGGGGGGGGGGGGTGATAACTTCTTTAAAAAACAAAAACAAAACAAAAAAAACCCACACACCTAAGAATAGAAGGAAAAAAAGTAATTGTGTAATGGAAGATAATTCTTTTAATAGTATGAAATAATAGAAGACTGCCCTTAAAGATTTGTTTTCACAAATGAAAGAAAAACAAAACAAAAAAAACGAGAAAAAGAAGTCAATAAGAGAAAGAAGATATTTCTACTTAATAAACAAATTCCTCAACAATTTCAATGGAAACAAACCCTTCATTCTTAATGAGAGATTTTTTGAAATTCACTTTTTTTTTCATGTTGCTTTGAGCTGGGGTCCACACCCCCCTCCCCTTCTCTGTCTGTTCTGTCTGACTCTCTCTCTTGTTTCATTTGTGTGACAGGCCCACTTTAATCAATCTGCTAAGCAACTATGGCAGTTTTGGCTGACTCATGTGTGTTACAGATCGGTCGTTTGGCATTAGCAGAGAGAATTATCTGCTGTCTGCTCAGGGCTGTAAGCTCAATTCATCCAACAAAGATCTATTGTTGTTGTTGTTGTTGTTTTGTTTTCAGCTATGATTTGTGTATGATGATGTTTTTTGGCGTTGATTTTTACTTTTGGTCAAACAGCGAATAATTCCAGAATTTTTTTTCTTCTCATTTTTTTAAGATGTTTAGGTGCTTGGGCTGCTACATATGTTCACAATTACTTTTGTTTGTTCAGAGTATGTGTGTGGTGTTTGTGTTTGGGTCTTTTGTAGAAGATGTGTCACAGGCTGGAGGGGAGGGGAGGGGTAGGAGGGGAGATGGAAAGAGGTCTTTAGTTGGTTGGGTTTACACAAAAGTGGTGTGGTTTTGAGGGGGGGGGGGGTGGTGGGGTGGGGGGGGGGTTGTTGGTGGTTTGGTTGGTGGGGGGGGGGGGGTTGGTTTGTTTTCCTCCTAAAGTTTGTCCTTGTGCCTTGGTTGATGTGTTCTTTAATCTCTTCAGTCATTTTTCTTCTATTCTTTTCTTTTTTTTTCATCTGTGAATTTTGGGGTTTTTTTGGTTGCCTTCTGGGTTTTTAAAAAATTCTTTTTCAGTTTCACATATATTTCAGCGTTCACAACTGTCAACTAGTTCACCATGATATATTTTACCGTTCACAAAATAATCAAGCAGGTCAGCAAATGTTTCTTCATTGCCCATAGGTTTTTGAGGAGTGATGGAGCATTGGCACCACACTCCATTGTTCAGGCCATGTCTCTTGTATCAGTGTGTTGAAGTTTTGTGATACTCCTGTAGCTTGTTTACATCATTTTTCTTCTTCTTTTTTTGTGTTGTATAATCTGAGTACTGTGGTATTACAATCTTTTTGCTTCTCTTTTTTCTTGTCGCTCTCTGTCTCTGCCTTTCCCTCTGTCTCTGTGTGTCTCTCTCTCTGTGTCTCTCTCTTTCTCTGTGTCTCTGTCTCTGTTCTCTTGTCTTTGTCCATCTCTGTCTGTCTGTCTGTCTGTCTGTCTGTCTGTCTGTCTGTCTGTCTGTCTTCTTCTCTCTTCTCTCTCTCTCTCTCTCTCTCTCTCTCTCTCTCTCTCTCTCTCTCTCTCTCTCTTCTCTCTCTCTCTCTCTCTCTCTCTCCAATCACTCTCAAAGTTTATGATTATTGTGGGTTTCTCTCTCTCTTTTTTTTTTTATACCATGGAGAATTGCACATCACATTTAAACAGTTTTGTTGTTGTTGGTCTTTTTGTATGTGATTGTTGTTGTTTTGTTGGGGGGATTCTGTTTTTTACAACCATTTCATTCTTTCTTTTTTTTTTTTTTCTATTATGAAAACGAAATTCAACATTTACGATTATACAGTGCTGCTGTGATTGTTACTGATCTTGGTTTCATCTGGGTTTGAACTCTTAACACGCAAAATATTCAGGTGTAGTGTTCCCCACTAGTGCATTATTTGTATTCTTCTGTGCGAGTGTGTCTGTTTGTGATGGGGTATGACAGAGTTTTATCTGTCCATGAATTCCCAGATAATGTAAAAAAAAAATTTTTTTTTTTTTTAAACCGACCAAAAAAAATGGTCATTAAAACTAGGAGTCTATTTACTGTTTGACAAAGGT
>CM060333.1:26679278-26694278 GCA_030674155.1 Stramonita haemastoma | reverse complement strand
TTCTTTCTTTTATTTGAGGATAATAGATAAGCACTCATGTGCTTTTTTACATCTAGTCCCCGCCCTTTTCAGGGAAAACATCAAGATAAAAAGATACTAAACAGTAAAACTATAATAATATGCAGTACCAAACAACATAAAGGAATAAGGACATTATACATAATAAGATAATAAAAATGCACACTTTCAGAAGACGAAAATCAGAAGCCACAATAAAATGATTTTGATTATAAAAGAAAAAGAAGCGTTAATAGATAAAGAGCAACCAAAGAAACATAATGAAATATACAACTTAGCAACCAAGAAAAGTCCACAGAGAGAGAGAGAGAGAGAGAGAGAGAGAGGAGAGAGAGAGAGAGAGAGAGAGAGAGAGAGAGAGAGAGAGAGAGAGAGAGGAGAGAGAGAGAGAGAGAGAGAGAGAGAGAGAGAAAAAGAAAGAAAGAAAGAGAGAAAGAGAGAAAGAGAGAGACAGACAGGCAGGCAGGCAGGCAGACAGACAGACAGACAGACAGATGCATCACAGATCTCATGCACATACTCGGCACTTTCAAACACAGTCAGTCAGTCATAACTAGAACTCTAAGCAAAGACCTTGCTCAAATTTGTTTTATTCTTAGTTCTTAAAAACCAACAACAAAGGGCTGGTGCATTTCTTGCATTAAAAAAACAAAATCAACAACCCAACTTAACATGCTACTGGCAACACTTTAAGAAAACAAAAACAAAGGACTAGTGTATTTCTTGCATTAAAAAATCAAAATCAACAAACCAACTAAACATGCTACTGGCAACACTTAAAAAAAAAAAAAAAAGGACTAGTGAATTTCTTGCATTTAAAAGCCAAAATCAACAACCCAACTTAACACGGTACTCAAAACACTTTGGAAAAAACAATAAAAAAGGACTAGTGCATTTCTTGCATTAAAAAAACAAAATCAACAACCCAACTTAACAGGCTATTCGCAACACTTTAAGAAAACCAACAACAAAGGACTAGTGCATTTCTTGCATTAAAAAAACAAAATCAAAAAGTGGACCTAACATGCTACATGCAATACTTAAAAAGAAAACCAACAACTCAGGACTAGTACATTTCTTGCATTAAAAAAAATCAACAACCCAACTTAACATGCTATTCGCAACACTTGAAAACAACAACAACAACAAAGGACTAGTGTATTTCTTGCATTAAAAAAATGAAAAACCCAACTTAACATGCTACTGGCAACACTTTAAAAACAACAACTACAACAAAGGACTAGTGTATTTCTTGCATTAAAAACTAAAAATAAACAACCCAACTTAACATGCTACTTACAAAATTTCTTTTAAAAAAACAACGAACAAAGGACTAGTGTATTTCTTGCATTAGAAAATATCTACAACCCAACTTAACAGGCTACTTACAACAATTTAAAGAAAACCAACAACAAAGGACTAGTGCATTTCTTGCATTAAAAAAACAAAATCAACAACCCAACTTAACATGATACTGGTAACAATTTAAAAACAACAAAAGACTAGTGCATTCCTTGCATTAAAAAAACAACCCAAATTTGCAGGCTACTCCCAAGCTTTATAAAAAAAAAAAACCCCAAACAAAGAACTAGTGCATTTCTTCCATAAAAAAAAAATCAACAACCCAACTTAACACACTACTTGCAAGACTTTAAAAAGAATGAACAACAAATGACTAGTGTATTTCTTGCATTAAAAAAAACAAAAGCAACCCAACTTAACATACTACTCCAACACTTGAAAAAAACCTCAGAGGACTAGTGTATTTCTTGCATTAAAAAAAAATCAACAACCCAACATGCTACTGTAACACTTAAAAAACAACAACAACAACAACAAAAGACAAGTGTATTTCTTGCATAAAAAAAACAAAATCAACAACTGAACTTAGCATGCTATTGGCAACACTTTAAAATAAAACGACAAAAAAAGGCTAGTGCATTTCTTGCATTAAAAAACAAAATCAACAACCCAACTTTACATGATACTCACAACACTTTAAAGAAAACCAACAACAAAGGACTTGTTTATTTCTTCCATTAAAAAAAAGCAAAATCAACAACCCAACTTTACATGATACTCGCAACACTTAAAGAACAACAACAACAAAGGAATAGTGCATTTCTTGCTTTAAAAAACAAACAAAATCAACAACCCAACATAGCAGGCTACTCCCATGCTTTTAAAAAAATACCAAAAAAACAAAGGACTAGTGCATTTCTTCCATTAAAAAACCAAAATCAACACCCAACTTAATGTACTACTTGCAACACTTAAAAAAAAAAGACTAGTGCATTTCTTGCATTATAAAAACAAAATCAACAACCCAACTTAACATGCTACTGTAACACTTAAAAAGATCAACAACAGCAAAGAACTAGTGTATTTCTTGCATTATAAAAACAAAATCGGCAACCCAACTTAACATGCTACTCCCAACACTTTAAAAAAATAACAACAAAGGACTAATGCATTTCTTGCATGAAAAAAACAAAATCAACAACCCAATTTAACATGCTACTCCCAACACTTGAAATAATAACAAAAGACTAGTGTACTTCTTGCATTAAAAAAGCAAAATCAACAACAACAAAGGACTAGTGTATTTCTTGCATTATGAAAACAAAATCAACAACTCAACTTAATTTGCTACTTGTAACATTTAAAACAAAACACCAACAACAAAGGACTAGTGTTTTTCTTGCATTAAAAAAACAAAATCAACAACCCAACTTAACAGGCTACTCAACACTTTAAAAAACAACAACAACAACAAAGGCTAGTGTATTTCTTGCATTAAAAAACCGAAATGAACAACCCAATTTAACATGCTACTCCAAAATTAAAAAGCAACAACAACAACAAAAGGCTAGAGCATTTCTTACATTAAAAACAACAAAAACAACCCAATCTAACATGCTATTCCAACACTTTAAAAAAATGAACAGAAAAAGACTACTGCATTTCTTACATTAAAGAAGCAAAATCAACAACCCAATTTAACTTTCTACTGGGAACACTTAAAAAAAAACACAATAAAGGACTTGAGCATTTCTTGCATTAAAAAAACAAAATCAACAACCTAGCATAACATGCTACTGGCAACACTTAAAAAAAAGTAAATAAATAAAGGACTTGTGCATTTTTTGCATTAAAAAAAAACAAAATCAACAACCTAACATAACATACTACTGGCAACACTAAAAAAAAAGACCAACAATAAAGGACTTGAGCATTTCTTGCATTAAAAAAACAAAATCAACAACCTAACATAATATACTACTGGCAACACTTAAAAACAAAAAACAATAAAGGACTTGTGCATTCTTGCATTAAAAAAACAAAATCAACAACCCAACATAACATACTACTGGCAGCACTTAAAAAACAAAACAAAAACAACAACAATAAAGGACTTGTGCATTTCTTGCATTCAAGAAACAAAATCAACAACCTAACATAATATACTACTGGCAACACTTTAAAAAAAGAAAAAAAACACCCAAAGGACTAGTACATTTCTTGCATAAAAAAAAAAACAAATTCAACAACCCAAGGTAGCAGGCTACTCCCAACACTTTAACAAAAATGAATAAGGATTAGTGTATTTTTTGCCTTAAAAAAACAAATCCAACAACCCAACTTAGCAGGCTACTCCCAACACTTAAAAAAATGAATAACAAAGGATTAGTGCATTTCTTGCCTTAAAAAAACAAAAACAACCCAACTTAACACACTACTTGCAACACTTTAAAAAATGAACAGCAAAGGACTTGTGTATTTCTTGCAATAAAAAAACAACAAAATCATCAACAGAACTTCCCATCCTACTCACACTTTAAAAAAAAAGACAAAGGCCTAGTGTATTTCTTGCATTAAAAAAAACAACCAAGAACCCAACTTAACATGCTACTCGCAACACACGAGAACCAACAGCAAAAAACTAGTGTATTTCTTACATTAAAAAAAAAAAATCAACAAACCCAAGTCAACATGCTACTAGCAACACTTAAAAAAACAACAAACAACAACAACAAAGGACTAGTGTATTTCCAGCATTAAAAAACAAAATAAATATCCCAACAACATGCCACTGTAACACTTAAAACAACGACAACAACAACAAAGGACTAGTGTGTTTCTTCCATAAAAAAACAAAACAAAAATCGAATTTAATATGCTACTGTGACACTTAAAAAACAACAACCCAACAACAAAGGACTAGTGTATTTCTTGCATGAAAAAAACCAAAATCAACAACCCAACTTAACATGCTACTCCAACACTTTAAAAAAAAACAACAAAGTACTAGTGCATTACTTGCATTGAAAAAGAAAATCAACAACCCAACTTAACATGCTACTCCCAACACTTTAAAAAACAGCAACAAATGACTAGTGCATTTCTTGCATTAAAACAAAATCAACAACACAACTTAACATGCTCTTGGCAACACTTTAAAAAAACAACAACAACAAAAAGGACTAGTGTATCTTTTGCATTAAAAAACAAAATGAACAACACAACTTAACATGCTACTGGCAACACTTTTAACAAACAAAACAACAACAAAGGACTAGAGTATTTCTTGCATTAAATAAACAAAATCAACAACCCAATTTAACATACTATTCACAAGACTTTAAAAAGGCACAAACAAGGACTAGTGTATTTCTTGCATTAAAAAAAGAAAATCAACAACCCAACTTAACATGCTACTCCAACCTTTTCAAAAAAAATCCAACAAGAAAGGACTAGTGTATTTCTTGCATGAAAAAAAATAAATCAAGCCCCAACTTAACACGCAACTGGCTACACTTTACAAAAAACAACAACAAGAAAGGACTAGTGTATTTCTTGCATTAAAAAAACAAAATTAACAACCCAACTGAACAAGCTACTGGGAACACTTTACAAAAACAAACAAGGACATGTGTATTTCTTGCATCAAGAAAACAAAATCAACAGCCCAACTTAACATGCTACTTACACACTTAAAAAAAAAGAAATAAAGGACTAGTGTATTTCTAGCATTGAAGAGAAAAATTAACAACCCAAAGTAAGATGCTACTCCCAACACTTTAAAAAACAACAACAAAAGACCAGTCGGTTTCTTGCATTAAACAAAATCAACAACACAACTTAACATGCTCTTGGCAACACTTAAGAAAAAAACAACAACAAAGGACTAGTGTATCTTTTGCATTAAAAAAACAAAATGAACAACACAACTTAACATGCTACTGGCAACACTTTAAACAACAAACAACAGCAAAAGACTAAAGTATTTCTTGCATTAAATAAATAAAATCAACAACCCAATTTAACATAATATTCACAAGACTTTAAAAGGCACAAACAAGGACTAGTGTATTTCTTGCATTAAAAAAAGAAAATCAACAACCCAACTTAACATGCTACTCCAACCTTTTCAAAAAAAATCCCAACAAGAAAGGACTAGTGTATTTCTTGCATGAAAAAAAAAAAATCAAGCCCCAACTTAACATGCAACTGGCTACACTTTACAAAAAAACCTAACAAGAAAGGACTAGTGTATTTCTTGCATTAAAAAAAAACAAAATCAGCAACCCAACTGAACAAGCTACTGGCAACACTTTACAAAATACAAACAAAGGACTTGTGTATTTCTTGCATTTAAAAAACAAAATCAACCGCCCAACTTAACATGCTACTTAAACACTTTAAAAAAAATACCAACAACAAAGGACTAGTGTATTTCTAGCATTGAAAAGAAAAATTAACAACCCAACTTAACATGCTACTGCAACACTTTAAAAAAAAAAAGGACTAGTGTATTTCTTGCATTAAAAAAATCGAAAATGAACTCCACATGCTACTCCAACACTTTAAAAAAAAAAAAGAAAGGACTAATGCATTTCTTGCTTAAAACAAAACAAAATCAACAACCCTACTTAACATGCTACTCCCAAGACTTAAAAAACACCAACAAAAGACTAGTGTACTTCTTGCATTACAAAAACAAAATCAGCCACCCAACTTAACATGCTACTGGCAACATTAAAAAAAACCAACAACAACAAAGGACTAGTGTATTTCTTGCAATAAAAAAATAACCAAAGTTGACATACTACTTGCAACACTAAAAAAAAAAACAACAACAACAAAGAACTGGTGCATTTCTTGCATTAAAAAAACAAAATCAACAACCTAACTTAACATGCTACTGGCAATACTTTAACAAAAAATGCAACAACAAAGAACTAGTGCATTTCTTACATTAAGAAAACAAAATCAACAACCCAACTTAGCAGGCTACTTACAACACTTTAAAATAAACCAATAACAAAGGACCTGTGCATTTCTTGCATAAAAAAAACATCAACAACCCAAGGTAACACACTACTTTGCAACACTTAAAAAAAAACAAAAACAAAGGGCTAGTGTATTTCTTGCACTATAAAAAAAATCAAGAACCAGACTTAACATGCTACTGGCAACACTTAAAAAAAAAAAACAGCAACAAAGGACTAGTGTATTTTTCAATTTAAAAAACAAAATCAACAACCCAACTAAACATGCTACTTGCAACACTTTAAAAAGAACTCCCAAAAAACAAAGGACTAGTGTATTTCTTGCATTAAAAAAAAACAAAATCAACAACCCAACTTATCATGTTACTGGCAACACTTTAAAAACATCAACAACAATAAAGGACTAGTGTATTTCTTGCATTTAAAAAACAAAAGCAACCCAAGTTAACATACTACTTGCAATAATTAAAAAAACAACAACAAAGGACTAGTGTATGTCTTGCATTGAAAAGAAATCAACCCAACTCAACATGCTGCTCCAACACTTTAAAAAAAAAAAAAGCAAAGAACTAGTGTTTTTCTTGCATTAAAAAGCAAAATCAACAAAACCAACTCAACATGCTACTTGCAACACTTCAACAAAACAACCAACAACAAAGGACTATATTTCTTGCATTAAAAATTAAAATGAACATCTCAACTTAACATGCCACTGGCAACAATTTAAAACAACAACAACAACAACAACAACAACAACAACAACAACAACAACAACAACAACAACAACAACAACAACAAAGGACTAGTGTATTTCTTGAATTAGAAAAATTAACATCCCAACTTAACATGGTACTGTAACACTTAAAAAAAAAAAAAAAGGACCAGTGAATTTCTTCAATAAAAAAACAAACTCAACAACTCAACTTAACATGCTACTGGCACCACTTTACAGAAGAGCAACAACAAAGGACTAGTGTATTTCTTGCATTAAAAAATAAAAACCACCACCCAACTTAACATGCTACTGCAACACTTAAAAAAAACAAAAACCAACAATGGACTAGTGTATTTCCTGGTTAGAAAAACACCAACTTAACATGCTACTGGGAACACTTAAAAAAAACAACATCAACAACAACAAAGGACTAGTGTATTTCTTGCATTTAACAAACAAAATCAACAACCCAACTAACATGGTACTGGCAACATTTTAAAGAAAAATGAACAACAAAGGACTAGTGTATTTCTTGCATAAAAAAAAACAAAATCAACAACCCAACTCAGCAGGCTACTGGCAACACTTCGAAATAAACTAATAACAAAGGACTAGTGCATTTCTTGCATTAAAAAAAATCAACAACCCAACTTAAAACACTACTTGCAAAACTTAAAAAAAATGAAAATAAAAATAAAAAAAAAACCAAAAAAACCAACAACAACAGACTAGCCTATTTCTTGCATTAAAAAATCAAAATCAACAACCCAACTTAGCAGGCTACTCGCAACAATTTTTTTAAAAACATTACAAAGGAATAGTGCATTTCTTGCATTAAAAAAACAAAATCAACAACCCAGCTTAACATGCTACTTGCAAAACTTTAATAAAAAAAAAAACACAAAAACAAATGACTAGTGTATTTCTTGCATTAAAAAACAAAATCAACAACCCAGCTTATCATGCTTCTCCCAACACTTTAAAAAAAACAATAACAAAAGACTAGTGCATTTCTTGGTTTGAAAAAACAAAATCAACAACTGAACTTAACATGTTAATGGCAATACTTTCTAAAAAGATCAACAACAAAGGACTAGTGCATTTCTTCCATTAAAAGAAAAATCAACCACCCAACTTAACATGCAACTCCATCACTTTAAAGAAAAAAACCCAACAACAAAGGACTAGTGAATTTCTTGCATTAAATAAACAAAATCAACAACCAAACATAATATGCTGCTCCAACACTTTAAAAAACAACAACAACAAAGGACTAGTGTATTTCCTGCATTAAAGAAACAAAGTCAAGAACCCAGCTAAATATGCTACTGGCAAAACTTTAAAAAAAAGCAAAAAAAAGCAAAGGACCAGTGTATTTCTCGCATTAAAAAAACAACCACCCAACTTAATATGCTACTTGCAACACTTTAAAAACAACAACAAAAACCAAACAAGACAAAGGACTAGTGTATTTCTTCCCTTAAAAAAAATCAACAACCTAACTTAACATGCTACTTGCAACACTTTAAAAAAAAAAAAAAAAAAAAGGACTAGTGTATTTCTTGCATTAAAAAACAAAAACAACAACCGAACTTAACATGTACTGGCAACAATTTAAAAACAACAACCAAAAAAATGGACTAGTGTATAACTTGCATTAAAAAAAAGTCAACAATCCAACTTTACATGCTACTTGAACAATTTAAAAAACAACAACTACTAAGGACTAGTACATTTCTTGCATTAAAAAACCAAAATCAACACCCCAACTTAACATATTACTGGCAACACTTTAAAGAAAACCAACAACAAAGGACTAGTGTATTTGTTGCATTAAAAAAAAATCAACAACCCAGCTTAACATACTACTCCAACATTAAAAAAAAAAAACACCAAAAAACAAAGGACTAGTGTATTTCTTGCGTTGAAAAACAAAATCAACAACCCAACTTAATATGCTACTCCAACACTTATAAAAAACAAAAAAAAACACAAATGACTAGTGCATTTCTTGCATTTAAAAAACAAAATCAACAACATAACATGTTACTTGCAACAGCTTAAAAACAAACAAACAGCAAAGGACTAGTGTATTTCTTGCATTAAAAAAACAAAATCATCAACCCAACTTAACATTCTACTGTAACTCTTTTTAAAAACGAACAACAAAGGACTAGTGCATTTTTTGAATTAAAAACAAAAATCAACAACCCAACTTAACATGCTACTGGCAACAGCTTTAAAGAAAACCAACAACAAAGGACTAGTGCATTTCTTGCATTAAAAAACAAAATCAACAACACAACTTAACATGCTACTGGCAAGACTTTAAAAAACAACAACAACAACAACACAGGAGTAGTGTATTTCTTGCATTAAAAAAACAAAATCAAAAACCCACCTTGATATGCTTCTACAACACTTAAAAAAAAACCCCAACAACAAAGGACTTGCCTATTTCTTGCATTGAAAAAACACAATCAACAACCCAACTTAACATGCTACTTACAACTCTTAAAAACAACAACAACAAAGGACTGGTGTATTTCTTGCAATAAAGAAACCAA
Source organism: Stramonita haemastoma (assembly GCA_030674155.1). Classification (NCBI taxonomy): domain Eukaryota; kingdom Metazoa; phylum Mollusca; class Gastropoda; order Neogastropoda; family Muricidae; genus Stramonita; species Stramonita haemastoma. The sequence continues at coordinate 26,684,685 of CM060333.1, read as the reverse complement.
AACAGGTCAGAAAAACAGTCTCTCTAAAACCACTCCCCCCTCCCTCCAAATGTATACAGATGTGAACGTTATCATTCCTGCTAAACATTGTTATAACCTTCCTCCTCCTCCTCCTCTCCCCCCTCCTCCTCCTTCTCACCTCAAGTAACTAAAAGACAACCTTTCAAGCATTTTATATCAACACTGGAATGCACCTGTGCATGCAAACATGTGCTCAGGTCTCTACCTTTACACACTACTACATCGACAGTCTTGTTTCACTTCATAAACCTCCTTTTATAAATGTACAAGCATACACTCATGTTCCTTCATTTTCTTCACATAAAGTGTATAAGGTAAAATTTACAGCAATATGCTAATTACTATTTTTGCCTCCTGCATAGATTTAAAAACAAACAAACCACTATTGCCATTTTTGTGATAGTCATAGGACAAGATCACTTTGACCTTATATCTAAATCAACATAGGGAAAAAGCTTTTAAAAAAACCAAAACCACCATCACAACAAAAACCAACAAAAATCCACTTAAGACACCACTGGTTGCTCATACACCAAACACCGTCCACAACTAACAAATAGCAATTAGGATATCCCTAACTGCCTTTTCCACTTAAAAAAATACAACACACACACACACAACACACACACACACACACACACACACACACACACACACACACACACACACACACACGCACACACAGAGGCACACACACACACACACACACACACACACAGGCACACAGGCACACAGGCACACAGGCACACACACACACACACACACACACACACACACACACACACACACACACACACACACACACACACCAGTGTCTTCATTCTCACTGACCTAAACATACTTTCTACCACTTATGTTAACACCACATGTCCTATAATACTTCGTGGCCACCCCCCTAAAATCCCTCCCCCTTCTCCATCTTCAGCCCAGGGGATAGGAAGGGGGGGGGGGGGGGGGGGGGCTCTCAGTGTAAATAGTATCCCCACCTTCTGGAAACTGTGCTAGGATTTTCCTCTTTTTTATCCCTCTCTTTCTTTCTGCCTTGTTGCTTTTCTTCCCGTCACCTCCTTGTCTATTTTCTGCTTTCTTTGTCTATTCTCCTGCCTTTTTTCAAGACTAAAATAAAATAATCATCTCCCATGCTGAAGTCTGATTCACTAGGCCGGACTTCATGCCTTAAAAGGCAGCACAAGGCATTTTTGCTCATATCACAATGTTTGCTGTCTGCGGGTTTAAGGATAAAGAAGATATTCTAAAACCACCCCCAACTCCTGGAGACAAATGTTTTGCCAGAGTGTCAGCATATTTGTGTCCACATGTGGGGCCAGGATTAGAGCAACTGTAAAGGTTAGTTGTAAAGGGTTAGGGTTAATGTTAAAGGTTAATATTGGGGTAAGGGTTGTCAGTCCATTGGCTGGTCTGTCTGCATGCATGCATGTGGACACAAGAACAGGTAGACACTATGGTATCCCCGGATTAAAAATTTAGCCTAGCCAGGGAACGCAGAAGTGTTAACAAATTAGTCTAATGACCACTCCTATCAACACCTAGGGTTTTTGTTGGACTTCAGTGTTCAGGTTTTTGATAAGAAAATTCCAATTCAGTTATGGGCAAAAAGACTATATATCTGACATTTTTTTTTAACAAGTTTTCTCCCTTTAAAAAGAAACCATTACGCCCTAAGCAAATGGACTTCATAGCCAACACTTTTGAAGAAGTTTTCTCATTTTAAAAAGAAAATACGCCCCAAATAAACCTCCCGATAATTTTGAAAGAATGGATTCCTCCCCCAAAAACCATTCGAAATTTTGTTGTTGTTTTTATAGGAATAGCCAAAAATGAACCCCGTGAACAAAAACCATCAGCTAATCCCTTTTTTCTATCCCCACCCATGCAGATAACCATTACGTGGCCTACCTTGTTTTCCCAAACACCCCCTTTCTCTTAAAATACATCTACCAAAAGTTATGTCTCCTCCTTACTACCACACCACCCCCTTTCTATACACACACAAACACACTACACACGCGCCACACACACACACACTCTCTCCCTCCCCCCCCCCCCCCCCCCCCCATGCTTATTTTCCATAAAGGGACAGAAGTTTCTCACTTAAAAAAACTGACATTAAAGGTTATTGTGTTTTCTTTTTCACTACATCGCAGATATATTATCCCTGGTGAATTATCTTATATACTTGTTCACATTACTGTAAAACTTGATTCTTCTATCATAACCTCTCTCTCTCTCTATCTCTCTCTTTCTCCTCTTTCTACTTCTACCACTACTGCTACAACAAATAATAAAAGCACCTGCGCCCATCATCCATGTTTGTGCATTTTCTAAAAAGAAAACAAAAAAAACACTGTTTAAAAAAATCACAAAATCCTTCCAAGGATTGATGGGGCATTACGACAAACTTATCCAAGTCATAAACAACAAAAAAACTCAATCAAAAAAGCATCACAGATTATTGCCATTTCTACAAGAATATTGAAGATTAGCGTAATTTCTCAGCTAAATAATTATCAAGTCCGATTGATTAAAAAAAAGAAGTAAATGGAGTACAGAACTCGGTTAAAAAAAAAAAAGAAAGAAAGAAAGATTGCTGGTCTTACAGGCAACATTGGGGTATGTGAGGACACTGTTCTTTCAACCAATTCATTTTTTAAGATGAAAAAAAAAATGAAAAAACCCTGGATGCCACACTCCAAAAAATCAACAAAAAATATGGAATACTTCATTCCTGATTGATGTAGGAAAAAAAACTTACAAAAAATATTCATTTTGTTTTCTGAAATATTCCATGCCCCAAGAGGAATTAAAGGCTGAATCAATCTAGAATCTGGAAATTGTTATCTGGTTACCTGCCCTCGTTTTCTTCCTTCACTACTGCTCCTTTCTGAATCTGGAGTCTGTCTGTGGAACTGTTTCTTTTTCTTTTGGGCAGCATTCCTGTTGTATGTCACTGTTTTTACCCCAAGTTGCAGTGTGAGCAGCATTTCTGTTGTATGTCAGTTTTACCCCAAGTTGCATTATGTGCAGCATTCCATTGTATGTCACTGCTTTTACCTCAAGTTGCATGGTTCGTGTTGTCAGTCTGGCTAAACTGCTTCACAACATCTTGGCCCTCTGCTCTAGGACATGTATATATGTCACTGGTGTTCTCACCTGAAGTCCTCCTGCTCCTCCTCCTCCCTCACTGTCTACCAGTGTTGTCCTCATGATTGATGGGCAGTGTTGTCCTTGGCGACTATGGTTTTCCTTGATGACTGTAGTTGTCTTCTTTGACTGTAGTTGTCTTCCTTGACTGTAGTTTTCCTTGGTGACTGTAGTTTTCCTCCATGGTGACTGGTTGTCTTCCTTGATGACTGTAGTTGTCTTCCTTGTCTGTAGTTTTCCTTGATGACTGTAGTTGTCTTCCTTGACTGTAGTTGTCTTCCCTGACTGTAGTTGTCTTCCTTGACTGTAGTTTTCCTTGGCGACTGTAGTTGTCTTCCTCGGTGACTAGTTTTCCTTGGTGACTGTAGTTTTCCTTGGTGACTGTAGTTCTCTTCCTTGGTGACTGTAGTTCTTCCTTGGTGACTGTAGTCTTCCTTGGTGACTGTAGTTTTCTTTGGAGACTGGTTGTCTTCTTTGGCGACTCTGGTTGTCGCCCCTGACTTGAAAACTTCGACGCGTATACTGGGCTTCTTAGTGTTTCTAGTGAAGTGGAGGAAGCTGGTTGCAAAATCTTCAGTGGTGTCCCAAAGGTCTCCGAGACTACGGGTTAGGTGACGGTGAAGGTGAAGGTGACGGTGAAGGTGAAGGTGACGGTGAAGATGACGAAAGATGACGGTGAAGGTGACGGTGAAGATGACGGTGAAGGTGACGGTGAAGATGACGGTGAAGGTGAAGGTGACGGTGAAGGTGAAGGTGACGAAGATGACGGTGAAGTGTTCCCTGTATAGATCATAGACAAAAAGAAAAGCAGCAGAGTTGAAGGCTTGTGTGTGTGTGTGTGTGTGTGTGTGTGTGTGTGTGTGTGTGTGTGTGTGTGTGTGTGTTGTGTGTGTTGTTTTGGTGTTCGTGCGTACGTGCGTGTGTGTTCGTGCGTACGTGCGCGCGCGCCTGCGTGTTTGTGTGGTGTGTGTGTGTGTTGTGTGTGTGTGTGTGTGTGTTGTGTGGTGGTGCGTTGCGTGCGTGCGTGCGTGCGAGTGCCAGTGTGAGTGTGTGTGCGAGTGTGTGCGAGTGCAAGAGTGAGTGCGAGAGTGGTACCTGTAGTAGGTGGATGTTTCTCACTGGTACCTGCAGCAGGTGGGTGTTTCTCACTGGAACCTGTAGCACATGTTTCTGACTGGAACCTGTAGCACATGTTTCTGACTGGAACCTGTAGCACATGTTTCTGACTGGAACCTGTAGCAGGTAGAGGTTTCTGACTGGAACCTGTAGCAAGTACATTTTCTGCTATTGCTGAACGGCTGAAGTAAGACTACACGGGCTTGAAGAAAGTCGACCAACTGCCTAACCCATGATTTCTCTCCCCTGACGACCATCTTGGTTACGGGACTTGCTGATACTGATGCTCTCCCTTTGTTGAACAGGCAGGTCATGAGGGCTTGTCCTCACACATCACTGTCAGGTCAGGTCAGGTCAGGTCAGGTCAGGCCACTGGATTCCTGACTCACAGCCCCTGAAAGCAGAAAGTCGTCATCAGTAAGACTGAAAACCTTACTTGTTTTATTGGCTTGGTTGTTGAACTAATTTGATTTCGTTACTTTTTTCCCTGTTCATCGGCTAGACCTTCCAAAATCACCAATGGCGAGATTTAGCATATGACATCGTTTACCCACTGTTAAAACAGCTACATTCCGACTTCGGGGATGATGTCTACACACGAACAGTGTGCGTGCGTTCTTGAGATTTTTTCATCTTTTCCTGCCGGAATGCCATGGCCTACTCTTCTCAAAAACGGAACGGATTTTAACTGTGCGCAAGATGTTCCGCGTGCATTTGCAGGAGGGGCCTTGTGTTATAGTTTTAACCAAACCTTTTGTGAAGAGTCGAGTCGGGTACTGATGTTAACTTAGCTAAAATAATCTCAGTTATCAAGTACACTACTATTTCTGCACATCATTTTTTTCTGAATAGATATCCAAGCAAGGAGGCATTCTTTCAACACAATAAGCAGCAAACAAATCAAAGCGTGCGCGCGTGCGCACAACCACACACACACACACACACACACACACACACACACACACACACACACATACACACACACAGATAGAGAGAGACAGAGACAGAAACAGAGACAGAGACAGAAACAGAGACAGAAACAGAGACAGAGAGACACATTGTCTTTACAATAAAAAAAAATCCAGACTTAATGACTCATAGTATTTTA
>CM060333.1:26636778-26674278 GCA_030674155.1 Stramonita haemastoma | reverse complement strand
GCATGGACACTTTGTTATTTATAACGATGCAGCGTGAAGACGTGTCTTCAGATTTACTGCTGGGGCCATGAAAAAACCCACCTCAAGGCAAAATTTATGCAAAATCTTAAATGGAGTGTGTGTGTGTGTGGTGTGTGTGTGTGTGTGTGTGTGTGTGTGTGTGTGTGTGTGTGTGTTGTGTGTTGTTTGTTTGTTTGTTTGTGTGTGTGTGTGTGTGTGTGTGTGTGTGTGTGTGTGTGTGTGTGTTGTGTGTGTGTGTGTGTGTGTGTGTTAGCATATTTGTAAATACATGTTTCGTTATGATACAATTCAAAACTCTTATGTGTAATAACCCTAATTTCTTGCTATTCTGTTCTTTTTATTCCAACTTAAGTATGAACTATTCTCAAAATCACATACCCATTTTCATTTTCACACAGGATAGATCTTATATGAAACATGAAGGGGGTGGGGGGCAGGTATGGCCTTGTGGTTAGACCATTGAGCTTGTGATTCCACAAGCCCAGGAGACCACCACAACAGGGATTTCCACATGAGGGGATTTTTCCTTTGGAGTTCACATCAGTGCCAACTCCACTCCCCTTAAATCCTTTGGATAAGACTAAAAATCAAAGTCCCATGTGCGAATGCATGCAGAACATTCTGCCCACACTTCAAAACCTTTAACCTCTTCTACCTTTTGGAAGACCAGGCCATTGCATACCAGCAGAAACAGATGACAAGATTTTCTTTTTTAAAAAAAAGGCACACCCCCCTCTAATTCTCACAGTTGTTCTTAGACACCATTCCCAAAAGTCAGAATGTGGCTACCTTTATGCTTGGTTTAAAAAAAACAAAAACCTGGCACACACGCAAACAAAATCTCACCATTGATGAACCTTGGAGCTCTAGCCCAGGAATAAACACCCCACCCCTCCTCCTCTTCCCCTCCCCCCTCCACAAAAAAATGTAACATAAATAACCCCCCCCCAAAAAAAAAAAAAAAAAAAAATCACGGTAATACTACACAAAAATGACCAACAGTTTTTACCTGCAGCCTCTTGTCAAAACTGCCCAAAATGGCGATGATACCCTTGCAAAGTGATGGTACCATAAACTGTTGTGCCTGCATAGACACGAAGCGGAGTCAGCCCTGGTCTGATGTGGAGTGAAGTGAAGTGATGGGAGATAAGGTGAGGGCCAGCTACACTTGCAATGCTACTCACCTCACCTGACAACTCTGTGTGTGGGTGAAGACAGTACAGTTCGGGTTTCACGTGCGTCATGGAATGGGTGCTACACTAGGAGTTCACAGCTCTCTCTCTCTCTCTCTCTCTCTCTCTCTCTCTCTCTCTCTCTCTCTCTCTCTCTCTCTCTCTCTCTCTCTCTCTCTCTCTCTCTCTCTCTCTCTCCTCTCTCTCTCTCTCTGGGAGACGGGATAGCCTAGTGGTCAGAAACATTGCGCTGGCAATTTGACGACCCAAGTTCGATTCCCGTTGGAGGGGATTTTTCCCTGGAGTTAACATCATTGCTAACTCCACTCTCCCCAAAAGTCTTGGGGGGCGGATAGCCTAGTGATCAGAACATTGCGCTGGCAATTTGAAGACCCGGGTTCGAGTCCGGTCGAGGAAATTTTCGTCCTGGAGTTAACATCAGTGCTGACTCCACTCTCCCCAAAAGTCCTTCGGATGAGACTTTAAACCGAGGCCCCGTGTGCGAACGCACGCAGAACATCTTGCGCACACGTTAAATCCTGTTCCGCTTTTCGTAAGAGTAGGCCATCGTGTGCCGGTGGGAACAGATGACAATATTTACAAAACTGCATACACACGGGGACCGGATGAAAAAAAGCACATGATTGCTTATTCTGTTATCCTCGATATAAAAAAAAAAAAAAAATCTCTCTCTCTCTCTCTCCTCTCTCTCTCTCTCTCTCTCTCTCTTTCTCCTCCTTCTCTCTCTCCTCCTCTCCTCTCTCTCTCTCTCTCTCTCTCTCTCTCTCTCTCTCTCTTCTCTCTCTCCTCTCTCTCTCTCTCTCTCTCTCTTCTCTCTCTCTCTCTCTCTCTCTCTCTCTCTCTCTTCTCTCTCTCTCTCTCTCTCTCTCTCTCTCTCTCTCTCTCTCTCTCTCTCTCTCTCTCTCTCTCTCTCTCTCTCGTCAAGTCAAGTCAAGTCAAGTCAAGTCAAGTCAAGTTAAATTTTCATTTCCAGATGGTACATTGAATAAGCATTGATTTGCTTTTTTTTCATCAAGCCATCTATCTAGGGGGAAAAAAGGAGAAAAATAAGCATTTCACCAATATTGTTTAACTAATATGATTCAACAGCCCCCAAATTAAAATTATACATACATATATAAACAAACAAAAAAACGATGAAAACAAAAATGAAAAGAAGACGAAGAAAATACACTCAAAGTTTCTCACACACACACACACACACACACACACACACACACACACACACACACACACACACACACCACACACACACACACACACACGTGCGCGCGTGCACGCACACACACACGCGCTCGCGCGCGCGTGCAGGCATGGGCGCGCTCGCTACACGAGCATGTATAATATGCTCATGCACACATTTTGAGTTTAAAAAAATCATAAAGTGTTAAGCAAACAAATTATATCTGTCACAATATCACTAATACCATTATTTAAATTTGAAAAAAGGCAATTTATATCAGGTTACAATATCTCATCAGGTTACAATATCTCCATACTTTCAATTCATACATTATACACAAAAGGAGGGAAAATATCAAAAGTCAAACAGAAAACAATACAAACAAAACAAAACAAAAAACCCAACGACGATAAAAATACAATATGATAACACCCATCACCACTGAAAAAAGAACCAAACCCCACCCCACAACTAACACAAAAAAGAAAGTTGGAAGGGACGGGAAGTGGGAAAACACAAACAAAATTATAGTAATGAAAAATGATCATACTAATAAATAAAAACCCTTACAGATATTATCATCATCATCATCATCATCATCATCATCATCATCATCATTATTATTATTATTATTATTATTATTATTATTATTATTATTATTATTATTATTATTATTATTATTATTATTTATTATTATTGTTGTTGTTGTTGTTGTTGTTCTTCTTCTTCTTCTTCTTCTTCTTCTTCTTCTTCTTCTTATCAATGAGTATCGTGTTAAAGGTATGGGCAAAAGAGTGTAAATTTAGGGTGGGCGTATGCTAGGAATTTTACGGTATATACAAGTCCAAAAGCAGACATTGACAAAGCGATTGACGGTCCAAGGGAAAAAACTCATTCAAAAAATCGCTGATTCGGCACGTGTACTTTCCCTTGGATTTGCACGCCAACAAGTAAACCGGGATGTTCTGGGTTCGATTCCCAGTCTCGCCCTTTCTTCCCAGTTTGACGAAAAATTGGAACAGAATGTCAAAGTCCTTGGGATGAAGCTATAAACCAAGGCCCCGTGTGCTGCCTGTTGAAGTGAAAGTCGGGGGCAAACATTTATTTCCAGATAGGACATTGACTAAAAAGGACATTGATTTTTACATGAAGCAATCAGTCTGATAAATGGTACATAAGTACACACACACACACACACACACACACACACACACACACACACACACACACACACACACCATATATATATATATATATATATATATATATATATATATATATATATATATATATATATATATATATATATATATATATATATATATGCGCACGCATACCCACCCCCCTGCCGAAAAATGTGCGGTTTGGGGCAAAGGCGGGACCCACAGAGCCCTTTTCAGGCCCGTCCTTCCCCAACTTTTGCACGGTTACAGACCCCAAGTCACCAGGACAACATGGCACTGTATGCCCACACCCTCTCCTACCATCTCCGACGCGAGTGGTGCCGGACTTGTGGCGACACCGCAGCCCCCAAGAGCTGAGAATGCTAGTTTCTGGCAAGGTAATCGGGTGCAGTGTTCGCAACAGAAACCAAGCAGGGCGCACAATAATAATGTTAATATATAGGCATACGATTCACCACAGCAAAGTGTAGGGTCCCCTGCACATGCGCGCACACAAACAAACGCACTGACAAACACCAGCGCGCGCGCGTGTGCGCGGACGTATACCCACCCCTCTGCCGGAAAGGTGCGGTTTGGGGCAAAGACGGGACCCATAGAGCCCTTTTCAGGTCCGTCCTACCTCAACTTTTGCACGGTTACAGACCCCAAGGCACCGGGACAACATGGCACTGTATGCTCACACCCCCTACCATCTCCGACGCCAGTGGCGCCGGACTTGTGGCGACACCGCAGCCCCCAAGATCTGAGAATGCTAGTTTCTGGCAAGGTAATCGGGTGCGGTGTTCGCAACAGAAACCAAGCAGGGCGCACAATAATAATGACAATATACAGGCATATGATGCACCACAGCAAAGTGCAGGGTCCCCTTCACATGTTAAAAGTTAAAGTCTGTCCCGAGACTAAGGCTCATCAGGCCGGTGCTTATCCCGGTTTCTGTGGCGTTAAGCGACTGGGAGTCATAGACTCCCCCCTAGATAGGACGCCAGTCTATGGCAGGGTTAACCCCCAACACAAGGTTGGCACCCCTTTTACACCTGGGTGGGATGAGAAAATAGCCGTACTTACTCACCAAGGCTTTGCGTGTGTGCATGTGTGTGTGTATGTGAGTGCGTGCGTGCGCGCACGCGAGTGTGTGTGTATGTGTGTGTGCGTGTGCGTATGTGTGAACTCAATCATGGCAATTAAAAAAATATCTGATTATGATTCAGTATAAAGTTTTCTTGAAATGCCACTTTCGTGTAAAAAGAAAATGATTTTGGAGATTTTTTACATCACAAAAATAATTGTATTTACATGTTAAATTCATATTCCGATCAGGAAACAGACCCAGAAGGAATATCAAATCACAGTGTTCTATTTTTTGCGTGCTATTTCATAGGCCCATATGCCTGTATATGCACATATGTGTGTGCGTGTGTGTGGAGGGGAAAAAGGTATGTATGTATGTGTATGTATGTATGTATGTATGTATGTATGTATGTATGTATGTATGTATGTATGTATGTATGTATGTATGTATGTATGTATGTATGTATGTATGTATGTATGTATGTATGTAGTATGTACTGTAGTATGTACGTAGTATGTACGTATGTACGTATGTACGTAGTATGTATGTACGTAGGTAGTATGTACGTAGGTATGTATGTACGTAGGTATGTATGTAGTAGGTATGTATGTAGTAGGTATGTATGTACGTAGGTATGTATGTAGGTAGGTAGTATGTATGTAGTGTAGTATGTATGTATGTAGGTATGTATGTATGTAGGTAGGTATGTATGTATGTAGTATGTATGTATGTATGAGTATGTAGTATGTATGTATGTAGTATGTATGTATGTACGTATGTATGTATGTATGTATGTATGTATGTATGTATGTATGTATGTATGTATGTATGTATGTATGTATGTATGTATGTATGTATGTATGTATGTATGTATGTATGTATGTATGTATGTATGTATGTATGTATGTATGTATGTATGTATGTATGTATGTATGTATGTATGTATGTATGTATGTTGTATGTATGTTGTGTGTGTGTGTATGTATGTGTGTGTGTATGTATGTTGTATGTATGTATGTATGTATGTATGTATGTATGTATGTATGTATGTATGTATGTATGTATGTATGTATGTATGATGTATGTATGTTGTATGTATGTATGTATGTATGTATGTATGTATGTATGTATGTATGTATGTATGTATGTATGTATGTATGTATGTTGTGTATGTATGTATGTTGTGTGTATGTATGTATGTGTGTATGTATGTATGTGTGTGTATGTATTGTGTGTGTGTGTATGTGTGTGTGTGTGTATGTATGTGTGTGGTGTATGTATGTGTGTGTATGTATGTATGTGTGTGTGTATGTATGTGTGTGTGTATGTATGTGTGTGTGTATGTATGTGTGTGTATGTATGTGTGTGTATGTATGTTTGTGTGTATGTTTGTGTGTGTATGTATGTATGTATGTATGTATGTGTGTGTATGTATGTGTGTGTGTATGTATGTGTGTGTGTATGTATGTGTGTGTGTATGTATTGTGTGTGTATGTATGTGTGTGTGTATGTATGTGTGTGTGTATGTATGTGTGTGTATGTATGTGTGTGTATGTATGTGTGTGTATGTATGTGTGTGTATGTATGTGTGTGTGTTGTATGTTGTGTGTGTATGTATGTGTGTGTATGTATGTGTGTGTATGTATGTGTGTGTGTATGTATGTTGTGTGTGTATGTATGTGTGTGTATATATGTGTGTGTGTATGTGTGTGTATGTATGTGTGTGTGTATGTATGTGTGTATGTATGTATGTGTGTATGTATGTATGTCTGTATGTCTGTCTGTCTGTCTGTCTGTAGATGTATGTTGTATGTATGTATGTATGTAGTATGTATGTATGTATGTATGTATGTATGTATGTATGTATGTATGTATGTATGTATGTTATGTATGTATGTATGATAACTAGCTTTCTCAGCTCTTGGGGGCGTCGGCGTCGCCACAAAGCCGGCGCTACACACGTCGGAGAAGGTAGGGGGGCGAGTATGCATACGGTGCCATACTGTCTGGTGCCTTGGGGTCTGTAACCGTTTAAAAGTCGGGGCAGGACGGGGCTGAAAACGGCTCTCTGGGTCCCGTCTATGCCCAAACGGCACTTTTTACGCAGGGGGGTAGGTATGCATTCGAGCGCGCGCGCGCTGGTGTTTGTCAGTGCGTTCGTTTGTGTGCGCGCATGTGGAGGGGACCTGCAGCTTGTCCTGGTGCATCATATTGCTGTATATTGTCATTATTATTGTGCGCCCTGCTTGGTTTTCGGTGCGTACACTGTACACGATTTCCTTGCCACAAACTAGCTTTCTCAGCTCTTGGGGGTCGTCCGGTGTCGCCACAAGTCCGGCGCCACACACGTCGGAGATGGTAGGGGGGCGAGTATGCATACGTTGCCATACTGTCCTGGTGCCTTGGGGTCTGTAACCGTGGAAAAGTTGGGGCAGGACGGGGCTGAAAACGGCTCTATGGGTCCCGTCTTTGCCCCAAACGGCACCTTTTTGGCATGGGGGTGGGTATGCATGCGAGCGTGCGTTCGCGCGCTGGTGTTTCTCGGTGCGTTCGTTTGTGTGTGCGCATATGGAGGGGACCCTGCAGCTTGCCCTGGTGCATCATATTGCTGGATATTGTCATTATTATTGTGCGCCCTGCTTGGTTTTCGGTGCGTACACTGTACACGATTTCCTTGCCACAAACTAGCTTTCTCAGCTCTTGGGGGCGTTGGCGTCGCCACAAGTCTGGCGCCAACCACGTCGGAGATGGTGGGGGGGCGAGTATGCATACGGTGCCATACTGTCCTGGTGCCTCGGGGTCTGTAACGGCACCTTTTTGGCAGGGGGGTGGGTATGCTCTTGGGGGCGTCGGCGTCGCCACAAGTCCGGCGCTACATACATCAAAAATGGGTGTCCAGTTTGTCGGCATTGAGTAGAATACGGTGGTGGTGCCCTGGGCTCTGGAACTGCGTAAAAGTGCGGGCGGCAAGGTCCCGAAAACGGCGTTTGCGTCACAATGCTTCTAGTTCTTTAGCTCTTATTCATGGGAGGGTTGGTATGCATGCGCGCGTGCGTGCTATTGTGGTGTGTGTGTGTCCGGATTTTTGTGTTTGTGCGTGTGGAGGGGACCCTACAGATTACTATGGTGCATGATATTGTATGAAAATATTATTTTTGATCGTGTTGTAGGGGTGATTTTTTAGTACACTGTACCTGTTTCTAGGAGACAAACTTGGCTCTGTACAAGCGGGGTTTCCATACTCCGGGCCGTGGTGTCGCCACAATTCAGTGCCACACACATCAAAAATGGTTGTCCAGTTTGTCTGCATAGAGTAGAATACAGTGGTGGTGCCCTGGGCTCTGGAATTGAGGAAAAGTGCGGGCGGCAAGGTTTCGAAAACGGTGTTTGCGTCACAATGCTTCAAGTTCTTTAGCTCTTATTCATGGGAGGGTGGGTATGCATGCGCGCGTGCGTGCGTTAGCTGACGTTTGTGTGTGCAGTTTTTTGTGTTTGTGCGTGTGGAGGGGAGCCTACAGATTACTGTGGTGCATGATATTGTATGAAATTATTGTTGATGTGTTGTAGGGGTGATTTGTTTGTACACTGTACCTGTTTCTAGGGACAAACTTGGCTCTGTACAAGCGGGGTTTCCATACTCCGGGCCGTGGTGTCGCCACAATTCCAGTGCCACACACATCAAATATGGTTGTCCAGTTTGTCTGCATATAGTAGAATACGGTGGTGGTGCCCTGGGCTCTGGAATGCGGAAAAGTGCGGCGCAAGGTTCCGAAAACGGCGTTTGCGTCACAATGTTCAGTTCTTTAGCTGTTATTCATGGAGGGTGGGTATGCATGCGCGTGTGCGTGCGTTCGTGTGTTTGTTTGTGAGTTTTTTTGTGTTTGTGCGTGTGGAGGGGAGCCTACAGATTACTGTGGTGCATGATATTGTATGAAATTATTGTTGGATGGTGTTGTAGGGGTGATTTGTGCGTACACTGTACCCTGTTTCTAGGCGACAAACTTGGCTCTGTACAAGCGGAGTTGCCATCTTCCGGGCCGTGGTGTCGCCACAATTCCAGTGCCACACACATCAAATATGTTGTCCAGTTGTTCTGCATATAGTACAATACGGTGGTGGTGCCCTGGGCTCTGGAACTGCGGAAAAGTGCGAGCGGCAAGGTCCCGAAAACGGCGTTTGCGTCACTTTGTTTCTAGTTCTTTAGCTGTTATTCATGGGAGGGTGGGTATGCATGCGTGTGTGCGTGCGTTCGTTGGTGTTTGTTTGTGAGTTTTTTGTGTTTGTGCGTGTGGAGGGGAGCCTACAGATTACTGTGGTGCATGATATTGTATGAAATTATTATTGGATGGTGTTGTAGGGGTGAATTTTTGCGTACACTGTACCCTGTATCTGGGCAACAAACTTGGCTCTGTACAAACGGGGTTGCCATCTTCCGGGCCGTGGTGTCGCCACAATTCCAGTGCCACACACATCCAAAATGGTTGTCCAGTTTGTCTGTATAGAGTACAAAACGGTGGTTGTGCCTTGGGCTCTGGAACAGCGGAACAGTTCGGGCGGCAAGGTCCCGAAAACGGCGTTTGCGTCACAATGCTTCTAGTTCTTTAGCTGTTATTCATGGGAGGGTGGGTATTCATTCGCGCGTGCGTGCGTTCCCTGGTGTTTGTGTGTGCGGTTTTTTTGTGTTTGTGCGTGTGGAGGGGAGCCTACAGATTACTGTGGTGCATGATATTGTATGAAATTATTATTGGATGGCGTTTTAGGTGTGATTTTTGGGTACACTGTACCACTTTTCTAGGCGATAACTTGGCTTTGTACAAGCGGGGTTGCCATCTTCCGGGCCGTGGTGTCGCCACAATTCCAGTGCCACACACATCAAAAATCGTTATCCAGTTTGTCTGCATAGAGTAGAATACGGTGGTGCTCTCCTGGGCTCTGGAACTGCGGAAATGTGCGGGCGGCAAGGCCCCGAAAACGGCGTTTGCGTCACAATGTCTCTAGTTCTTTAGCTGTTATTCATGGGAGGGTGGGTATCCATGCGCGCGTGCTTGTGTTCGCTGGTGTTTGTGTGTGCGGTTTTTTGTGTTTGTGCGTGTGGAGGGGAGCCTACAGATTACTGTGGTGCATGATATTGTATGAAATTATTATTGCATGGTGTTGTAAGGGTGATTTTTGCGTACACTGTACCATGTTTCTAGGTGACAAATTTGGCTCTTTACAAGAGGGGTTCCCATATTTCGGGCCGTGGTGTCGCCACAATTCCAGTGCCACACACATCCAAAATGGTTGTCCAGTTTGTCTGCATAGAGTAAATTACGGTAATGCTGCCCTGGGCTCTGGAACTGCGGAAAAGTGCGGGCGGCAAGGTCCTGAAAACGGCGTTTGAATCAAAATGCGTTCTTTAGCTCTTATTCATGGGAGGGGGGGTATGCATGCGCGCGTGCGTGCGTTCGCTGATGTTTGTGTGTGCGGTTTTTTGTGTTTGTGCGTGTGGAGGGGACACTACAGATTACTGTGGTGCACGATATTGTATCAAATTATTATTGGATGGTGTTGTAAGGGTTATTTTTGCCTACACTGTACCCTGTTTCTAGGTTACAAACTTGGCTCTGTACAAGCAGGGTTGCCATCTACCGGGCCATGGTGTCGCCACAATTCCAGTGCCACACACATCAAAAAACGTTGTCCAGTTTGTGTGCATAGAATAGAATACGGTGGTGGTGCCCTGGGCTCTGGAACTGCGGAAAAGTGCGGCTGGCAAGGTCCCGAAATCGGCGTTTCCGTCACAATGCTTCTAGTTCTTTAGCTCTTATTGATGGAAGGTGGGGTATGTATGCGCGTGTGTGTGTGTTCGCTGGTGTTTGTGTGTGCGGTTTTTTGTGTTTGTGCGTGTGGAGGGGAGCCTACAGATTACTGTGGTGCATGATATTGTATGAAATTATTATTGGATGGTGTTGTAGGGGTGATTGTTTGGTACACTGTACCCTGTTTCAAGGCGACAAACTTTGCTCTGTACAAGCGGGGTTCCATCTTCCGGGCCGTGGTGTCGCCACAATTCCAGTGCCACACACATCCAAAATGGTTGTCCAGTTTGTCTGTATAGAGTAGAATACGGTGGTGCTGCTTCGGGCTCTGGAACTGCGGAAAGTGCGGGCGAAAAAAGTCCCGAAAACGGTGTTTCCGTCACAATGCTTCTAGTTCTTTAGCTCTTATTCATGGGAGGGTGGGTATGCATGCGCGTGTGCATGTGTTCGCTGGTGTTTGTGTGTGCGGTGTTTTGTGTTAGTGCGTGTGGAGGGGACCCTACAGTTTACGGTGGTGCATGATATTGTATGAAATTATAATTGGATGGTGTTGTAGGGGTGATTTTTTTATTACACTGTACCCTGTTTCTAGGCGACAAACATGGCTCTGTACAAGCGGGGTTGCCATCTTCCGGGCCGTGGTGTCGCCACACTTCCAGTGCCAAACACATCAAAAATGGTTGTCCAGTTTGTCTGCATAGAGTAGAATACGGTGGTAGTCCTCTGGGCTCTGGAGCTGCGGAAAAGTGTGGGCGGCAAAGTCCCGAAAACGGCGTTTGCGTCACAATGCTTCTAGTTCTTTAGCTGTTATTCATGGGAGGGTGGGTATGCATGCGCGCGTGCGTGCGTTCGCTGGTGTTTGTGTGTGCGGTTTTATGTTTTTTTGCGTGTTGAGGGGACCCTACAGATTACTTTGGTGTATGATATTGTATGAAATTATTATTGGATGGTGTTGTAGGGGTTACTTTTGCGTACACTGTACCCTGTTTCTAGGCGACAAACTTGGATCTGTACAAGCGGGGTTGCCATCTTCCAGGCCGAGGTGTCGCCACAATTCCAGTGCCACACACATCCAAAATGGTTGTCCAGTTTGTCTGCATATAGTAGATTACGGTAATGCTGCCCCGGGCTCTGGAACTGCGGAAAAGTGCAGGCGGCAAGGTCCCGAAAACGGCGTTTGCGTCACAATGCTTCTAGTTCTTTAGCTCTTATTCATGGGAGGGTGGGTATGCATGCGGGCCTGTATGCGTTCGCTGGTGTTATTGTGTGTGCGGTTTTTTGTGTTTGTGCATGTGGAGGGGACCCTACAGATTACTGTGGTGCATGATATTGTATGAAATTATTATTGGATGGTGTTGTAGGGGTGATTTTTGAGTACACAGTACCATATTTCTACGTGACAAACTTGGCTCTGTACAAGCGGGGTTGCTATCTTCAGGGCCGTGTTGTCGCCACAATTCCAGCGCCACACACATCAAAAATGGTTCTCCAGTTAGTCTGCGTAGTGTAGAATACAGTGGTGGTGCCCTGGGATCTGGAACTGCGGAAAAGAGCGGGCGGCAAGGTCCTGAAAACGGCGCTTGCTTCACAATGCCTCTAGTTCTTTAGCTCTTATTCATGGGGGGGGGGGGGGGGGGGGGGGGGGGGGGTATGCATGCGCGCTTGAGTGCGTTCGCTGGTGTTTGTGTGTGCGGTTCTTTGTGTTTGTCCGTGAGGAGGGGACACTACAGATTACTGTGGTGAATGATATTGTATGAAATTATTATTGAATGGTGTTCTAGACGGGACTTTTGCGTACAATGTGCCCTTTTTCTAGGCCACAAACTTCACTCAGTATAAGCCGGATTGAGATCTTCCAGGCCGTGGTGTCGTCACAATTCCAGTCCCACACACATCCAAAATGGTTGTCCAGTTTGTCTGCATAGAGCGGAATACGGTGGTGGTACCCTGGGATCTGGAACTGCGGAAAAGAGCGGGCAGCAAGGTCCGGAAAGCGGCGTTTGAGTCACAATGCTTCTAGTTCTTTAGCTCTTATTCATGGGAGGGTGGGTATGCATGCGCACGTGCAAGCGTTCGCTGGTGTTTGTGTGTGGGGTGTTTTGTGTTAGTGCGTGTAGAGGGGACCCAACAGATTACTTTGGTTCGTGGCACTGCGTTTATGGCGACAGCAAAGCCCCAAAGATGGCAATCCGCTTGTACATAGCCAAGTTTGGCGCTCAGAAACAGGGTAAAGTGTATGCATAAATGCCACGCGGGAAAACCCATCAAATCATAATATCACACAATATCATACACCACAGCAATCTGCAGGGTGTCCGCCACACGCACAAACACAAAAAACCGCACTTACAAACACCAGCGAACGCGCGCACGCGCGCATGCATACACACCCTCCCATGAATCAGCTATAGACCATCTCCCAGATTGAACGAAAACGCAGGTTTCGGACCCCGGACTCCCGCACTTTTGCCCAGTTACAGAGACCACGGCACCACCCCCCTATTCTACTGTATGCGTACAACCTTGCCAACCTTTTTGAGGTGTGTGGCACTGCGTTTGCGGCGACAGCACAACCCCAAAGATGGCAACCCCGTTTGTACACAGTCAAGTTTGGCGCTCAGAAACAGAGTACAGTGTATGCATAAATGCCTCGCGGGAACACCGTTAAAAAAATCATAATATCACACAACATACACCACAGCAATCTGCAGGGTGTCCGCCACACGCACAAACACAAAAAACCGCACTTACAAACACCAGCGAACGCGCGCACGCGCGCATGCATACACACCCTCCCATGAATAAGGCTATAGGCCATCTCCCAAGATTGAACGAAAACGCAGGTTTCGGACCCCGGACTCCCGCACTTTTGCCCAGTGACAGAGACCACGGCACCACCCCCCTAATCTACTGTATGCCTACAACCTTGCCAACCATTTTGAGGTGTGTGGCACTGCGTTTGCGGCGACAGCACGGCCCCAAAGACGGCAACCCCGCTTGTACACAGCCAAGTTTGGCGCTCAGAAACAGAGTACAGTGTATGCATAAAGCCTCGCGGGAAGACACATCAAACTCATAATATCAGGCAATATCATACACCACAGCAATCTGCAGGGTGTCCGCCACACGCACAAACACAAAAAACCGCACTTACAAACACCAGCGAACGCGCGCACGCGCGCATGCAACACACCCTCCCATGAATAAGGCTATAGGCCATCTCCCAAGATTGAACGAAAAACGCAGGTTTCGGACCCCGGACTCCCGCACTTTTGCCCAGTGACAGAGACCACGGCACCACCCCCCTATTCTACTGTATGCCTACAACGTTTACACAGCCAAGTTTGGCGCTCAGAAACAGAGTACAGTGTATGCATAAACGCCTCGCGGGAAGACACATCAAATCATAATATCAGGCAATATCATACACACAGCAATCTGCAGGGTGTCCGCCACACGCACAAACACAAAAAACCGCACTTAAAAAACACCAGCGAACGCGCGCACGCGCGCATGCATACACACCCTCCCATGAATAAGGCTATAGGCCATCTCCAAGATTGAACGAAAACGCAGGTTTCGGACCCCGGACTCCCGCACTTTTGCCCAGTGACAGAGACCACGGCACCACCCCCCTATTCTACTGTATGCCTACAACCTTGCCAAACCCTTTTTGAGGTGTGTGGCACTGCGTTTGCGGCGACAGCACGGCCCCAAAGACGGCAACCCGCTTGTACACAGCAAGTTTGGCGCTCAGATACAGAGTACAGTGTATGCATAAACGCCTCGCGGGAAGACACATCAAATCATAATATCAGGCAATATCATACACCACAGCAATCTGCAGGGTGTCCGCCACACGCACAAACACAAAAAACCGCACTTAACAAACACCAGCGAACGCGCGCACGCGCGCATGCATACACACCCTCCCATGAATAAGGCTATAGGCCATCTCCCAAAGATTGAACGAAAACGCAGGTTTCGGACCCGGACTCCCGCACTTTTGCCCAGTGACAGAGACCACGGCACCACCCCCCTATTCTACTGTATGCTACAACCTTGCCAACATTTTTGAGGGGTGTGGCACTGCGTTTGCGGCGACAGCACGGCCCCAAAGACGGCACCCCGCTTGTACACAGCCAAGTTTGGCGTCAGAAACAGAGTACAGTGTATGCATAAACGGCCTCGCGGGGAAGACACATCAAATCATTATATCAGGCAATACTCATACACCACAGCAATCTGCAGGGTGTCCGCCACACGCACACCCCACAAAAAACCGCACTTACAAAACACCAGCGAACGCGCGCACGCGCGCATGCACACACACCCTCCATGAATAAGGCTATTAGGCCATTCCCAAAAATTGAACGAAAAAAGCAGGTTTCGGACCCCGGACTCCCGCACTTTTGCCCAGTGACAGAGCCACGGCACCACCCCCTATTTACTGTATGCCTACAACCTTGCCAACCATTTTTGAGGTGTGTGGCACTGCGTTTGCGGGCGACCCGCACGGCCCAAAGACGGCAACCCCGCTTGTACACGCCAAGTTGGCGGGTCAGAAACAGAGTACAGTGTATGCATAAACGCCTCGCGGGAAGAAAACATCAACTCATAATATCAGGCAATTATCATACACCACAGCAATCTGCAGGGTGTCCGCCACACGCACAAACACAAAAAACCGCACTTACAAACACCAGCGAACGCGCGCACGGCGCGCATGCACACACACCCTCCCATGAATAGGCTATAGGCCAAACTCCCCAAAATTGAACAAAAACGCAGGTTTCGGACCCCGGACTTTCCCCCACTTTTGCCCAGTGACAGAGACCACGGCACCAACCCCCCTATTCTACTGTATGCCTACAACCTTGCCAACCATTTTTGAGGTGTGTGGCACTGCGTTTGCGGCGACAGCACGGCCCCAAAGACGGCAACCCGCTTGTACACAGCCAAGTTTGGCGTCAGAAACAGAGTACAGTGTATGCATAAACGCCTCGCGGGAAGACACATCAAATCATAATATCAGGCAATATCATACACGACAGCAATCTGCAGGGTGTCAGCCACACGCACAAACACAAAAAAACCGCACTTACAAACACCAGCGAACGCGCGCACGCGCGCATGCACACACACCTCCCATGAATAAGGCTATAGGCCATCTCCCCAAAAATTGAAAAGAAAACGCAGGTTTTCGGACCCCGGACTCCCGCACTTTTGCCCAGTGACAGAGACCACGGCACCACCCCCTATTTCTACTGTATGCCTACAACCTTTGCCAACCATTTTTTAGGTGTGTGGGGACTGCGTTTGCGGCGACAGCACGGCCCCAAAGGACCCGGGAACCCGCTTGTACACAGCCAAGTTTGGCGCTCAGAAACAGAGTACAGTGTATGCATAAACGCCTCGCGGGGAAGACACATCAAATCATTAATATCAGGCAATATCATACACACAGCAATCTGCAGGGTGTCCGCCACACGCACAAACACAAAAAACCGCACTTACAAACACCAGCGAACGCGCGCCGCGCGCATGCAACACACCCTCCCATGAATAAGGCTATAGGCCATCTCCCAAGATTGAACGAAAACGCAGGTTTCGGACCCCGGACTCCCGCACTTTTGCCCATGACAGAGACCACGGCACCACCCCCCTATTCTACTGTATGCCTACAACCTTGCCAACCATTTTTTGAGGGTTGTGGCACTGCGTTTGCGGCGACAGCACGGCCCCAAAGACGGCAACCCCGCTTGTACACAGCCAAGTTTGGCGCCTCAGAAACAGAGTACAGTGTATGCATAAACGCCCGCGGGAAGACACATCAAATCATAATATCAGGCAATATCATACACCACAGCAATCTGCAGGGTGTCCGCCACACGCACAAACACAAAAAACCGCACTTACAACACCAGCGAACGCGCGCACGCGCGCATGCAACACACCCTCCCATGAATAAGGCTATAGGCCATCTCCCATAGATTGAACGAAAACGCAGGTTTCGGACCCCGGACTCCCGCACTTTTGCCCAGTGACAGAGACCACGGCACCACCCCCCTATTCTACTGTATGCCTACAACCATGCCAACCATTTTTGAGGTGTGTGGCACTGCGTTTGCGGCGACAGCACGGCCCAAAGACGGCAACCCCGCTTGTACACAGCCAAGTTTGGCGCTCAGAAACAGAGTACAGTGTATGCATAAACGCCTCGCGGGAAGACACATCAAATCATTAATATCAGGCAATATCATACACCACAGCAATCTGCAGGGTGTCCGCCACACGCACAAACACAAAAAACCGCACTTACAAACACCAGCGAACGCGCGCACGCGCGCATGCATACACACCCTCCCATGAATAAGGCTATTAGGCCATCTCCCAGATTGAACGAAAACGCAGGTTTCGGACCCCGGACTCCCGCACTTTTGCCCAGTGACAGAGACCACGGCACCACCCCCCTATTCTACTGTATGCCTACAACCTTGCCAACCATTTTGAGGTGTGTGGCACTGCGTTTGCGGCGACAGCACGGCCCCAAAGACGGCAACCCCGCTTGTACACAGCCAAGTTTGGCGCTCAGAAAACAGAGTACAGTGTATGCATAAACGCCTCGCGGGAAGACACATCAAATCATAATATCAGGCAATATCATACACCACAGCAATCTGCAGGGTGTCCGCCACACGCACAAACACAAAAAACCGCACTTACAAACACCAGCGAACGCGCGCACGCGCGCATGCATACACACCCTCCCATGAATAAGGCTATAGGCCATCCCAAGATTGAACGAAAACGCAGGTTTCGGACCCCGGACTCCCGCACTTTTGCCCAGTGACAGAGACCACGGCACCACCCCCCTATTCTACTGTATGCCTACAACCTTGCCAACCATTTTTGAGGTGTGTGGCACTGCGTTTGCGGCGACAGCACGGCCCCAAAGACGGCAACCCCGCTTGTACACAGCCAGTTTGGCGCTCAGAAACAGAGTACAGTGTATGCATAAACGCCTCGCGGGAAGACACATCAAATCATTAATATCAGGCAATATCATACACCACAGCAATCTGCAGGGTGTTCGCCACACGCACAAACACAAAAAACCGCACTTACAAACACCAGCGAACGCGCGCACGCGCCCCATGCATACACACCCTCCATGAATAAGGCTATAGGCCATCTCCCAAGATTGAACGAAAACGCAGGTTTCGGACCCCGGACTCCCGCACTTTTGCCCAGTGACAGAGACCACGGCACCACCCCCTATTCTACTGTATGCCTACAACCTTGCCAACCATTTTTGAGGTGTGTGGCACTGCGTTTGCGGCGACAGCACGGCCCAAAGACGGCAACCCCGCTTGTACACAGCCAAGTTTGGCGCTCAGAAACAGAGTACAGTGTATGCATAAACGCCTCGCGGGAAGACACATCAAATCATAATATCAGGCAATATCATACACCACAGCAATTGCAGGGTGTCCGCCCACACGCACAAACACAAAAAACCGCACTTACAAACACCAGCGAAACGCGCGCACGCGCGCATGCATACACACCCTCCCATGAATAAGGCTATAGGCCATCTCCAAGATTGAACGAAAACGCAGGTTTCGGACCCGGACTCCCGCACTTTTGCCCAGTGACAGAGACCACGGCCCCCCCCTATTCTACTGTATGCCTACAACCTTGCCAACCATTTTTGAGGTGTGTGGCACTGCGTTTGCGGCGACAGCACGGCCCCAAAGACGGCAACCCGCTTGTACACAGCCAAGTTTGGCGCTCAGAAACAGAGTACAGTGTATGCATAAACGCTCGCGGGAAGACACATCAAATCATAATATCAGGCAATATCATTACACCACAGCAATCTGCAGGGTGTCCGCCACACGCACAAAAAACAAAAAAACCGCACTTACAAACACCCGCGAACGCGCGCACGCGCGCATGCATACACACCCTCCCATGAATAAGGCTATAGGCCATCTCCCAAGATTGAACGAAAACGCAGGTTTCGGACCCCGGACTCCCGCACTTTTGCCCAGTGACAGAGACCACGGCACCACCCCCCTATTCTACTGTATGCCTACAACCTTGCCAACCATTTTTGAGGTGTGTGGGCACTGCGTTTGCGGCGACAGCACGGCCCCAAAGACGGCAACCCCGCTTGTACACAGCCAAGTTTGGCGCTCAGAAACAGAGTACAGTGTATGCATAAACGCCTCGCGGGGAAGACACATCAAATCATAATATCAGGCAATATCATACACCACAGCAATCTGCAGGGTGTCCGCCACACGCACAAACACAAAAAAACCGCACTTACAAACACCAGCGAACGCGCGCACGCGCGCATGCATACACACCCTCCCATGAATAAGGCTATAGGCCATCTCCAAAGATTGAACGAAAACGCAGGTTTCGGACCCCGGGACTCCCGCACTTTTGCCCAGTGACAGAGACCACGGCACCACCCCCTATTCTACTGTATGCCTACAACCTTGCCAACCATTTTGAGGTTGTTGTGGCACTGCGTTTTGCGGCGACAGCACGGCCCAAAGACGGCAACCCCGCTTGTACACAGCCAAATTGGCGTCAGAAACGAAGTACAGTGATGCATAAACGCCTCGCGGGAAGACACATTCAAATCATAATATCAGGCAATATCATACACCACAGCAATCTGCAGGGTGTCCGCACACGCACAACACAAAAAACCGCACTTACAAACACCAGCGAACGCGCAGCACGCGCGCATGCATACACACCTCCCATGAATAAGGCTATAAAGGCATTCCCAAAGATTGAAACGAAAACGCAGGTTTCGGACCCCGGACTCCCGCACTTTGCCAGTGACAGAGACCACGCACCACCCCCTATTTCTATGTATGCCTACAACCTTGCCAACCATTTTGAGGTGTGTGGCACTGCGTTTGCGGCGACAGCACGGCCCAAAGACGGCAAACCCGCTTGTACACAGCCAAGTTGGCGCATCAGAACGAGTACAGTGTATGCATAACGCCTCGCGGGAAGACACATCAAATCATAATATCAGGCAATATCATACGCCACAGCAATCTGCAGGGTGTCCGCCACACGCACAAACACAAAAAACCGCACTAACAAACACCAGCGAAACGCCGCACGCGGCATGCATACACACCCTCCCATGAATAGGCTATAGGCCATCTCCCAAGATTGAACGAAAACGCAGGTTTCGGACCCGGACTCCCGCACTATTTGCCCAGTGACAGAGGACCACGGCACCACCCCCTTTTTCTACTGTATGCCTACAACCTTGCCAACCATTTTTGAGGTGTGTGGCACTGCGTTTGCGGCGACAGCACGGCCCCAAAGACGGCAACCCCGCTTGTACACAGCCAAGTTTGGCGTCAGAAACAGAGTACAGTGTATGCATAAACCCCTCGCGGGAAACACATCAAATCATAATATCAGGCAATTATCATACACCACAGCAATCTGCAGGGTGTCCGCCACACGCACAAAACACAAAAAACCGCACTTAAAAAACCACCAGCGAACGCGCGCACGCGCGCATGCATACACACCCTCCCATGAATAAGGCTATACGGCATCTCAAGATTGAACGAAAACGCAGGTTTCGGACCCCGGACTCCCGCACTTTTGCCCAGTGACAGAGACCACGGCACCACCCCCCTATTCTACTGTATGCCTACAACCTTGCCAACCATTTTTGAGGTGTGTGGCACTGCGTTTGCGGCGACAGCACGGCCCAAAGACGGCAACCCCGCTTGTACACAGCCAAGTTTGGCGCTCAGAAACAGAGTACAGTGTATGCATAAACGCCTCGCGGGAAGACACATCAAATCATAATATCAGGCAATATCATACACCACAGCAATCTGCAGGGTGTCCGCCACACGCACAAACACAAAAAACCGCACTTACAAACACCAGCGAACGCGCGCACACGCGCGCATGCATACACACCCTCCCATGAATAAGGCTATAGGCCATCTCCCAAAGATTGAACGAAAACGCAGGTTTCGGACCCCGGACTCCCGCACTTTTGCCCAGTGACAGAGACCACGGCACCACCCCCCTATTCTACTGTATGCCTACAACCTTGCCAACCATTTTTGAGGTGTGTGGCACTGCGTTTGCGGCGACAGCACGGCCCCAAAGACGGCAACCCCGCTTGTACACAGCCAAGTTTGGCGCTCAGAAAACAGAGTACAGTGTATGCATAAACGCCTCGCGGGAAGACACATCAAATCATAATATCAGGCAATATCATACACCACAGCAATCTGCAGGGTGTCCGCCACACGCACAAACACAAAAAACCGCACTTACAAACACCAGCGAACGCGCGCACGCGCGCATGCAACACACCCTCCCATGAATAAGGCTATAGGCCATCTCCCAAAGATTGAACGAAAACGCAGGTTTCGGACCCCGGACTCCCGCACTTTTGCCCAGTGACAGAGACCACGGCACCACCCCCCTATTCTACTGTATGCCTACAACCTTGCCAACCATTTTTGAGGTGTGTGGCACTGCGTTTGCGGCGACAGCACGGCCCCAAAGACGGCAACCCCGCTTGTACACAGCCAAGTTTGGCGCTCAGAAACAGAGTACAGTGTATGCATAAACGCCTCGCGGGAAGACACATCAAATCATAATATCAGGCAATATCATACACCACAGCAATCTGCAGGGTGTCCGCCACACGCACAAACACAAAAAAACCGCACTTACAAACACAGCGAACGCGCGCACGCGGCATGCATACACACCCTCCCATGAATAAGGCTATAGGCCATCTCCCAAAGATTGAACGAAAACGCAGGTTTCGGACCCCGGACTCCCGCACTTTTGCCCAGTGACAGAGACCACGGCACCACCCCCTATTCTACTGTATGCCTACAACCTTGCCAACCATTTTTGAGGTGTGTGGCACTGCGTTTGCGGCGACAGCACGGCCCCAAAGACGGCAACCCGCTTGTACACAGCAAGTTTGGCGCTCAGAAACAGAGTACAGTGTATGCATAAACGCCTCGCGGGAAGACACATCAAATCATAATATCAGGCAATATCATACACCACAGCAATCTGCAGGGTGTCCGCCACACGCACAAACACAAAAAACCGCACTTACAAACACCAGCGAACGCGCGCACGCGCGCATGCATACACACCCTCCCATGAATAAGGCTATAGGCCATCTCCAAGATTGAACGAAAACGCAGGTTTCGGACCCCGGACTCCCGCACTTTTGCCCAGTGACAGAGACCACGGCACCACCCCCCTATTCTACTGTATGCCTACAACCTTGCCAACCATTTTTGAGGTGTGTGGCACTGCGTTTGCGGCGACAGCACGGCCCAAAGACGGCAACCCCGCTTGTACACAGCCAAGTTTGGCGCTCAGAAACAGAAGTACAGTGTATGCATAAACGCCTCGCGGGAAGAACCACATCAATATCAGGCAATATCATACACACAGCAATCTGCAGGGTGTCCGCCACACGCACAACACAAAAAACCGCACTTACAAACACCAGCAACGCGCGCACGCGCGCATGCATACACACCCTCCCATGAATAAGGCTATAGGCCATCTCCAAGAGTTGAACGAAAACGCAGGTTTCGGACCCCGACTCCGCACTTGCCCAGAAAGACCACTCAGGCACCCTACCACCCCCTATTAATTCTATGTAAAGCTACAACTTGCCAACCATTTTTGAGGTGTGTGGCACTGCGTTTGCGGCGACAGCCCCCCACTCCAAAGCGGCAACCCCGCCTGTACAACCAAGTTTGGCGCTCGAATACGGAGTACAGCGTATGCATAAACGCCCGCGGATGACACACAAATCATTAGTCAGAGCAATATCATTACACAAGCTCGCGGGGTCCCCAAGACAAATACAGAAAACCGCATTACAACACAGCGAACGCGGGCCGCGCACATGCATACACACCCTCCCGATACAAAAGCAGGACCCCAAGATGCGAAAACGCATACGGACCCCGGACTCCCCATTTTGCCCATGCCATGCCAAGAGCACCAAAACGCAGTTCGGATGCCTACAACCTTGCCATCCAGTGAGGTGGCACTGCGTTTCCCTTCGACGAGGCCCCAATTGACGGCAACTGGCTTGTACACAGCAGTTTGGGCGACAGAGCCAAAGCGGCTAAACGCCTCGCGGCAAGTTCTCAAATCAATACAGGCAATACATACCCCGCAAGCAGGGTTCATCCACACGACAACACATAAAACCGCACTTAATACACGGACGCCGCACGCCCATCAAACACACCCTCCATAAAAGCTAGGCCATCCCCAAGCGATGAACAAAACCCAGTTACGGACCCCGGACTCCCAACTTTTGCCAGAACCAGAGACCCGCACACCCCCTCACTGTTTGCCCAGCCTGCCAACCATTTTGAGGTGTGTGCACTCTTTGCGGCACACCGCCCCAAATTTGGAAGTTGTACACGCAAGTTTGGCGCGCCCAAAACGGACCCTTATGCATAAACCGCCGAAGTACTCAAAACAAACATGTAGGCATAAACTCCTCACAGCAATCTGCAGGTGTGCAGCACAAACAAACAACCACTCAAACCGCCAACGCGCCACCCGCACAAACCCCTCCCATGATAGCTATAGGCCACCCCAGATTGAACAAACGCATCCGAGGTACCCACTCCCAAGTTTTCCCATGAAGAGCCTCGGCACCCCCGTATCTCCGTACCTACACCTTGCAAACCTTTTGGCACCCCCTATTCACTGGTTTGCGACCTGCACCGTTTCAAGTGGCAACCCGCTTTGCACAGCCGTTTCGCTCAGAAGAGTACAGTGTTGAAAAGCCTGTTGGGAAGACCATCAATAAATATAGGCAAACATCCGACAGCAATCTCAGGCATCCGCCACACGCACAAACACAAAAAACCGCACTTACAAACACCAGCGAACGCGCGCACGCGCGCATGCATACACACCCTCCCATGAATAAGGCTATAGGCCATCTCCCAAGATTGAACGAAAACGCAGGTTTCGGACCCCGGACTCCCGCACTTTTGCCCAGTGACAGAGACCACGGCACCACCCCCCTATTCTACTGTATGCCTACAACCTTGCCAACCATTTTTGAGGTGTGTGGCACTGCGTTTGCGGCGACAGCACGGCCCCAAAGACGGCAACCCCGCTTGTACACAGCCAAGTTTGGCGCTCAGAAACAGAGTACAGTGTATGCATAAACGCCTCGCGGGAAGACACATCAAATCATAATATCAGGCAATATCATACACCACAGCAATCTGCAGGGTGTCCGCCACACGCACAAACACAAAAAACCGCACTTACAAACACCAGCGAACGCGCGCACGCGCGCATGCATACACACCCCCCCATGAATAAGGCTATAGGCCATCTCCAAAGATTGAACGAAAACGCAGGTTTCGGACCCCGGACTCCCGCACTTTTGCCCAGTGACAGAGACCACGGCACCACCCCCCTATTCTACTGTATGCCTACAACCTTGCCAACCATTTTTGAGGTGTGTGGCACTGCGTTTGCGGCGACAGCACGGCCCCAAAGACGGCAACCCCGCTTGTACACAGCCAAGTTTGGCGCTCAGAAACAGAGTACAGTGTATGCATAAACGCCTCGCGGGAAGACACATCAAATCATAATATCAGGCAATATCATACACCACAGCAATCTGCAGGGTGTCCGCCACACGCACAAAACACAAAAAACCGCACTTACAAACACCAGCGAACGCGCGCACGCGCGCATGCATACCACCCTCCCATGAATAAGGCTATAGGCCATCTCCCAAAGATTGAACGAAAAACGCAGGTTTCGGACCCGGACTCCCGCACTTTTGCCCAGTGACAGAGACCACGGCACACCCCCCTATTCTACTGTATGCCTACAACTTGCCAACCATTTTTGAGGTGTGTGGCACTGCGTTTGCGGCGACAGCACGGCCCCAAAGACGGCAACCCCGCTTGTACACAGCCAAGTTTGGCGCTCAGAAACAGAGTACAGTGTATGCATAAACGCCTCGCGGGAAGACACATCAAATCATAATATCAGGCAATATCATACACCACAGCAATCTGCAGGGTGTCCGCCACACGCACAAACACAAAAAACCGCACTTACAAACACCAGCGAACGCGCGCACGCGCGCATGCATACACACCCTCCCATGAATAAGGCTATAGGCTATCTCCCAAAGATTGAACGAAAACGCAGGTTTCGGACCCCGGACTCCCGCACTTTTGCCCAGTGACAGAGACCACGGCACCACCCCCCTATTCTACTGTATGCCTACAACCTTGCCAACCATTTTTGAGGTGTGTGGCACTGCGTTTGCGGCGACAGCACGGCCCCAAAGACGGCAACCCCGCTTGTACACAGCCAAGTTTGGCGCTCAGAAACAGAGTACAGTGTATGCATAAACGCCTCGCGGGAAGACACATCAAATCATAATATCAGGCAATATCATACACCACAGCAATCTGCAGGGTGTCCGCCACACGCACAAACACAAAAAACCGCACTTACAAACACCAGCGAACGGCGCACGCGCACATGCATACACACCCTCCAATGAACAAGGCTATAGGCCATCTCCCAAAGATTGAACGAAAACGCAGGTTTCGGACCCCGGACTCCCGCACTTTTGCCCAGTGACAGAGACCACGGCACCACCCCCCTATTCTACTGTATGCCTACAACCTTGCCAACCATTTTTGAGGTGTGTGGCACTGCGTTTGCGGCGACAGCACGGCCCCAAAGACGGCAACCCCGCTTGTACACAGCCAAGTTTGGCGCTCAGAAACAGAGTACAGTGTATGCATAAACGCCTCGCGGGAAGACACATCAAATCATAATATCAGGCAATATCATACACCACAGCAATCTGCAGGGTGTCCGCCACACGCACAAACACAAAAAACCGCACTTACAAACACCAGCGAACGCGCGCACGCGCGCATGCATACACACCCTCCCATGAATAAGGCTATAGGCCATCTCCCAAAGATTGAACGAAAACGCAGGTTTCGGACCCCGGACTCCCGCACTTTTGCCCAGTGACAGAGACCACGGCACCACCCCCCTATTCTACTGTATGCCTACAACCTTGCCAACCATTTTTGAGGTGTGTGGCACTGCGTTTGCGGCGACAGCACGGCCCCAAAGACGGCAACCCCGCTTGTACACAGCCAAGTTTGGCGCTCAGAAACAGAGTACAGTGTATGCATAAACGCCTCGCGGGAAGACACATCAAATCATAATATCAGGCAATATCATACACCACAGCAATCTGCAGGGTGTCCGCCACACGCACAAACACAAAAAACCGCACTTACAAACACCAGCGAACGCGCGCACGCGCGCATGCATACACACCCTCCCATGAATAAGGCTATAGGCCATCTCCCAAAGATTGAACGAAAACGCAGGTTTCGGACCCCGGACTCCCGCACTTTTGCCCAGCAATATCATCATCATCATGGCTTGGCTTCGCGAACGAAGATTAAGGGCACTGTCCACGTCTGGTGCAGGCTCGCTGGTGGCTGTTCAGTCCAATGTGTGACAAACAAACCCGGCCGCAGCGGCTGCAGGGGAAAGTCGATTCTGGGGTTGATGTAGAGGGGACGCGGTTCTTCCTCCTCATTCGCCTCTCCTCAAGGGCCGCTCTGCGATTGTCCTCAAAGGAGGAGACCGACTGATGCACAGTGTGTCGCCAGGCCTGCCGGTCAGCAGCAAGGACTGACCACTGGTTATGGTCTATGAGGCAGGCTGACAGAGATTTCTTCAGAGAGTCTTTAAATCTCTTCTTTGGTGCGCCTCTGTAGCGGTGTCCGGTGGAAAGTTCACCGTAGAGAACCATCTTCGGTAGGCGATGGTCCTCCATTCTAAAGACATGCCCTGCCCAGCGTAGCTGCGTTTTCAGCAACATGGCCTCAATGCTGGTGATCCCTGCTTGCTCCAGCACCTCAGCATTCGTGGTGAAGTCGCTCCAGTGGATGTCGAGGATGGAGCGGAGACAGCGTTGGTGGAAGCGTTCCAGAATTCGCAGGTGGTGTCTGTATGTGACCCATGACTCAGAGCCATACAGGAGGGTGGTCAGTACCACGGCTCTGTAGACACTGATCTTGGTGTCTTTCTTCAGGTGTTTGTTTTTCCAGACACGGTGGTAGAGTCTGCCAAAAGCACTGTTTGCCTTTGCCAGTCTGTTGTCTACATCTTTATCAATCTTTGCGTCAGAGGAGATTGTGCATCCCAGGTAGGTAAACTGCTGGACTGTCTTCAGTTCTGTCTCACCAATTGTAATGTGAGGTGGGTGGTACGCTACCTGAGGTGCGGGCTGGTAGAGAACCTCTGTCTTCTTCAGGCTGACTTCGAGTCCGAAGAGCTGGGCTGCCTCTGCAAAACAGGATGTTACATGCTGCAGGGCGGTTTCTGAGTGGGCTACAAGGGCAGCATCATCAGCAAAAAGTAGTTCTCGAATTTGTTGCTCCAGGGTTTTGGTGTGGGCCTGAAGACGCCGCAGGTTGAATAGGCTGCCATCTGTGCGGTAGCGTATGAAAACTCCGTCTTCGTCATCAAGATCTTCTGTGGCCCGCTGAAGCATCATGCTGAAGAAGATAGTGAAGAGGGTTGGTGCAAGAACGCAGCCCTGCTTCACCCCGTTTGTGATTGAGAAAGGCTCTGAGAGGTCGTTGCTGTTTCTGACCTGGCCACGCTGGTCTTCATGTAGCTGGATCACCATGTTGAGAAACTTTGGGGGACAGCCAAGACGCTCCATGATCTGCCACAGGCCCTTCCTGCTCACAGTGTCAAATGCCTTGGTTAAATCAACGAAGGTGATGTACAGTCCCTTGTTCTGTTCGCGGCACTTTTCTTGAAGTTGTCTGAGCACAAAGACCATGTCGGTGGTACCCCTGTTAGCTCTGAAGCCGCACTGGCTCTCAGGGAGGTGGTGTTCTGCAACAGCAGGTACTAGTCTGTTGAGGAGAACTCTTGCAAGGATTTTGCCAGCGATGGAGAGAAGAGTTATCCCCCTGTAGTTGGAGCAATCGGATTTTTCCCCTTTGTTTTTGTAAAGGGTGATTATGATTGCATCACGAAGGTTTTGTGGTAACTTTCCCTGCTCCCAGCAGCAGACAAAAAATTCATGGAGCTTGCAGTGCAGTGTTTGCCCCCCGTTTTTCCATAATTCTGGTGGAATACCGTCGATGCCTGCAGCCTTCCCACTCTTCAGTTGTTCTATGGCTTTAGTTACCTCTTCCAGGGTTGGGGCTTCGTCCAGTTCTTCTTTCACTGGTTGCTGTGGGATCTGTTGGATCACTGCGTCATCAACAGTGCGATCAGCGCTGAAGAGGGTTTGAAAGTGTTCAGCCCAGCGGTTCAATATGGACATCTTGTCTGTGAGGAGTGCCTGGCCGTCAGTGCTGCGCAAAGGACTCAACACTTGGTGAGAGGGTCCATAGACTGCCTTCAAAGCTTCGTAGAAGCCTCTGTAGTCACCTGTGTCAGCGCAGAGCTGAGTTTTCTGGGCGAGGTTAGTCCACCACTCGTTTTGGATAACTCTAAGCTGGCGCTGGAGGTTGCTGCATGTAAGACGAAAAGGCAGCTTTCTTTGCTGGACAAGATGGTTGTGCAAGGTGAGCCTGGTGGGCACTTCTCTTCTTCGCCAGCAGATCTTGTATTTCTTGGTCATTTTCGTCGAACCAGTCCTTGTTCTTCTTAGTGGAAAAGCCCAAGACCTCTGCAGAGGTCTGCAGGATGGCAGTTTTTAGGCGGGTCCAGAGCGTTTCTGGACAGGGGTCAGAGGGGCAGTCCTCGACTTCCAGCTTTGACTGGAGGTTGGACTGCAGCACAGCTTTCACTTCAGCGGACTTGAGGCTGCCAACCTGGAGTTTCTTTCTGGGGGGACCTCCTCGTTTTGACTTTGGCTTGATGTGAAGGCTGAGGTTGCATCGCACGAGGCGGTGGTCTGTGTGGCATTCTGCACTGGGCATCACTCTGGTGTGCAAGACATCACTTTGGTCTTTCTGGCGCACTAAGACGTAGTCTATGAGGTGCCAATGTTTGGACCGAGGATGCATCCAGGTTGTTTTTAGACTGTCCTTCTGCTGGAAGATTGTGTTAGTGATGATTAACTGCAGTTCAGTGCAGAACTCTAGCAGGAGACGCCCGTTGTCATTGCAATTCCCAACTCCATGTTTCCCCAGAACTCCCTTCCAGGCTTCTGAATCTCGGCCAACTCTAGCATTGAAATCCCCAAGGATAATGACCTTGTCGTCTGCAGGGGTGTTTCTTACCAGGCTGCGCAGGTCACAGTAGAATTTGTTCTTGTCTGCAGGGTCTGCTTGAAGAGTCGGGGAATACACACTGAAGAGAGTGATGTGCTGCTTGTTCTCCAGTGGCAGACGCATGGAGATGATACGGTCTGAATGACCTGTTGGTAAGTTCTCCAGCTTTGAGGCAATGGTGTTCTTGATCATGAGGCCTACACCTGAAAGGCGTCGTTCGGATTGGGGCTTGCCTGACCAGTATAAGGTGTAACCGGCGCCGTGTTCTTTGAGGCTACCTTCATCTGGGAAGCGGACTTCACTAAGAGCCGCGATGTCGATATTTAGTCGCGAGAGCTCGTGTGCAACTAAAGCAGAGCGTCGTTCAGGACGGTTGTTATCTATTGTATCTAGCATGGTTCTGATGTTCCAGCACGCCAGTTTGAGACCTGTCACACCTTTGGAGGCAGAGGTGGTGCCACTTGATCCTCATACCACCCAGTTGGCTAGCCGCGGTCAACGGGCATCTTTCCAAGCGGTCGAGCATCAACAAAGTCAGGCAATATCATACACCACAGCAATCTGCAGGGTGTCCGCCACACGCACAAACACAAAAAACCGCACTTACAAACACCAGCGAACGCGCGCACGCGCGCATGCATACACACCCTCCCATGAATAAGGCTACAGGCCATCTCCCAAGATTGAACGAAAACGCAGGTTTCGGACCCCGGACTCCCGCACTTTTGCCCAGTGACAGAGACCACGGCACCACCCCCCTATTCTACTGTATGCCTACAACCTTGCCAACCATTTTTGAGGTGTGTGGCACTGCGTTTGCGGCGACAGCACGGCCCCAAAGACGGCAACCCCGCTTGTACACAGCCAAGTTTGGCGCTCAGAAACAGAGTACAGTGTATGCATAAACGCCTCGCGGGAAGACACATCAAATCATAATACCAGGCAATATCATACACCACAGCAATCTGCAGGGTGTCCGCCACACGCACAAACACAAAAAACCGCACTTACAAACACCAGCAAACGCGCGCACGCGCGCATGCATACACACCCTCCCATGAATAAGGCTATAGGCCATCTCCCAAGATTGAACGAAAACGCAGGTTTCGGACCCCGGACTCCCGCACTTTTGCCCAGTGACAGAGACCACGGCACCACCCCCCTATTCTACTGTATGCCTACAACCTTGCCAACCATTTTTGAGGTGTGTGGCACTGCGTTTGCGGCGACAGCACGGCCCCAAAGACGGCAACCCCGCTTGTACACAGCCAAGTTTGGCGCTCAGAAACAGAGTACAGTGTATGCATAAACGCCTCGCGGGAAGACACATCAAATCATAATATCAGGCAATATCATACACCACAGCAATCTGCAGGGTGTCCGCCACACGCACAAAACACAAAAAACCGCACTTACAAACACCAGCGAACGCGCGCACGAGCGCATGCATACACACCCTCCCATGAATAAGGCTACAGGCCATCTCCCAAGATTGAACGAAAACGCAGGTTTCGGACCCCGGACTCCCGCACTTTTGCCCAGTGACAGAGACCACGGCACCACCCCCCTATTCTACTGTATGCCTACAACCTTGCCAACCATTTTTGAGGTGTGTGGCACTGCGTTTGCGGCGACAGCACGGCCCCAAAGACGGCAACCCGCTTGTACACAGCCAAGTTTGGCGCTCAGAAAACAGAGTACAGTGTATGCATAAACGCCTCGCGGGAAGACACATCAAATCATAATACCAGGCAATATCATACACCACAGCAATCTGCAGGGTGTCCGCCACACGCACAAACACAAAAAACCGCACTTACAAACACCAGCGAACGCGCGCACGCGCGCATGCATACACACCCTCCCATGAATAAGGCTATAGGCCATCTCCCAAGATTGAACGAAAACGCAGGTTTCGGACCCCGGACTCCCGCACTTTTGCCCAGTGACAGAGACCACGGCACCACCCCCCTATTCTACTGTATGCCTACAACCTTGCCAACCATTTTTGAGGTGTGTGGCACTGCGTTTGCGGCGACAGCACGGCCCCAAAGACGGCAACCCCGCTTGTACACAGCCAAGTTTGGCGCTCAGAAACAGAGTACAGTGTATGCATAAACGCCTCGCGGGAAGACACATCAAATCATAATATCAGGCAATATCATACACCACAGCAATCTGCAGGGTGTCCGCCACACGCACAAACACAAAAAACCGCACTTACAAACACCAGCGAACGCGCGCACGCGCGCATGCATACACACCCTCCCATGAATAAGGCTATAGGCCATCTCCCAAGATTGAACGAAAACGCAGGTTTCGGACCCCGGACTCCCGCACTTTTGCCCAGTGACAGAGACCACGGCACCACACCCCCTATTCTACTGTATGCCTACAACCTTGCCAACCATTTTTGAGGTGTGTGGCACTGCGTTTGCGGCGACAGCACGGCCCCAAAGACGGCAACCCCGCTTGTACACAGCCAAGTTTGGCGCTCAGAAACAGAGTACAGTGTATGCATAAACGCCTCGCGGGAAGACACATCAAATCATAATATCAGGCAATATCATACACCACAGCAATCTGCAGGGTGTCCGCCACACGCACAAACACAAAAAACCGCACTTACAAACACCAGCGAACGCGCGCACGCGCGCATGCACACACACCCTCCCATGATAAGGCTATAGGCCATCTCCGAAAGATTGAACGAAAACGCAGGTTTCGGACCCCGGACTCCCGCACTTTTGCCCAGTGACAGAGACCACGGCACCACCCCCTATTCTACTGTATGCCTACAACCTTGCCAACCATTTTTGAGGTGTGTGGCACTGCGTTTGCGGCGACAGCACGGCCCCAAAGACGGCAACCCCGCTTGTACACAGCCAAGTTTGGCGCTCAGAAACAGAGTACAGTGTATGCATAAACGCCTCGCGGGGGAAGACACATCAAATCATAATATCAGGCAATATCATACACCACAGCAATCTGCAGGGTGTCCGCACACGCACAAACACAAAAAACCGCACTTACAAACACCAGCGAACGCGCGCACGCGCGCAGCATACACACCCTCCCATGAATAAGGCTATAGGCATCTCCCAAGATTGAACGAAAACGCAGGTTTCGGACCCCGACTCCCGCACTTTTGCCCAGTGACAGAGACCACGCACACCCCCCTATTCTACGTAGCCTACAACCTTGCCAACCATTTTTGAGGTGTGTGCACTGCGTTTGCGGCGACAGCACGGCCCCAAAGACGGCAACCCGCTTGTACACAGCCAAGTTTGGCGCTCAGAAACAGAGTACAGTGTATGCATAAACGCCTCGCGGGAAGACACATCAAATCATAATATCAGGCAATATCATACACCACAGCAATCTGCAGGGTGTCCGCCCACCACAAACACAAAAACCGCACTTACAAACACCAGCGAACGCGCGCACGCGCGCATGCATACACACCCTCCCATGAATAAGGCTATAGGCCATCTCCAAGATTGAACGAAAACGCAGGTTTCGGACCCCGGACTCCCGCACTTTTGCCCAGTGACAGAGACCACGGCACCACCCCCCTATTCTACGTATGCCTACAACCTGCCAACCATTTTTGAGTGTGGGCACTGCGTTTGCGGCGACAGCACGGCCCCAAAGACGGCAACCCCGCTTGTACACAGCCAAGTTTGGCGCTCAGAAACAAGTACAGTGTATGCATAAAC
Organism: Stramonita haemastoma; assembly: GCA_030674155.1. NCBI lineage: Eukaryota > Metazoa > Mollusca > Gastropoda > Neogastropoda > Muricidae > Stramonita > Stramonita haemastoma. The sequence continues at coordinate 26,641,773 of CM060333.1, read as the reverse complement.
GCCTCGCGGGAAGACACATCAATCATAATATCAGCAATATCATACACCACAGCAATCTGCAGGGTGTCCGCCACACGCACAAACACAAAAACGCACTTACAAACACCAGCGAACGCGCGCACGCGCGCATGCATACACACCCTCCCATGAATAGGCTATAGCCATCTCCAAGATTGAACGAAAACGCAGGTTTCGGACCCGGACTCCCGCACTTTGCCCAGTGACAGAGACCACGGCACCACCCCCCTATTCTACGTATGCCTACAACCTTGCCAACCATTTTTGAGGTGTGTGGCACTGCGTTTGCGGCGACAGCACGGCCCCAAGACGGCAACCCGCTTGTACACAGCCAAGTTTGGCGCTCAGAAACAGAGTACAGTGTATGCATAAACGCCTCGCGGAAACACATCAAATCATAATATCAGCATATCATACACACAGCAATCTGCAGGTGTCCGCCCACGCACAAACACAAAAAACCGCACTACAAACACCAGCGAACGCGCGCACGCGCGCATGCATACACACCTCCATGAATAAGGCTATAGGCCACTCCCAAGATTGAACGAAAACGCAGGTTTCGGACCCCGGACTCCCCACTTTTGCCATGACAGAGACCACGGCACCACCCCCTATTCTACTGTATGCCTACAACCTGCAACCATTTTGAGGTGTGTGGCACTGCGTTTGCTCCCAAGATTGAACGAAAACGCAGGTTTCGGACCCCGGACTCCCGCACTTTTGCCCAGTGACAGAGACCACGGCACCACCCCCCTATTCTACGGTATGCCTACAACCTTGCCAACCATTTTTTGAGGTGTGTGGCACTGCGTTTTGCGGCGACAGCACGGCCCCAAAGACGGCAACCCCGCTTGTACACAGCCAAGTTTGGCGCTCAGAAACAGAGTACAGTGTATGCATAAACGCCTCGCGGGAAGACACATCAAATCATAATATCAGGCAATATCATACACCACAGCAATCTGCAGGGTGTCCGCCACACGCACAAACACAAAAAACCGCACTTACAAACACCAGCGAACGCGCGCACGCGCGCATGCATACACACCCTCCCATGAATAAGGCTATAGGCCATCTCCCAAGATTGAACGAAAACGCAGGTTTCGGACCCGGACTCCGCACTTTTGCCCAGTGACAGAGACCACGGCACCACCCCCCTATTCTACGTATGCCTACAACCTTGCCAACCATTTTTGAGGTGTGTGGCACTGCGTTTGCGGCGACAGCACGGCCCCAAAGACGGCAACCCCGCTTGTACACAGCCAAGTTTGGCGCTCAGAAACAGAGTACAGTGTATGCATAAACGCCTCGCGGGAAGACACATCAAATCATATATCAGGCAATATCATACACCACAGCAATCTGCAGGGTGTCCGCCACACGCACAAACACAAAAAACCGCACTTACAAACACAGCGAACGCGCGCACGCGCGCATGCATACACACCCTCCCATGAATAAGGCTATAGGCCATCTCCCAAGATTGAACGAAAACGCAGGTTTCGGACCCCGGACTCCCGCACTTTTGCCCAGTGACAGAGACCACGGCACCACCCCCCTATTCTACGGTATGCCTACAACCTTGCCAACCATTTTTGAGGTGTGGCACTGCGTTTGCGGCGACAGCACGGCCCCAAAGACGGCAACCCCGCTTGTACACAGCCAAGTTTGGCGCTCAGAAACAGAGTACAGTGTATGCATAAACGCCTCGCGGAAGACACATCAAATCATAATATCAGGCAATATCATACACCACAGCAATCTGCAGGGTGTCCGCCACACGCACAAACACAAAAAACCGCACTTACAAACACCAGCGAACGCGCGCACGCGCGCATGCATACACACCCTCCCATGAATAAGCTATAGGCCATCTCCCAAGATTGAACGAAAACGCAGGTTTCGGACCCCGGACTCCCGCACTTTTGCCAGTGACAGAGACCACGGCACCACCCCCCTATTCTACGGTATGCCTACAACCTTGCCAACCATTTTTGAGGTGTGTGGCACTGCGTTTGCGGCGACAGCACGGCCCCAAAGACGGCAACCCCGCTTGTACACAGCCAAGTTTGGCGCTCAGAAACAGAGTACAGTGTATGCATAAACGCCTCGCGGGAAGACACATCAAATCATAATATCAGGCAATATCATACACCACAGCAATCTGCAGGGTGTCCGCCACACGCACAAACACAAAAACCGCACTTACAAACACCAGCGAACGCGCGCACGCGCGCATGCATACACACCCTCCCATGAATAAGGCTATAGGCCATCTCCCAAGATTGAACGAAAACGCAGGTTTCGGACCCCGGACTCCCGCACTTTTGCCAGTGACAGAGACCACGGCACCACCCCCCTATTCTACTGTATGCCTACAACCTGCCAACCATTTTTGAGGTGTGTGGCACTGCGTTTGCGGCGACAGCACGGCCCCAAAGACGGCAACCCGTTGTACACAGCCAAGTTTGGCGCTCAGAAACAGAGTACAGTGTATGCATAAACGCCTCGCGGGAAGACACATCAAATCATAATATCAGGCAATATCATACACCACAGCAATCTGCAGGGTGTCCGCCACACGCACAAACACAAAAAACCGCACTTACAAACACCAGCATACACCACAGCAATCTGCAGGGTGTCCGCCACACGCACAAACACAAAAAACCGCACTTACAAACACCAGCGAACGCGCGCACGCGCGCATGCATACACACCCTCCCATGAATAAGGCTATAGGCCATCTCCCAAGATTGAACGAAAACGCAGGTTTCGGACCCCGGACTCCCGCACTTTTGCCCAGTGACAGAGACCACGGCACCACCCCCCTATTCTACTGTATGCCTACAACCTTGCCAACCATTTTTGAGGTGTGTGGCACTGCGTTTGCGGCGACAGCACGGCCCCAAAGACGGCAACCCCGCTTGTACACAGCCAAGTTTGGCGCTCAGAAACAGAGTACAGTGTATGCATAAACGCCTCGCGGGAAGACACATCAAATCATAATATCAGGCAATATCATACACCACAGCAATCTGCAGGGTGTCCGCCACACGCACAAACACAAAAAACCGCACTTACAAACACCAGCGAACGCGCGCACGCGCGCATGCATACACACCCTCCCATGAATAAGGCTATAGGCCATCTCCCAAGATTGAACGAAAACGCAGGTTTCGGACCCCGGACTCCCGCACTTTTGCCCAGTGACAGAGACCACGGCACCACCCCCCTATTCTACTGTATGCCTACAACCTTGCCAACCATTTTTGAGGTGTGTGGCACTGCGTTTGCGGCGACAGCACGGCCCCAAAGACGGCAACCCCGCTTGTACACAGCCAAGTTTGGCGCTCAGAAACAGAGTACAGTGTATGCATAAACGCCTCGCGGGAAGACACATCAAATCATAATATCAGGCAATATCATACACCACAGCAATCTGCAGGGTGTCCGCCACACGCACAAACACAAAAAACCGCACTTACAAACACCAGCGAACGCGCGCACGCGCGCATGCATACACACCCTCCCATGAATAAGGCTATAGGCCATCTCCCAAGATTGAACGAAAACGCAGGTTTCGGACCCCGGACTCCCGCACTTTTGCCCAGTGACAGAGACCACGGCAACCACCCCCCTATTCTACTGTATGCCTACAACCTTGCCAACCATTTTTGAGGTGTGTGGCACTGCGTTTGCGGCGACAGCACGGCCCCAAAGACGGCAACCCCGCTTGTACACAGCCAAGTTTGGCGCTCAGAAACAGAGTACAGTGTATGCATAAACGCCTCGCGGGAAGACACATCAAATCATAATATCAGGCAATATCATACACCACAGCAATCTGCAGGGTGTCCGCCACACGCACAAACACAAAAAACCGCACTTACAAACACCAGCGAACGCGCGCACGCGCGCATGCATACACACCCTCCCATGAATAAGGCTATAGGCCATCTCCCCAAAATTGAACGAAAACGCAGGTTTCGGACCCCGGACTCCCGCACTTTTGCCCAGTGACAGAGACCACGGCACCACCCCCCTATTCTACTGTATGCCTACAACCTTGCCAACCATTTTTTTAGGTGTGTGGCACTGCGTTTGCGGCGACAGCACGGCCCCAAAGACGGCAACCCCGCTTGTACACAGCCAAGTTTGGCGCTCAGAAACAGAGTACAGTGTATGCATAAACGCCTCGCGGGAAGACACATCAAATCATAATATCAGGCAATATCATACACCACAGCAATCTGCAGGGTGTCCGCCACACGCACAAACACAAAAAACCGCACTTACAAACACCAGCGAACGCGCGCACGCGCGCATGCATACACACCCTCCCATGAATAAGGCTATAGGCCATCTCCCAAGATTGAACGAAAACGCAGGTTTCGGACCCCGGACTCCCGCACTTTTGCCCAGTGACAGAGACCACGGCACCACCCCCCCTATTCTACTGTATGCCTACAACCTTGCCAACCATTTTTGAGGTGTGTGGCACTGCGTTTGCGGCGACAGCACGGCCCCAAAGACGGCAACCCCGCTTGTACACAGCCAAGTTTGGCGCTCAGAAACAGAGTACAGTGTATGCATAAACGCCTCGCGGGAAGACACATCAAATCATAATATCAGGCAATATCATACACCACAGCAATCTGCAGGGTGTCCGCCACACGCACAAACACAAAAAACCGCACTTACAAACACCAGCGAACGCGCGCACCGCGCGCATGCATACACACCCTCCCATGAATAAGGCTATAGGCCATCTCCCAAGATTGAACGAAAACGCAGGTTTCGGACCCCGGACTCCCGCACTTTTGCCCAGTGACAGAGACCACGGCACCACCCCCCTATTCTACTGTATGCCTACAACCTTGCCAACCATTTTTGAGGTGTGTGGCACTGCGTTTGCGGCGACAGCACGGCCCCAAAGACGGCAACCCCGCTTGTACACAGCCAAGTTTGGCG
>CM060333.1:26618935-26636678 GCA_030674155.1 Stramonita haemastoma | reverse complement strand
GGGGGGGGGGGGGGGGTGCTGTTTTTGCAGAGGAGCAGCCTTAATTTCTTGGAAGAAATCTGCAATGACTGAAAGTGTTAAATGTTCATGCACATGCGATAATACAGGCCCACACATGAATGTGTGCATGTATACCCTCTACCCCCATACACAGACTTGCAGATTGTAAGTAGAAATTAGATGGAAGAAAAGTAGGTTATGCAGTGTTAGCACTGATTAATTGTAATGAAAGGATTCTTAGAACTATGTTTAATATTTGCAGGAAGGCACGGGCCCAGAAAACTGAATTCCGCCAACAAGCACATTGCAAATGTGGGTTATGTCACCTAACCCCACCTGACACTGCAGGAATCCTGTCCCCTCAACCTCATCGCAGAAATCGTGTCCCCTCAACTCCACTGCAGAAATCGTGTCCCCTTGACCCCACGGCAGAAATCGTGTCCCCTCGACCCCACTGCAGAAATCCTGTCGCCTCAACCCTTATCTAAGTGTGAGTATGATTTAAAAGATCTCTCTCTCTCTCTCTCTCTCTCTCTCTCTCTCTCTCTCTCTCTCTCTCTCTCTCTCTCTCTCTCTCTCCTCTCTCTCTCTCTCTCTCTCCCCCCCCTCCCTTCCTCCCCTCTCCCCTCTCTCCCCCTTCTCCGGCAAATACATGTGCAAATGTGCTTAGTTTTAATTAGACATTGCTATATTAGTCCATGTTTGTTTTTCTTGCCAGGTATTTCCCATGGACTGAGCCTGGCTACAATTTGTGAAACATGACGATGATGTAACCTATTTAGGCCCATGTCATTAAAGGATTAAGAATGGAGGATACAGGAAATGATTAACAAATCCCTTCAAGGTTTTGTTTTCTTTGGATCTGGGAATTTCGAATGGATCTTCAGCTTCAGAATTGGAAGATACTGCAATATTAGTTTTCGTGAAATCGGTCACCACGCTCCCAGATCCTATCACAGGCCTGAGCCTAGACCTCTGGTGAAACTCTCAATGCATGACCTATCAGTTCCGAATACTGATGTAAAGGGAAAGAAAGAGCAGTGACTTGAATGAGCAATAGCAAAACATCCTGTTTGACGTGGGATTGTTTGGAGAGGTAGAGATGCAAACCGTTGGCCACACAGGTGCTGCCTTGAGCAGTCGATTCACTGGCATGTCCAAAAGAGGACCTGCAAAATGTCTACCATGCTCACAAAAAGGGACACTTGTCTCACATTTCCTTCTGCTCTGACCAAAGTTTTTCCCCTGAAGTTGCACGTATGGAGTGATGCACACTGTCGGTTGCCTCTCCTTCATTGTCGGTGTCGTCGGTGTTCTCTCGTATGCGTGAATCCCGGTCTCTTTTCTCTTTGCGATTCTAACTCCATCAGAGGTCTGCCCGCTGGCCTCAGCCGACACGTTCCGACCTGGGCAGCTCATTGCCTTCAAATGATCACTGGACACAAGCTTCTGATTGCATTAGTGCTCCTCGCTAATAAGTTAAAATAAAATTAAATTAGATTTAAAATAACATTTAAAAAATAAAAAGTAGATCAAAGAACCCCCAAATAAAATAAAACGAATATAATAGAATAAAATGAAACAAAAGAAAAATGAGAATAGAGCAAAATAAAATGAAAAAGTGAAATAAAACCAACATAAAAGAAAATAAAAGAAAATACAATAAGATAAACAATACCAAACTAAGATAAGCCAGAACTAAAAATGGGGGAAAAAAGAATTCAGGGGAGAGCAGTCCTGGTACCAGTGATCTTGGCGTCAACACAAAAGGCTTTGAGACAGTGTCCATGGGTTTTGACTCGTCACTCCCATCTTTAAATCGTTTCCTTGGGATAAATCCCACCTCGTCTTTATCCTGTGATACATGGGTCCTAACTGGGTGGTTAATTAAAGTCATGTGGATCATACGAGGGGATGGCTCTTGAGGTGCCTGGATGGCTGGGAGAAACCTGCTTCAAGGCCTTGTGTAAGTACATGAAGAATTTACAGCTACAGCTGAATTTGTTATATTTAGACATGATAGTAAGCTTTTTTTTTAGCTAGGCTATGTCTTAAAAGAAAGTTTCCCTTAATATGTCATTATATTGGTAAAGAGCTTGAGGTTTTTGATTGCTGTAAATATGGCAATAATCTATGTCTTGAATTAAAAATATGTAGAAAGTGCTACTTTTGCTTTTTTTTGTTTTGAAGTAGTGGGTTTTTTGTGTGTTTTTTTTCTTTAGAACTTATTCATGGTCCATTATACTTCTATGTTTAGACACAATGAATGGATTGTATTCAACTTTTGCCTAAATTTAGAAAATCTAATGAAGAATATCTGACTGCAATATATGCTAGGTAAAAAGCAAATGTAACTTATCAGCTACTGCTTTCACAGGCACTGAGTCTGGAATCAAGTGCCTGTGACCTGACCTGTGATGACAGCCATCCTGACCTGTCTTTTCAAGTGCCTGACCCGATGTGTGACTGCAGCCATCATAACCTGTCTTTTCAAGTGCCTATAATCTGAGGTGTGTGACTGCAGCTATCATGACTTGTTTTCTAAAAGAAAGGTAAGGCATATTACAATTCTCTTTTTATTATTATTTTTTTTTGATGTTTCAGACTGGTCTTTGTTCTTGTCTTTGTTAGTCACTTGTTTCTGCCTATCATTGCTTTTTTTTTTCCCTTAAGCCTTAAGTGATCTTTAGTGATTCATATTAATTTTGCCAATTCCTTTTAAAAAACAATTTTTACTCTATTCTATTCTTACTTCTGTACACTTTCTTTTTTTCTGTTGTGTTGTCCACACACTTCTCTCCTGGTTTAGTGATCTTTAATTCTGTTAATTGTTCTTATTATTACTGAATTATTCATTGTTCTGTCCAATATTTCCTTCCTGATTTATTTTTTTCCACTGTTTATTTTGTGATGTACTTTTTTTTTCTTACCAGGCACCATGTGAAGCGGGAGAGTGCCACTGCAGTCAAACATCACCAGGCGCTGTTACATGTCCATCCAGAGAAAAGAAGCAGACGCCTTTCATTCCAAGCGGTCATCTTCTTGGGACCTTTGAGCAGATGGTGCTGTGTGGAAGAATCTGCCAAGTTTGTTGCTACCACTGATGATAACAACTGCCTGCATGAAGCGGAACCCAATCCAGGTTAGAAAATCTGTATTCTCATACACAACCTTCAAAAATGTCATGCAAGCAATCTGTAAGAAATGAGTAGAATGTTTCTTCAATATAAAACATTGATATGTTATAGTATGAAGACGGCTTTGTTTGTGTTTAAGGATATTTTTTTGGTCAAGAATAAGAAATAGATGAATTCTGCATGTAGTTAAATGGGAACTGGGTTATGCAGATTTTTTTTGGTGATTAACTTCTGATTAAAAATTGTTAAATTTATTTTAAGAAATGGAATAATATCCTCAGTTTTAAAGTTTCTTCAACATGCAATTTTATAACAAAAATATGGCATTCAGATTTTCTTCACTCTCTTGGATGCGTCTAGTTTGTTTTAAAAAAAAATATCTAAATGAAACTGTGTTGTATAAAACAAAAGATTGCTTGAGGAAAAATCCTGAAATCGATTTAAACTTCACCAAGTGGGAAAAAAGTAAGAGTAGATTGTAGTGGCACATTAAGATGTGTTCCAAAAAGTTAAATGAGTGTATGACAAATATTTGACCAATCTTTTTCTTAAAGGGGCATTGTTCACACTGTGATGGGTGAGGGAAAAAGCTACCTTTTGGGATTTTTTTTTCAGATTTTTTATGGCGGAGTATTCTGGGGATGATAAATTAAGCAGAATACCTAGAGTCCTCGGCAAGGCCTCTTTTTTTTTTTTTAGCTTAAAGGAATAAAATGAGAAAACTACTTTATTTCATGGCTTTTTCCCCCTTCAGATATTTCTTCATTTCAGGACAATGAAACAATATTTGAAGATATTAGGTGTTTTGAACTTGAAGTGAAAGTTAGTGTACTAAAGCCATTGAAACTGGATGAGATGATAGCCCTGATAACTTTCGTGGTTGGTAGGGCTGTAAACTTAACATAAAAATGAAATGCTATTATGAGACCATAAGAGTTAAGATTGTTACAAAATTATAGACCATAATCAAGACCCTTTTTTTTTGTTTCTACAGATTACATTGCTGTGGAACACAAGACCATGAACAACACACCCAGACGAGGACCACCTCAGCCATTGACAAAGGCACACCTTTACTTTCCACAGAAACAGCTCCAATTTCAGCCAGATTCCCTCATAGTGAAGTTGAGACAGCCATCAGGGCTTAAATGCAGAAAATTACTTAGGCCTTGATAACATTCCAGAAAAACTGCTGAAGCACTCGGGAGAAGGTGGGTTGAGAGTTGTGCATTATTTTGTAAAATAAGATTGATCAGTGCCCATCAGACTGGAAGTCAAAAGGATTTGTCATGCTCCACAAGAACAGAAATGTAAAAGACTGGTGTAACCAAAGGAAAAACGCCCTATCTGCCATGCAAGCAAAATCTTAAGATGTGTTCCAAAAATCTGAATTAAGATGAAACAAAAAGTAGAGTTTGAACTATCAGACTGTCGGGCAGGCTACAGAACAGAGATGAAACGGACATCATTTGTTCTCCAAAAACATTGGAAAAGTGAAAAGTTTGAATATAACCTTTTATTACCTTCATAGACCAGCCTACAGCAAAGCCTTTGTCGGTGTGAGTAACCAGCGTTTTTTTTTTTTTTTCACACAATGCATAAAATGGGCTTTTAAAAAAAAATCTCCCTAAAGTCCTCACTTTATAAAGACTGAAAGGGTATTATCAGATAGGGCAACCAAAATTTTTTTCATGTGTCAGTCCAAATTTTGATATCCCAAAAGGAGCTAAACAATGGTACATTCATTCAATTCGCCTTTTCATTATATACACTTAGTCATGAGAGGGTCTTATACTGAAGACATGGCCCTCAAGATAAGTGGCAGAAACGGAATTCTGCGTTTTGATGATGAAACAGTACTGCTAGCCAATAACTTTATCTGCATGAAGAGAATATTAGCACAGATAGATGCAATAGGAAAAAATCAATCTGAAGCTCAATGTCAAAAAGATGAGGGTTCTGCATATTGCCAGAACCAGCTACCAAACAGTATGAAATGAGATTGGCAAACTCGTGTAGAAAGTTCTCGGCTAGGTCAAAATTGATGGGTCATGTACCAAGGACATGAAAACAAGAGTAGGAAAGGCTAAAAATAGAATAATGGAACTAACATCTGGAAAGATTACAGCATTCTTTACCAGCTAAAAATGATTATAATGAAATGCTGAGTATGGCCCATCCTGCTATATGCCTGTGAATTTTGGACACAGATGACCAAAAGAAATAGAAAAGCAGATGAAATGTCGGGGTTTTGTGTGTGTTTTTTCTAGAAAGCTGCTTAGAGTTAATTCCACAGATGAAAGCATATTCCACAGATAAAACAATTGAATGCATAGAATAAACTGGGAACAACTAGAATACATGTTCATTTGAAAGTGAATTGATTTAAAGTGGATATTTATTTTTCTTAGTGTGTTGAAAGGGTTTGCATGTTGTGTTTGGGTGTTAAACTTTGAGCTTCACATGGGTCTTGAATTTTGTGTGTGTGTGTGCTTTTAGAGGGCTAATGTTATATGGATACTCATTAACTATAGTAGAAGTGGAGTATCAGGACTGGGGATATGTCCTGTTGTCATACTTTATGCTCGTGCCACCACTGGCATATTACTGCAAGATTTTTCAGCACTATATCCCATACTGCTGGAAAATCCATGCATCGATTTGTTAGTGGTTTATTAAAAAAAAAAAAAAAAAAGGTAAATGTGTACTATAGCTTAAGTGGTCGTTGGGCAGTGAAGTGTAAAGAGATATTAAAAATTGAAATTGGAAAATAGGCATTTGAATAGCCACGATTCTGGCAAGAGTGGGAATAGTGCTAAAAAAAAATCTTAAACTGTATTTTCACAAATATTTTGGTCATAAGATAAGCAGAATAGTTCATAGCTGTTGGTAAATAGTATATGCTCTGGCCACTACTGACATATTGCCATACATGTAGGAAAAGATAGTTTTTAAAGAAAGCTTTTTTGAATAAGTTTCATAATTTTGGATTTAGTGTTGTATGTTTTAGTGATGGGTATAAGTGGGGGTTGGATTGGAAAGAGGGGAAAAGAAGGGGAGGGGGGCAGGGGTTAATGAGGGGTATGGATGCACATTCAGAGCAGTGGGGATAGAAAAGGAGAGAGAAGTCTATTTTCTTACATGGTTTACATGAAACTTGTTAAAAAATAAGAGCAAAACTGAAAATTTGAAAAGACTGAAGACAAACATGTAGCCTTAGCTGTTGATAGGACCGGTGATTAATTTAAAGCTCCACACTATTGCAAGCTATGTACCATTATGTCCATAGCTACATACCATATCTTATGTGCTATTGTGTCCACATGCCTTCTAACATTCAGACCAACCAGCTGACAGACGACCCTTAACCGTTAACTCTTTTAACACTAACCCCAACACTAACCTCGTTTTTAATCCAGGCCCCACATGTGGACACAAAAGGCAGGTGGATAAATGGTATATGTACAGTCCCTGAATCGGAAAATTCCGCTGGATTGTAAATATAGTTGCAACAAAAAATTGTATATGCCGAAACAGTTAAACATTTTTTGTTTGGGTTTGTTTCAAGGGGAGGTGCTAGAATTATAGGGAAAAGATGCTAGGAATGGGGAGGCTAGGGTGTTAGAATGGTCTGGTATGTAGGGGATAGGGAAAGAGGTGAAATAAAGGATGGGAGTAGAGGGCAGACAGTAAGACTCGACTAGGTTCAAGGGAGGGTGGAAAGCATTTTAGAAAATTACTTTAGGTGGAAGTTTTCAGAATGCTTGATTAAACAATCATTAAAAAAAAAATTTGAATAGTAGTTGGTGCGGGTTTTATAGCATTATTGAATAATCATTGGGGGGAAAGTTTTGGGAGATGGGATAGCTCAGTGGTCAGAGCACCTGTTTTCCCCAACCTAAAGTTAAGCAGTATTGAGTGTGATTATCAATTGAATGGGTGATCGTTTGTGCACCATTGCTTCAGTATAGTCCTCAAGTTCACTCAGCCGTAAATGGTTACCTTCCCTCTTTAGGGTCAGGGAAAGTAAAGCAGTGAGAAAGATGGGCACTGCCCTCAATATTCTGACTCCTAGAGATGTCTCTCGACACCTCAATACCCAACGATGACATAGGTTATGGAAATGCATTTACCTTTAATGGGAGATTGTGAGGATCCCTCACAACAGGGGTTATAAAGTAAGGGTAGAAAATGTGTTCTGGTTTAGGGGAGTGGGTGAAGGATTTGTTCTGCAGGCAAATAGATTTTATGGAATGGTACACCACATTTGTCATCACCTGTGTATGCTGTACTGTGCAACCAGTACAAACGTTGCATACCCCTGTGTGGGGGTGGGGTTGGGTTTTTTTTTAGTTGGGGGGGTGGGGGTGTTAAGTGAAAATAGCAAATACTGAGATGACATGAATTCAAGTTTTGTGTGTACATAGAAAATAAAGCCAAATTGCTGGATTTGCATATGTAATCAATATAGACTTTAAAAAATACATACCTTATTTTGGAAAGGATAGGGATAAAAGTATGGAATTGTCACATAAAAAGGTGCAGTATTTTTCATCTTTAAAAAAAATCATATTTACATTTTGATAAACTCTCATTAGAAAAAGCCTTTCTCTTTATTTTACAAAATCTGGCACAAGAAAAATACTTCTGATGTTTATTTTATGTGTATAAGATTGCAGGAATCTTGTCTTGTGTGCCCCGTTACTTTATTCCATTTTGCCTTTTTGCTTTGTCTGGAGTTAGCAACATGCCCTTGACCCAGGTCTAATTATCACTCCTAGTCCATTGATATACTGCTCCATCTGCATCAGGATGTTTTTAAAAACTTTGTCGACTGTTTTCTTCATTTTTTTATGATGTAATTTAAAGATTCTCTCTCTCTCTCTCTGTGTCTCTGTGTGTGTGTGTGTCTCTCTCTCTCTCTCTCTCTCTCTCTCTCTCTCTCTCTCTCTCTCTCTCTCTCTCTCTTCTCTCTCTCTCTCTCTCTCCTCTCTCTCTCTCTCTCTCTCTCTCTCTCTCTCTCTCTCTCTCTCTCTCTCTCTCCTTTCCTTTCTATCTTCCACTTTCGCATATGCTATCCTAGAATTATCATTGGATAGGAGTGTTTAGTTTTATGTTCAATGGAAATTGTATTTTGCTGTTTAAATATAGAGACGTGATTTTTATTTAGGTTTTGGTGTTTAAGGGTTTTTATGATAGTTTTTATGTGTGTTATTTTTCCTTTTTATGCCTTTTGTTGTTGTTTTTTTTACTCATTTTCCCCCTCGCATGTGCACACACACACACACATGGAATGTACGTATTACTTTTCATATGAATGTTTGGGCTTATAGATTTGTGATGCCTTGTGTATCATCGTCCAGAGTAATTGCTATTTTCTTCATCTTCATTACTATATATATTATCTTTCATGCATTGAGTTTGATTTAAAATTAGTTTGTATAACTTGAAATGTTTTGTTATTTATTTTTATACTGTTTTGCATTTTCTGTTTGTTTTTGTTGTTGTTTTTTTCACTGCTAGACTTGGCCACAAGGAGAGCCTATAGGTTTTATTGATAATTGTTTAAAGAAGTGTCTTTGTGGGTGTTTTGAAATACTTATTGACTGGTTTGTTTTGATGACGATGTAATTTGATAATGTCCCCCCCCCCTCTCTCTCTCTCTCTCTCTCTCTCTCTCTCTCTCTCTCTCTCTCTCTCCCTCCCTCTCCCTCCCTCTCCCCTTTCCTTTTCTGTCCATATTCCACAACTAAATATGCTACCCTAGTCTTATCACTGGATAGGAGTGTTTGGTTCTTGTGTTGAATTGAAAAGTATTCTTACTGTTTGAATATAGAGAAGTGTTTTGTATGTATTTTTGTGTTTAAGGTTTTTTTTTATGCTGACTTGCTTGTTTTTTCCCCCCTCACACTCACACACACACACACACACACACACACACACACACACACACACACACTGTTTTTGTTTTTGTTTTTACATGAATGCTTTGGTTTATAGACTAGTGATGCCTTGTGTATAATCGTCTTAAATAATTGCAATTTTCCTCTTCTTTTTCACTAGTATAGATAGTAATGCATTGATTTTGATTTAAAACCTGTTTGTATAACTTTAAATGTTTCTTTATTGGATTTTTTAAAAAATATAGTTCTTTTGGGGGATTTATTTGTTTGCTTTTTGGGTTTTTATTTCTTTTTATTGTTAGGATTTGGGCCACATTTATGAGCATATAGGTTTCATTGATAATTATTATTCAAAGAAGTGTTTGTGTAGATGTTTTGAAACACCTTGTTGACTGGTTTTAGATGACAATGTAATTTTTTCTCTCTCTCTCTCTGTCCTTTCCTTTCTACCTTCCACCTTCACATATGCTATCCTAGACTTATGGAGAGGAGTGTTTGGTTATGTTGAATTGAAATTGTATTCTTCCCATTGAAATATAGTGGTGCTTTTATGTAGCTTTTTGTGTTTAAAGGGTTTTGGTTTTTTTATGCGAGTAGTTTTTTCTCTTTTATGCCTACTTTGCTTGTTTTCCCCCCCTCACACACAATACACACACACACACACACACACACACACACACACACACACACACACACACACACACACACACACACACACGCACACACACACACAATGTGTACACACACATGCTCATATATCTATATAGATTTATATATTTTGATTTAAAACCGGTGTGTATAACTTTAAATGTTTCATTATTGGATATACATATATAAATATATATGTATATATATGTATATATATTAGCCTAGTCTTTGGACTTACTTATCCATATCTACTTGAACATGATTTGAAAATGTACTTTGGTACCTTATGAGGCGTTCCACTATCATGTTGATTTTTTTTTCAAAATTCTTTTTCTTGGCTGTGTGCTTTTTTCTTTAGTTTTTCTCCTCTCGCTTATCTAGTTTTACGCAAATGTATTCAGTGTATCTGTCTAGATGATATTCGAGTCAGCTGTGGACTTTGTATTTGCAAATACATAATTTTTTCTTTTGTTTAAATATCAGTGTATCCAGTTATGATTACATGTTTTGTTGAATATATCCCATTTTCTTCTTTTAAAATATTGGTTGAACTGCTGTTGTTGGTGATGCTGGTATGTAGGGGTAGGGAGGTGGTTTCTTAGCTTTATTCCCTAATCAGGGCAAGGGCTGAATGAAAATAAGTAATGCTTACTCTGTAACTCTTAAAAAATAAAGATTATTCATTCATTCATTTATTCATTCTTTTTCAGTAATCTTGCAGTCCAGCACATATGTATATTATTAAAAATTAATCCTCTTTGTTTTGTAGTGTAAATTTGACCAGGAAAAATGGGTTGGAGGCCCCACAATAAATTCTTTTTAAAAAGGAATAATGGGGGGGGGGGGTGGAGAATGAAAAAACTTTGAGATGAGAAAGAATAAGATTAAATAAGTGGGGTAAAAATATGAGGCCTCACCAAAATAGTCTGTATTGGTAGGTGTAAGAATTAACATCAGTCATTGCTCATTGCGACATGTCTGCTTTCTTGCATTTTCCCAACCATTGTACTGTATCTGCCATGTTTGTTTGTGCCTCTTTTTTTTTGGCAAGTATAAAACTCCACTTCAAATATGCATTGAAGGTGTTGCAACTCCAGTGTTGCAAATGTGAATTTTATTCCTGCAGATCACTGCTGTAATACAGTGAGTACAGGTTGTCTTTTTTTAAAATGTTGTTGAGCCAGTCTTGTTACTTTAACTTTAGTGCTCATAGAAATGGGTTTATTATGTGTGGATTTTGTAGTGATTGTAAACTCAAGCAGTTGTATAAAATACTTACTGTATCCATGTTTCTGTTGGGATTTTTTTGTTGTTAATGGAGGGGTTTTTTGTGTGACGTTTTTGCTTTAAATAACATTAATCAAGTAGAAGACATTTGCATTTTAGCAAGGAACACTGGTGGACAGCTAGTCTAGTTTGTCAATCACATCTTGGACAGTTTGCATAGATTTGCATTCAGTTGGGTTTTCTTGGTCTTGGTTACCAAAACAGTGTTCCTTTCTTGCTTTTTTATGAACTAAATTTGAAGTAGTGAGCCCAAAGTGAAGCAGTTTATCACTCACTCCCCTTTTTTTTCATTGTAGATGGTAGAATTTGGGTGTTGTCAACTGCTGTTACCCACTAAACCTGTAGACCACTGTCCCAACATAGCCTGACCTAGTTCTTAAAATTTATAGTGACTTTGGTTTTGATGGTTAATCATATGCTTGTGTTGGGCTGGTCTATTCCCCAGATGCAATGGATGTGATTGTCGTGTGGTTTTTCTTCTACCATTGGGTTGCTAAACTGAATTTTTTTTTTTTTGGGGGGGGGGGGGGGAGGGGTGGTGGTGGTTTTTCTTCTCCATAAAACATTGTTGCTTAGTGTGACCGATGAAAACTTTCTCATAATTTTCTTTCGAATATGATATTGCCCTTTCTTGAATTACACAAAGCTTTTTAACTTCACATTTTTAGTTATATTGGTGTTTTTTTCCTGATGTTTCAAAATTAATTTTGGAGGCTTGAAATTTTTCAGCTTTAGTTGGGCAGTTGTGTGATTGGTTTAGTTGCTGGTAACCATTCCAATCATTGCCCACACACTTACCTTCTAATGAAGGATAGTATATGTGTGTAGCCTATTGCCTGTACGTTTAGTTTTTGGTTGTCGTAACTTTTTTTTTCCTTTATCATAACCTAAACAATATAGTATATTTGTGCAGCCTATTGCCTGTGTTTTTTTTGGGTTGTCATAACTTTTTTTTCCTTTATCATAACCTAAACAATATGGCTTAAATCATCTTCTGCCTGTCTTTAAACTTCTAGAAAATGATTTTGCATGGTTTCTGGTAGACTTATTTAAATTGTGCAGTTAATATGCCCTTGGTTTCACTTTGTTTGCTGCCCCCCCCCCCCCCCCCCCCCCCCTTCTCTCTCTCTCTCTCTCTCTCACCACACACACACACACACACACACACACACACACACACACACACACACACGGTCTGTTTTTCTGTTTTTTTCCCTACTATTCCTGGATCAAAGTTTGAGTTTTGTGTGTATTCTAAAGTGTGTTGGCATTTGAAGCTGCTTTCCAATTGATTTTTACCCCAATGTAATTGTGAATCAGAAACCCCATTTTCCAGTAGCATGTTAATTTTATGTTTGGGTTGTAGTTATTTTCATTGGTTTCTTTGCTCTGTTAGTACACATCATTAAAAAAAACAAAAAACCCTATAGCAATTATCAATGGTTTCCATGCTCTATTAGTAGACTTCATTGTGAAAAGAAATCCTTTTTTTTTTTTTTTACCCCAAACCCAAGTAAGCTTTTGGAATCCCAACTGGGAAAGTACACAAGTGTGGATAGACTTTTACAACCCGATATGATTACATGTATTTTGTGTGATGTTAATGTTTGCCCATATTAATGAGTGGAGAAAATGATGCATGTTCCTTGAGATGATCAACAAAACTTGCCTCCTGCAGCCAGTATTGCTTCCATTTTTCATTTCACAAGAGCCCTGTACAAAATTGATAAATATTGATCTTAAAAAGGTTTTAAAAGTTAGGTGGTGAGCACACACCACTGACACATGACTACCCAACTGATTTATTTTCCTTTGAAAAATAGGTTTGAACAAATCCCTCATCTTTATTAAAAAAAAAAAAAAATTTTTGAGGATAATGGAATAGAAACCATGTGCTTTTTTTACATCCAGTCCCTGTGTATGCAGTTTTGTCATTTTTGTCATCTGTCCCCACGGCACACAATGGCCTACTCTTTTGAAAAGGGGAACAGGTTTTAACATGTGTGCAAGATGTTCATATGTTCACACATGGGGCCTAGGTATATTGTGGAATCTGCACTGTTAAGTCCAGGGGAAAATGTCCCCTTGAGCAGGATTTCAACCCGAGTCGTCAGGTCGCAAGGGCAATGTTCCAACCACTAGGCTATCCTATTCCCTAACTTGAGGGTTTTAGCTGTTTTGCATTTACTTGAGGGATGCCTGTGTTTTCTTACTGCAAAGATAACTTGGAAGCTTTTTGTCACTGTTTTAAAAGGATATTGGAAGGAACATGTCATTGTGATTGGAATTTCAAATGGTGTGAGAATTCAAAGGTGAACAAAAGTCAGTTGGTCAGTTCTTGTGTCACTGCTGGTCAGAGCATTGGGGAGAAGCCCACCTTCCCCTTTAGCCCCTCAAAAAAGAGGTTGGAGTTAGGGTTGCAAAAATGAAATGGAAGCATAGCATGTCTTTAAAGATGTAAAATGTTGTGTTGTATACATGAGACTTTGAATAAAACTGTTTGACCAAGGTCTGTGTTACGAGTCCCATTTGTGAATGACCGACTGTGTTTGCATTTAGAGTACATGTCAAAGATTTCAGATTCACCTTTCATCTTCTGTACTTATGCCCCTCCCCTGCCCCCAACACATACACACACCCTATGTCTTTTTGTCTATCTTTCTTTCTTCTCATTACATTAAAATGTACTCGATCATTCCATCAAATTCAAAATTATACAAACTGATACATCCACATACTCGTATGCCTTTCGGAAAACAAAAATATGCATGCACAAGATAATTTACTCTTCAGTTCAATCACACACTCCTTACACAATAAATTTTTATCAATTCCCCAAAACATGGAATTTAATTCTATGGAAAATCACCTTTTAAATCACTTCTTGGTGTATCATCATATTTATGGACATTAAGCCTGTGCGGGTAATGCTGCCATCAAATCTGAATGATTCTGTGCTGAGATACAAATCACTTCATAGAGAAACTGCCTGGGAATAATGCTAACCATGCATTCTAGAAACTAAATCGGCAGTAGTAGTAAATGGAAAATTACAGGATGTTTTTGAATGCTCCTGGTACTAGACATACCTCAAACATATCTTGATGAAAAAGATGTTCTGAATAAAATCATGCTCTTAAGCCAATTTATAACCCATGCTATTTCCTTTCAGGCTAGGATTGACATTGTTTGATGCTCTGCAAATCTTTCATTGGAAGATTTAGAGGGATTGTTTACTAAAAGGCAGAAAACTATATAAAATGATAAAAACAAATGAAACGCACAAACGCACACACACCACACACATCACACACACACACACACATATATATATCAATATAATATATATATATAGAGAGATATATAAACTTAAAAAATACACATACACGCGCACGCACGCACACACACACACATATATATATGTATATGTATTTATATATATGTATATATATGTATATATATATATGTATATATATATATATAAATACATATATTTATGTATGTACTATGTATATATATATACATATATACATATATACACACATAGACATATATATATATATATATATATACATATATATATATATATATATATATATATATATATATATATATATATATATATATATATATAAAATAAATGGAATTTATGTAGCACTACATCTTGCACAAATAAATCAAAGCGCTTCCATTCAACCAATTCTTGCGCATGCAGCCAATAACAATTGAGATTTTTAGCAAAGTCAATGTACACACACACACACACACACACACACACACATAGAGGTTCAACACTTTGGCAGGGTGGTGGATATTTCACTGTTGAGAGCAGGGGCAGAAGATGAAACAGGAAGGGAAAATCTGAAGCTTTGAAATAAGTGTCTTGGAGGCTGGATTTAAATTTATATATATATATATATATATATATATATATATATATATATATATATATATATATATATATGTGTGTGTGTGTGTGTGTGTGTATACAGCTGATAAAATTCTGTTTTTTTTCCTGAAACAACAGTAAGAGGTGCCTGATAGTTCATCGATATAGAACCGCAGATTGGTTTTTGGTCAACAGACACATTGATGTTCCTTTTTTTTTTTTCCTTTCCTGTATTATATATATATATATATATATATATATATATATATATAAAATTTTTTATCATGTGAGTGAGTGTGTGTTATATATATATATATATATATATATATATATATATATATATATATATATATATAATATATATAAATAAATTTATCATGTGAGTGAGTGTGTGTGTGTGTGTGTGTGTGTGTGTGTGTGTGCGCGCTAATGAGTGTGTACAAGGTGTGTGTGTGTGTGTGTGTGTGTGTGTGTGTGTTTTACTTCAGGTTGTTTTTTGAGGATGTTTACTGGGTTTCTTGTATGTGTAGGTTAGTGTTTAGTCAAGGAGATATATTACTGTCAATTTTGACATAAACCTTCAAGCATACCAAAATTTTGATGTAGGTTTTGGCACTTTGCACATATCAACAACTAACCAAAACTTTTAGACTAGGCCAACCTTGAAAGGTAATAAATCATGTGATTAGTCTCTTGCATCTTAAGCACACAGAAACATCGCTACTGTGTGTATAAAAATCTATCAGAAAGCACAGATACCTGTAATATATGTATTGTATTTCCGGTTGTCGGTGACCGAGATATTTCGTAATTTTTAGTAACAACGTTTTCTTATTTTATATTAAAACGATATAATATATTTGATCATTCTATTACTCCCAAATAACATGTATTATGGCTTTTTAATATCGAATATGGATGTTTTTGCAACATGCTGCCAGAAAGCAGGACAGCAATGTGACGGTGACAAAACAACCTGCTAGTCTGATACAGCTGACAAAATTCTGTTTTTCTTCCTGAAACAACGGTAAGAGCAGCCTGATGGTTGATCGAGATAGAAGCGCATATTGTTTGTTGATCAACAGACACGTATTGGTGTTCCATTGTTAAAGAATGTGTCTATTCAGTATCACAGCTTTTACGTTATTAATTAGAAATCGAAACATGATCCTCATTTCCAAATTGTCACCACTGGTGCTGATATCAGACAGTTTTTAAGTCTGAAGTTGATGTTGTTTCCTTACACTGCCATTGAAATGAAATGAGTCGTGCCATTGCATGATGATAGATCTGAGATAATGCAAGTCATGCACACAAATGTGTCAATGCTTGGTAAAACTATATGTAGTAAATCACTAAATGAGGTCAGAAGTTATGGTCGTAGACAGAGATAGGCTAACGCTCAGGAATTTTTTTCCTAGTCCACTTTTCAGGATTCTGAAGAAAAAAAATGTATATTAAAAACTTTTTAGGCCTTATGATCACTTCAGTTCTCGCAACTTCAATAGGATTTAAGACTTGAGCCGAGTTATGGACAGATAATAAATGAGATTGAACTGAAGACCTGCCCCCCTCCCCCCCCCCCCCCCCCCCACACCTCCTCGATATTACTAAAGAACATTTCTTTGAGTGGCAGGTTCTGACTTCGTCTGGTGTGTGTGTGTGTGAGTGTGTGTGTCACTGTGTGTGTCACTGTGTGTATCACTGTGTGTATCACTGTGTGTCACTGTGTGCGCGTGTGTGTCACTGTGTGTGTGTGTGTCACTGTGTGTGTGTGTGTCACTGTGTGTGTGCGTGTGTCACTCTGTGTGTGTGTGTGCGTGTGCAGGTGTATCACTGTGTGTGCGTGTGTCACTCTGTGTGTGTGTGTGTGTCACTGTGTGTGTGTGTGTGTGTGTGTGTGTGTGTGTGTGTGTGTGTGTGTGTGTGTGAGACTGTCAAAGTGTCATGTAATGATGTGCACTACAGAGTACAGTGTGTGTGGCTGTGTCACAATATGTGTGTGTCACTCTGTCCCTGTGTGTACCGACTACTGTATAAAAAGAATACTATAATACGTCATGTAGTGTGTGTGTGTGTGTGTGTGTGTGTGTGTGTGTGTGTGTGTGTGTGTGACCCACTGTGTCATTGTCATTGTGTATACATGTATGTATAATACATGTTGATGTAGATTAAATAGAATTTAAGTAGTACTCTTGTGCTTTTTTTTTTTTTTTTACATCCAGCTCATGTCAATGTGTATGTATGTAGTTTTGTAAACTTTTGTCATCTGTTCCCACCAGCATAAATAGCCTACTCAATACTCTTCTGAAAGGCAGTACAGTTTTCAGTGTGTGCGCAAGTTGTGTGTCATTGTGACTGTCAAAGTTTGTGTGTGTGTGCATGTAGATTTCTATCTCACTCCCTCAGTTGGTTCCACATCCCTCCTTGTCCCTTGCTAGCATTCCTATCCATTGTATTCATACAAAGAACCTTACAATTACTGTTTTATAAATACAAGTTTGTAAGTTGTATAATAGTTTAATACTACCCTTGTTTTGGTTGGCTTTTCTTAAGAGTAGGCCATGGCATTGTGTGCTGGTGGGAATGAACAACGAAACTTACAAAACTGCATACACACGGGGACTGGATGTAAAAAAAACAAAATGCCATTATTCTCGAAATAAAAGAATGAAATAAAATAATACTAATAATAAAATGAGTTGTTTCCATCTCAAAGGCTTTCAAAGTTTCGTGTTGTCAAAGGACGTAATTAATATGTTTGTTGAAATTTGGTATTTTCCTCATTCTCAGTTTCTGTTGATGTGGCTGTTGCAGTATTTTAAACGGGTATAAAAATAAAATTGTAAACTGTAAAAATAGCAGGTCAGCAGGGAATG
>CM060333.1:26608935-26613935 GCA_030674155.1 Stramonita haemastoma | reverse complement strand
ATTTTTCTTTTTGCTTTTGCTTTATTTGTCTCCCTGTTCCTCGAGTAGAGCTCAGAGGTTCACCAATAGTGAGATTTTTTGCATGTAATTGTGTGTTAGGGTTTTTTTTTCAACCATTAAGATAGCAGCATTCTGACTTAAGGGATGATGTCTAAACATGATACCAGTGTATTTGCGTTTTTTCATTATCTTCTTCTAGCATGCAAAAGCCTACTCTTGTGAAAGTCAGAATGGGTTGTAGTGAGTGCGCAAAATGTTCTGCATGCATTTGCACATGTGATCTCTGTTATAGTCTCTATCCATAAGGACTTTTGGGGGAGTAGAGTCGGTAAGGGGGGAGGGGGAATACGGGGGAGGGGGGGTCAAGGGGTAATACGGGGAAGGGGGGACCTTTGAAAGGGTGCCTCAGAAGTGGCTTGAACCACAGCTCTCAGATTGTGAGCTCTTTACTCTACCCTCTAGGCTGCCCCACTCCCCCCCTTTTTTACTGTCATATAAGAGAATAAAACGAGGTCTCATGTGTACTTTGTTTTTGTGGAATAAGTCACTATCATAGAAATAAAGACACTCAGTTACAAGAGAAGAGGGGGGGAAAAGGTGGTACTGTTCTCATGATGGTGCTGTTTTCTTGGGGAGAGCAGTCTAATAAAATGTGCAATGGCTGAAATTGGTATACAATGCAAAACAAGGTGCTCCATGTTTAAAGTAAGGAAATGGAAAAGTGGTTAAGATGGAAATCAGACATAGCCTGTTCTCAGTTTGTTTTGGGTTTTTTTTGTTTGGTTTTGCTAGGGGTCATTTGGTGGGTAGGGTTTTTTTGTGTGGTTTGTGTGTGTGTGTGTTTGGGGTGTGCGTGTGTTTTGTGGGGGTGGGTGTGTGTGTTTGTATGGGAGTGTGTGTGTACGTGCGTGTATGCGTGTGTGTTTAGTAAGATACAATAAACCATGCCGGTAAACCATTCAAACAAATATCATGAGTGTAGTGTAAGAAAAAAAGAAAATCCTGTTCAGAATTCAGATTTATTTTTGATTTCTCAGAGAGAACTTTGTGTTGCATTGTAGGGTAGACACTTTTGACATACCACACATACTAAAACATCACATACACAACAACAAACATACCTAAGTCCTGTTGATAACAAAACCTGCATGATTTTGGGCTCCTCAGGCCAGAGAGGTGCTCAGGTGACCAGCCAGTCGGACATCTCTCCCACAGACCCCAGCCCCCCATCCAGCCAATCACGCTCTGACAAGTCACAGCAGGTCACAGGCAGAGCAGCTGGGGTCGCCTGTCAGAAGGTCAAGGTCAGTGCTGATTGATGTGAACCACTGTGGGGTTTTTTTCTGCAGGAGTGATGGTTGGACAAAGTTGGGAGTTTTGGGGTGGGATTTTTTAAAATGTTTTTTTTTATTTTTTAGGTGTATACTGTGTTAGTATACTCTGTTGTTTAAATTGTTTATTTTGAATTTTCTAAGCAATCCATGAACTGAACACTGGGTCTAGAGATGGGATGCATTAGAAACCTCCATTTTTCTTATGGTTGTTGTTATTAAGCATAGGGACTCAATCATAGTCAATGCAATCAACGACTGAGAATCCTTAACTCTGAATGAATAAAGTGGCTGTGGAAAAGTAGAAGTGATATATATCTCTCACCTGTTGTTGTCATCAAGTTTGGCGTAAGCCAATGCACCCAATGATAATAATAGAGTAGTATATCTAGGGAATTTCTAATACAGCCCAAAAATTGGTTTAAAGTGATGTATTTGTGGCAAAAAGGGATGGGCATTATTCATTCTGTGAATGTTTTTGTTTTTCTTTTTCAGGGTCTGAGTAACCTTGGTAACACATGTTTCTTCAATGCGGTTATGCAGGTATGCTGTTTTACATGTCTATACCTTCTGCAAATATTGTTGCTGTTGTTGTTGTTGGTGTTGATTTTTGTTGTTGTTCACAATCTTGCAGGCATGGTGGTGATGTTCTTTTTACATGTCTTGCCTTGTGGAGTTATTATCATAATCATTATTAGTATTTTTATCACTATTATTATCAAACAATTAAAGTAATCTGCATTTCAAATAGTATTTGTCATCAGTTCAAGGTAGTTTGAATAAATCGGCACTAAGATATACCATTGTATGTTTTTACAATATGTTTTATACCCTGTGTGTGTGTGTGTGTGTGTGTGTGTGTGTGTGTGTGTGTGTGTGTGTGTGTGTGTGATAATGATGATGTTTTTGCTCTGAACCGTACAACTTGAAGCAGACAGATTTTTTAGGGCCAGTTTATAAGTTTGTTTTTTTATATGGATGCACATCTTTATGTCCTTGAAACAATTTTTTTGGCCAGAAACTGATGGTAGATTTATTTCCTTTGTGCAGAAGCTATGTAAAAAAAACAACAACCCAAAAACGGATGGTAGATTTGTGGCTTTAGTGCAGAACTTATGTAAAAAACAAACAAACAAACAAAAAAACCTGATGGTAGATTTGTGGCTTTTGTGCAGAACTTATGTAAAAAACAACAACAACAAAAAACAGCAAAAATTCCCCTGATGGTAGATTTGTGGCTTTTGTGCAGAACTTGTGGAAAAAAAAAAATGAGGGTAGATTTGTAGCTTTTGTGCAGAACTTGTGTAAAAAAATTTTTTTTTAAATGATGGTAGATTTGTGGCTTTTGTGCAGAACCTATGTAAAAGAAATTTTTAAAAAAACAACAAAACAGATAGTAGCTATGTGTCTTTTGTGCAGTACTTATGTAAAAAAAATCTGATGGTAGATGTGTGTCCTTTACGCAGAACATATGTAAAACAACTGATGGTAGATGTGTGTCCTTTGTGCAGAACTTATGTTTAAAAAAAAAAAAAAGGAGGGTAGATTTGTTTCCTTTGAGCAGAACCTATGTAAAAAAAACAACTACAAAAAAAAACTGATAGTAGGTTTTTGTCTTTTGCACAGAACTTATTTTAAAAAGAAACTAATTAAAAAACAACAACAAACAAATAAAAAAAAGAGCTAATGGTATATGTGTGTCCTTTGCGCAGAATCTGTGTCAGACACACAGTCTGGAGGCTCTGCTGGTGTCTGGCTGTAAGAAAGGGCGGTCTGCTACGATAGGGGGCCTGAGGGAGACCCACACAGACTCTGACAGCAGCGGGGAAGGGGAGGAAGAGGAGGATGGCAAGCTGAAAGAACTGGTATGATGTTTCTTCTTCTTTTTGTTGGTTGTTTGTTTGCAAGTCTGTTTGTGGTTTGCATTGTTGTTGGCTTTTATCTTGGTTGTGGGGAAAAGAGAAGAATGATAGTTGTATTGTTGTTTTTTTTTTTTTTGCACTAGCATAATTAATTCCATGATTAAACATGGTGATTTTCCTTGATTTTCAGTTATTTTTTTGTGTTAATTTTTGGATTTTTTTTTCATTTAATCTTCTTCATAAAACATATTTTTTTGTTTTTGTCAGCTGTTGTGTGTGTTCTTGGAAAGAAAAAAATGTTTTATTTAGTACCATGTTGAACTACTATCATTTCTCTCTCCATTTCCTTTTTTTTTGTGTGGGGGGGGGGGGGGGTATATTTCTGTGGTTTTGTGTTGGTGTCAGCTGTTGGATCAGCTGTATATAGAGGAAAACGATGTTAGGGTTGTTGTTTTTTTTTTTTAGCACCAACATGTTAGAACTCCTGTCAGTTCTTTTTCCTTTATTTATTTATTAATTTTTTTTTTTTTTTTTTTTACTACTGTTGAATATTTTCAGAAATATATTCCACAATTATTTCATACAGTGCCTTTTTTTTTGTTTGTTTGTTTAGCATGTCAGTATATTACTCATAAAATGTAATTCATAACTGAACATTTCTACATATAATTGATTTTTTACTGCATTGTTTTTGCTTTAAAAAAGTGCAGATGAGAAGCTATGGGTCTGAACCTTCTGCTAGAGCAGTGTCCATTCTATGGCTCTGTTGGAAAAGAGAGGCCTGCTTAGTCAGGTGCAATACACAGATGACAGTTTAAATATAGAGTACTGCTCACCTTTCGAGATTAACACTGCAGGTGTCTGTATGTCCTTTACCAGGTTGACATTGAAAGGTGATATGAATTGAAACGATGTGCAGTAATTTAAGAGTGTTTTGCAACCTTTTCTGACTAGAGCTGCATGTGGTTGTTTGTTAGCCAGACTGACGTTGAAAGGGATTATAAGAGGAAATGTACAGTTTGGCATCGATCAAGAATGAATGACCATCAGTCTCTGTCAAGAGAGTCAGAAAGTGATAAACAACCTCCATCCTTCCCCCCACCGAGGTTAATATCGATAATAACTAAAAAAAAAAAAAAAAATTAAAAAAAGGCACAGCTAAACCATTCCCTCACCATCACCTGTCCCGTAGTCCCGTGGACCGTGGGGGCACTTCTGAAGATTTTGCAACCAGCTTCCTCCACTCCCCACGGTCCTCCATACTACTTCTCAAGTACACACAGTATAACCCTGACAGCAGGTGTGTTGTTTTCAGCCAGTGATAGACATTGTGGCTGTATGACGCTGACAGCAGGTGTGTGGTGTTGTTTTCAGCCAGTGATAGACATTGTGGCTGTATGACACTGACAGCAGGTGTGTGGTTTGGTTTTCAGCCGGTGATAGACATTGTGGCTGTATGACACTGACAGCAGGTGTGTGGTTTGGTTTTCAGCCGGTGATAGACATTGTGGCTGTATGACACTGACAGCAGGTGTGTGGTTTGGTTTTCAGCCAGTGATAGACATTGTGGCTGTATGACACTGACAGCAGGTGTGTGGTTTGGTTTTCAGCCAGTGATAGACATTGTGGCTGTATGACACTGACAGCAGGTGTGTGGTTTGGTTTTCAGCCAGTGATAGACATTGTGGCTGTATGACACTGACAGCAGGTGTGTGGTTTGGTTTTCAGCCAGTGATAGACATTGTGGCTGTATGACGCTGACAGCAGGTGTGTGGTTTGGTTTTCAGCCAGTGATAGACATTGTGGC
>CM060333.1:26596435-26603935 GCA_030674155.1 Stramonita haemastoma | reverse complement strand
CGGAAAGAGGCCAAGGTATGTGTGTGTGTGTGTAGGGGGGGGGGGGGGGGGGGTTGTATGTATATTCGCGAATGTATGTGTGGGAGGGGGGGGGGATGTGTGTGTTGTGTGGGATTTGATTTGATTTATTCTTTTATATTGATGATAATGGAATAAGCACTCTTGTGCTTTTTTACATCCAGTCCCCATGTGTATGCAGTTTTGTAAATGTCATCTGTTCCCACCGGCACACGGTGGCCTACTCTTACGAAAAGCAGAACAGGATTTAACGTGTGCGCAATATGTTCTGGGGCATGGGAGGGGGGGATGTGGAGGGGGGGGATGTGTTGTGGGTGTGTAGTGTGTGTGCGTGCGTGGGTGGGTGTTTTAGGTGTGATGGGTAACTGCAGCACAGTACACTGATAGACCTACATACTACATTATAAATACCATAGACTAAAACATGCCTGAATACAGACTATTCATCAAGACTCATGTTCACATTCCTTCGTGGTTCCCAAGCCGTCACTCTGATGTTGGCTTTTACAGAGAAAGGGGCAGCACGGCAGCAGCTTGCGGGGGAGTGGGGACCATGGGAATGGGGAGGAGGACAAAGCGGAGGGAGGTGATGACGAGAAAGACGTGAGGAGGGGAGGGGAGGGGGCCAAGGGACAGACGGGTCTGCAGCCCGATGCCAGCAACGGATTGGATGGAGAGGAGGACCACAGCAGTCCGCATGAAGACCCCTCAGGTGTGTGTCTGTGTGTGTGTGTGTGTGTGTGTGTGTGTGTGTGTGTGTGTGTGTGTGTGTGTGTGTGTGTGTGTGTGTGTGTGTGTTGTGTGTGTGTGTGTGTGTGTGTGTGTTCGTGTGTGTGTGTTCGTGTGTGTGTGTGTGTGTGTGTGTGTGTGTTGTGTGTGTGTGTGTGTGTGTGTGTGTGTGTGTGCGTGCGTGTGTGTGTGTGTGAGAGAGAGGTGTGTGTGTGTGTGTATGTGAGATGTGTGTGTATTTAAAATACATCTTCTGTCTGACCATCATTTGGTTTTGCAATTTTCTTCAATACCGTTTTATCACTCCTGTACTTTTGATCATGGTAACCTTGCTCATCTTAAACCTTGCTACATCCCCTACATCCGTGACTCACGTTAGGGTGGGTGGCAAATGCTTCAGACGCTGACGTGGAGGACAACGTGGAGAGCGAGACCTCTCGCCTGCAGACCTCCTCAGGGAACTACGACACCCGCCAGCCACTCACCACTCACCCTCTGGGCCTCACCATTCCCACCTCCGGCAGCAACCACCTCCCCACCCACCTCCACTCGTGCGACAGCGAGACGGACACGATGCCCAGTTCCCTGTCCCTGAAAGGGGAGCTCAGCGGCAAGGAAAACCACCACCACCACCACCACCAGCACAGCCTGCCCCATGACCTCTCTCTCTCTGGGGATTCCCAGCCCTGCTCTCTGGACAGCCAGGCCGGGGGGAACAGGGAAGACGGGGAATCCATCCAGAAACTGGCCAATGGCATCGCCTCCTCGACTTGGACCAATCGGACAAGGTGTGTGGCGGGTTGCCACGACAACCCTCTCCAGACAGTCTGGTGAACCACCACTATGACGCCAGACCCGACGCCTCCTTCGCAGATGTTCCCGCCACCGACGCGTCGAGGAGAGAGGGCGACTGCTACTACTACGGTAAAGATTCGGCGTCGACGATGACGATAGCCGACGGTGCTACGGGGCTGGAGAAAGACGCGGATTCCAAAGCCGCTCTCAACGGAGAACCGGGCAGCGGAGCAGCCATGCTCAACGGAGACAAGAAAACGTCTCTGCCCAATCACATCGCGGGCAAACCCCTGAAGCAGCTTCGTCGGGAGGCCAAGTACAAGTCGAAGACCACGCTGTCCCCGCGCTACCAGCCCTCCCCTAAGGAGTGTTCCATCATGTCTTGCCTGCACCAGTTCACTGCTGCTGAGCTCCTCACCGGCACCAACAAGGTCAGCTGCAAGATGTGCACCAAGCTCCGGCCTAAGAACGCCACCCCGCATAAAGGTACATTTGGCTTGCTTGGGGTGTGGGTTTTTTTTGTTTTTTTTTGGTGGGGCAGGGGAGTGTTGGTTCTGGGTTTGTGTAGGTTTTTTTTTTTAGCTTTTCGGGGGTTTTCTTTTGTTCTTTTTTGTGGTTTTGATTTTTTAGCTGTTTTTTTTTTTTTTGGGGTGGGGGGGGGGGGGGGGGGGGGGGTTCTGGGTTGTTGTTTGTTATTTTTATAGCTGTTTGATGGTGTTTGTCTCTGACAGAATGGGCGTGTTTATTTCAGTATCATTTTTGTTTTCCTTTACAACAATTTGAAAAAAGAAATTTAAGCAAGAAAAGTAAGCGAA
Source organism: Stramonita haemastoma (assembly GCA_030674155.1). NCBI lineage: Eukaryota > Metazoa > Mollusca > Gastropoda > Neogastropoda > Muricidae > Stramonita > Stramonita haemastoma. The sequence goes on along the minus strand of CM060333.1, from coordinate 26,601,578 downwards.
AAAGAATTGTTTGCTTATAACATCCTGATGGTGTCTTGCCTAGATGCTAAAAAAAAAAAAAAGGTGAATCTGACATTCCTGATCAGGAATGTTGAAACAAAACAGTTGTGTGATGAATATTCCTTGTTTGAGATTGTTTTTGATGGAGAGAAATGTGTGAATTTTGTTTTGTTTTGATTTGGGGAGGGGGGGGGGGGGAAGGCAATTGTGCCAGTGTGTGTGTGTGTGTGCATGCATGCGCGCATGTGTGTGAGGGAGAGATGTTATTTGTGCGCAAGTTACACTGTGTTTTAACATATAGCATACATGTACGATTGTTTCAGATAAAAAGGGATCTGATATGGTGTACTCCAACGCATCCAAGCAGTTTTTGATCTTGATTCCCCCAGCTGTGCTGACACTGCACCTCAAGCGTTTCGAACAGGTAAAAAACCACAGCTGTATTTATTTTTCTCTGGCTTCTGAAAGAAAACGGCAGGACAGTATGTTATTATCGCATTTTTTATGGTTGGGAAAAAAGGGGAGTTGGGGGAGAGAGTCATATTGTTGGCTAAGCTGCTGCATTTTGTTGAAGAAGAATGAAACATTGAACCACACATATCTGATGTTAACCTCTGTGAAAATATTAGGAGATCAATTTGATCTGAACAATGGCCAGTTTGACAAAGAACAGCCATGTATAAGACACCAAGACAGGACAGAAATGGACTAGGGTTTTTTGTAGGTTGAGAAGAGGTCTTGTTAGCACATTCAGCAAGCAGGAATCCTCAGAATAGATTAACCCTTTCGCTGCTGTCATGTTTTGCTCAGGCAAATGCTGGACGAAACAGAGAGATATTGAGTCATGAACAAACAGGGATCGTCAACTGAGCATTGCTGGCAACGGTTTCTATGAAGAATGCTGTTCGTCAACAGTGCAGTAAAGAGGTTAAGAAAAAAATCTGTCTCAGTGACAGATTTGGAGAAAGTGTTGACATAGACTATCATTTGTGGAAGAGTCCCTTTCTACAGAAGTGCACCTGTTTCTCCTTTTATTCATCACTGTGTTTGAGAGAGACAGACAGGTAGTGCTAATGCTTCTTCCTCTTCTTCTCTCTGATCTCTATCCAGGCTTTGACTACTACATAAAGAAAAACCTCATAAACAGATTAATAAAGGACTGAATAGATGGATGATACCATAGCCTAAGCAAATGTCCAAAATGTTCACTTTTAACTCACTTAGTCCTGATCCGGGATTTGCCAGGGTTTGAATAATTACCCCCCTAAGTCTTGATCCGGGATTTACACACAGTAGATTTCCATCACGCTGTGACCATCACTAATTGCTACCACATGTCAAAGTTCTATCAGGCTAGAAGGAGAAACCTTGTTGAGTGTCTGGAAGTAATTATAGCTGCTGGTATGTACTTAGAAGGAGGAAAAGACCATTGAGCATGTGTGCCTGACCTGATTTCGTGATGGAATGTGAAATCTAGTGGCAATTTGTGTTCAGAGAGTCCAAATGCAAGAGGGTTAAACAGCAAATACCACACACACACACACACACACACACACACATACACACACACACACACACACACACACACACACACACACACACACACACACACACACACACACACACACACACAAAAAAAAAACATGCCCCCCCCCACACACACCCCCACCCTCACAACACACACCATCCTCCTACTCAAAAAGAACAAACAAACCCAAACTAAGTAACCAAAAAAACCCTTACTATCTCTTACCACCAGGTGGGCTACACGTCGCGGAAGGTGAACCGTCACGTGGACTTCCCCACAGTGCTGGACCTGGCCCCTTACTGCAGCGCGCTGTGCCCGGACGTCAAGAGCAGCGGGCAGCGCAAGGTGCTGTACTCGCTGTACGGGGTGGTGGAGCACAGCGGTCGCCTGCAGACGGGCCACTACACCGCCTACGTCAAGGTTCGACCCAGCCTGGGGCCCCTGACCAGCTTCCTCCACCCGCACACTTCCAACCCTCGCGACTACATTCGCAGGTGAGTGAGTGGGAGTCGGATGTGTGTGTGTGTGTGTGTGTGTGTTTTGTGTGTGTGTGTGTGTGTGTGTGTGTGTGAGTGAGAGATTGTTTTTAAGTGTTGTTTGTTTGTTTGTAGGATAGGGTTTGGTTTACGTTTTTTGGTGGCAAGTGTGGTTCTTAGGGGGAGGGGGGAGTTGGGGGGGTTGTTGTTTTTGGAATTTTATTGATTTTCTTAGTGGTTTTTTGTTTTGTTTTGTTTTGGTTAGGTTTGGGTTTTTTTCACCCTGTTTTTGAAGGGGAGGGAGGTGTTGATTTGTTGTCAGAAGGGGTGGGAGGTAATAGGAGATTTATTGGTTTTTGTTGTTTGTTTGGGGGGGGTTTATGTAGGGGTTTTTTTGGCCCTGCTTTTGAAGAAGGTTTGGTTGTTTTATTGTCGTTTGAAGTTTGGGAGGAAATAGGAGTTCGGGGGGGGGGGGGGGGGGGGGGGGGGGGGGGGTGGGGGGGGGGGGGGGGGCGTTGTTGTTGAAAGGAAAAGGGAATATTGATTTTGTTTTAAGTTTTTGCTAATTGTTGTATACCTTTGAGCTTTGTAGTAGTAATTTTTTTTTCTGCTGATAATAATTTACTTGCTTCAGTACAGTTTATCTCATCAGTTAACCAACTTTAAAAACCAGTTTATATGAGAAAACATTTTCACCTCCATACAAACACCCTAAACCCAGCAACCCAGACTTACCAAAACCTCTCTGCTGCTGCTGCTGATGAGAATTTACTTGCTTCAATAGAATTTTTGTCAGCAGTTAACCAGCTCTTAAACCAGTATATATACAAGAAAACATTTTCACCTCCATACAAAACACCCAAAACTCAGCAACCCCAGACTTACCAAAACCTCACCACTACCGCTTCTGCTGCTGCTTCCTGACAGGTACATCGAGCAGGTGCAGCAGGCGGGGGGCAGGTGGCGCGGAGGAGGACAGTGGGACCACCCATGATGGAGGCCCTGCTGCCCCCAGGACGCTGGTTCCACGTGTCGGACAGCCGCATCAACGAAGTCACGGAGGCCACAGGTGCTGAGGGCACAGGCCTACCTGCTGTTCTACGAGCGTGTGTGCTAGTGAAGCAGGGAACCTGGAGCATGAGCCTTGTCAGCAGGGCAACGAATCAAGACACACTCAAGTGTGGATGAATGCTGGAGGATCAGATTTCGGAGGGTTTTGGGAGATCTGTGTTACACTGTGGTTTCGAAGATGTAGCTTTCCAAGCTGGAATGATGTGAGGGTACACCTTTTTGAGGTGCATCTTTTTGAGGTGGATTGTGTGTTTTGTGTGTGTTGTCCTACAAGTCGGCAGGTAGATTTGTAACCCCGCATCACAAAATGAGTCCCCATTTTAGCGGAGGTCAGGTATTGAGTTGTGAACATGGTATTGATCCGCAGTAAAGAAAACTAGGATATACAGAATGAGTTAGGGTCAGGAGCAATGCGACTCATTTTGTGGTAAGAAGGTCCCATTTGTTCAGTTGGATCCCTGGCATTGTCCAGGGTTTTTTTTTCTTTATCTTCCCCAGCTTGGCCTGGACTAGAGTAGTGGTAAGGAGCACTGATCCAGGCCATGAGAGGAAAATGTTAATACTCCACATGTCAGACCCTGTCTGCTTTGCAGGGAAGGCCTGGCAGACCTTTGGGGGAAAAAAAGATCCAAGTGAAGATCAGAACAGGGAAAAAAACACCTGTGTGTAACAAGCAGTAGTGCGTACAAGCAGGTATAGGTGTTAGGTAGGTTTTGTTTACTCAAACAGAAACCAAAAAATGGGATAAAGCCAGCTAGAGTTATAATAGGTGTGTTGACATTATTGAGGACAGTGATGTTTTGTATAGCTGAAAAATGTTTTTGAATCATGTTAGATAGGTAATGAATGCAGTAGTAGCAGAAATGTAGAGCGTTCAGGTGTGGGCAGTACTGGAGAGAAGGCCAAATTTCATGTGGAGAAATGTAACATTCCACCACATATATGAGTGCATTGCACCGGAGATCAATTTTTAGTTATTAACAAGTCCCTTAATCTGCAAGAAAAAAAGCTATTAAATACAAGAAAACATTGAAAATAAAAAATTCTTCGAAAGTTATTACAAACTGGAAAAAGATAGACTCAATAGGAAAAAATGAGAAATTGACAATTTTTTTAACGTGAATGGTGGTAAAATAAAATACTTGTGTGTTCTTAAGTATGTTTTTAAAAACAAAAAGGAAACAAATTTTTGCTTTTTATATTTTTAGAAAATGAGAGAATCAGTTATATAACTAATAAATTTTTAATACTGACAACCTGACCCCCACCTGCCAAAAAAAGGCTCTAGCGGGAATGTGGGACAGGTGGAATGCAGCTCATTTTGTGGTGGATGGTTACAAATTGCTGGGACTAACTGGGGTTTGTTACAGACAATACAAAGCGTATGGCAGAGCAAAGTTGAGCACAACACAGCCTACCCAAAGCAGTTTGATATTGTAATCCCTACCTAACCAGACAGCAAAATGTTGCTAACAAAGAGAAATTTTATTATTGTAAAAAAAATTAACATTTTTGTTCTACATGAAGGAACAAGTGCTTTTGCCCGCATGGGAAAAAGGAATGATTACATTTTGGTGGGGGTTTTTTTTGGTGTTTTTTTGGGTCACTTTCATAAATAAATGATTTGCTTTTTTTTTCAAGGGTTGGTTCCGTCTGCGTGTCATGTGTGGGGGTGTGTGGTGGTTGGGGTGTGGTGTGTGGGGGGGGTGGTGTTGGTTTTGAGTGTGTGTGTGATGTGTTTATTTTAACATTATCCACTTAAAGGGTATTACACAATTTAAAAATTGGGAAAGATTGAAATTTGTGTTTGGGTTTGTTTGTGAATGAAGGATAAAAAAAAAAAAACAGATTGAATTCAAAAAACCATTAACTAAACATACAAAGAGAAAAACAAAAAAAAACGTTCAATTTTAGTAAAATAAATTTCCAAAATTGTGTTGTGTGTGTGTGTTTTGTGTTTTGTGTGGTGTGTGTTAGAAGGCAAAAACATCAGGTTAAACAAAATGAAACTTGAAAAAAAAAATGCTTTTAAGTCCAACTTAAAATAAACGGGGGAACTGGACTTAAA
>CM060333.1:26575580-26596335 GCA_030674155.1 Stramonita haemastoma | reverse complement strand
TTTCAATCTCAACATAGTTTAAAGCAGAACATTTCAATCTCAACATAGTTTAAAGCAGAACATTTCAATGTCAACATAGTGTAAAGCAAAACATTTCAATATCAACATAAAGCATAACATTTTAATACCAACATAGTTTAAAGCATAACATTTCAACATCAACATAGTTTAAAGCACCACGGAAGACTACGCTACACCACGGAAGACTACGCTACACCACGGAAGACTACGCTACACCACGGAAGACTACGCTACACCAAGGAAGACTACGCTACACCACGGAAGACTACGCTACACCACGGAAGACTACGCTACACCACCGAAAACACCACAGACTATTACACCACGGAAAACACCACTGCAGAACAGTGAACAAAGATCAAAGCTGTTACCTTTAGACCACTGATCCGTGTGTACGTGTGAATGTGTGTGTGTGTGTGTGTGTTTGTGTGGGTGTGTGTTTGTGTGTGTGTGGTGTGTGTGTGGAGGGTGTGTGTGTGTGTGTGTGTGTGTGCGTGTGAATGTGTGTGTGTAAAAGTGTGTGTGTGTGTGTGTGTGTGTGTGGATGTGTGTGTGTGTGTAAAAGTGTGTGTGGTGTGTGTAAAAGGGTGTTGTGTGTGTTGGGAGGGGGGCGGGGGGGGGTGTGATTATGCTCGCATCCACTCGCAATTTTGCTTCTTTTATTTTGAGGATAATTGAATGACACTCGTGTGCTTTTTCACATCCAGTCCCTGTGTGTGTGCAATTTTGTCAATTTTGCCATCCATTCCCACAGGCACACAATAGCCTGCTCTTCCGAAAAGCGAAACGGGTTTTAACGTGTGTGCAAGATGTTCTGCGTGCGTTCGCCCACTGTAATTGGGTTTATAGTCTCATCCCAAGAACTGGGGGGGGGGGGGGTTGTGGAGTTGGCTCTGATGTTAACTCCAGAGGAAAACATCCCCTTGAACTACATTCGAACCCGGGTCAGCATATCATGAGCGCAATGCACAACGCTCTAACCAATCAGGCTGTCCCGTCCCCCTCCCTACCTACACTGAAATGGTTTTGGTTTGTTTTAAACTGTGAGGAGAAACATAGCCCTCAAATCACTCAGCTCTGTCAGTTTTCTTCCCTACATTTTATCACACGCTAGTTAGTTGCAAGGACAAGCAAAAGAAAAAATAATTCAAGTTCGTGACATTTTAGAAGTGTGTTAGTTTGTAAAGCATACTATTAATCAAAATGTATTTTCCCTTCCATATCAAAATTCGCCGATATTTTGTAGTCTTTGTTTTTGCTGTAATTACTTAATGTCAGACCTCATAGTAGTAAACAAAGGATGAAGCCTCGTTCCTTTCCTTCATGTTGGGTCAGTTGGAATCAAACTATAAAGTGTTTTTTTTGGTATTTAGCTCGCTGGAATCAAGGTAAAAAAAAATTGTCCCTAATACATAATCTAGTATCAATGTTATTTCCTTCATACTGAGTTTGTATTAAAACTATATCCTCTTCACTTCATATTGAACCAGGGGTATGAAAGTATAGAAATCTTTCCTTCATTTTTGGTTAGATGGCTACAAGGCATAAAAATCTTTCCTTCATATCGAGTGAGTTGGCATCAGTGTAAAGTTTTCTTCCTCCCATCGGGCTAGATTGTATGTAAGTATAAACTTCTTTTCTATTTGGTGAGTGAGTTTTTATTCAAAGAAGAGGCCATTTCTTCAGTTAACTGGTATCAAAGTACAAGGGTTTTTTTTCCTTAATATTAAAGTTAATTTTTTATCGGGTTTGTTAGAATTAAAGCAAAAGCTGTTTCCTCCATGTCAAATAAGCATATTACGAAGTATACAGTTATTTCACATTGTTTTATTACTGTCAGAGTGTAGAGTTCCTTACTCCTTGTCTAGGTAGGTGATATCAAGGTGTAAAGCTCTTTCCCCAATATCCAGTTAGCTGCTTACCATGTGCATGAAGGTCTTTTATTTTTGTTCCATCATTTTTCATAAAACTTTTATTTAGCTTACATTTGAGTAGTTGGTATCAAAGTATAAACATCTGTCTTTCACATTTATTTTGTATCCAAGTTTTCTTTTCATTGAATATTTTTCTACATGTTGAGTTATTTGGTATGGGAGTATAAAATTCCTTCATTTGTATTATTAAGTTGGCATCAAAAGTCCAAAGTCTTTTCTTTTATATTGAGGTAGTTTTAAATTTTGTGTTTTTCCCCTTCCTATTCAGTTTGTGTAAAGGTATGATAGTCTCCCCTTCATAGTGATTGTTAGCATCAAATCATAAAGTAAGTTTTTTGGAGGAGTTATTTGGTGTCCAAGCATAAAGTTTCTTTCGTTCATAAGTTAGCTGGTATCAATTTATAACATTCTTTCTTGTACATTGAATTAGTTCGTGTCAAAATTAGGGAAAAAAACTCTTTTGTATTGAGTTATTGCTATCAAAGTATAAAGTTTTTTCTTTACCTTTTTAGTTGGTACCAAAGGTGTCGAAGTATAAAGATCTTCCTCCATGTTGAAATAGTTTCTAAGTATTTTCTTTCTTGAATATTTTGCTGCTACATGTATTATAATATTTTTCTTTCTATTTTATTTTTCGGTTCTAAAGTAAAAGGTCATTTTCTTCATATCCCAGCTTGTGGTAATATGAGGACGTTTTTCTTATACTGAGATAGGGCGAGGATTAGATCCCAAACACAATAGGCACTCACACACAACACACACACACACACACACACACCACACACACACACACACACCACACACCACACACACACACACACACACACACACACACAACACACACAACACACACACACACACACACACACACACACAACACACACACACACACACACAAACACACAACACACACACACACACACACACACACACCACACACACACACACACACACACACACACACACCACGCACACGCACGCACGCACGCACGCACGCACACACACACACACACACACACACACACACACACACACACACACACACACACAGGCGGGCGCTCAATTTTCTATTTTGATTGCTTTTGAAAGAACATTGTAAAGCTTTTACTGGCTTACAACGTCGTTTTGTTTTGGCGCCAAAAATGCTCAAAATTCTAAATATGATTTCGGATCAGAAGTACTTGTACAAAACAGAGACGAAATGAAAACTCCTGGAAATGTACACTCGGCTTCAGACGTTTGTTGTGATGCAAATCTTTGCCATAGTCATTACTGGTATAGCATCGCCTATTTCACAGAAACAAATCATTTTACCTCGACTTTGTGGGATCAGCTTAGAGAGAAAACTATGCACAAGCTGAGTGCAGGATGTTTAAGAAAGAGCAGTACTTTTCCCGATACTCCTTTTTCCCTGTAGTGCTGTTCCCTGGAGCTGTCAACACTCCACTCTAACCCTAGTTCTTGCCCCATGCCGCAAACCCTAACACTTCACCAGTTTGATCCTAACTATTAACTCTTTGACACGGATTCCTTAACTCTGACTCAGTTCTGCGGTATGGGGAAACAGCTGTATAAGGGAACAGCAGCACAGGGAAAGAGGGGTTTGGGGGTACTGACCGCTTGGAAATATTTTATTCCGGAGAATACCGTGATAGAGACTTGATTTGCAAAAGAGATGATATGCAGAAAAATAAATAATGATTATAGCATCCTTATGCTTCCATAGCACTGATGCTTCAAGAATTGTTCTATTTTTCAGTTTTCTGCAGGACCAAAGTAGGATGGCTTGCGACCACAGTCCATAAATCGGATATCTTCGCTGGAGCTATATAACAACAGAAAAAAAGAGTGTTCTGATAACCTTTGAAAATAACGGCAATACTGAAAAAGTGCTTAATGTATGAAAGTTACACGGTTTTACCTCAATAGCTTGACACGTAGTTTTGACTTCAAATTCTACTGGTTATCAAGTATAAGGTTGTTGTTTTTTTCTTTTACATTAAGTCACTTGGTTGGTTAGTGTAGATCTCTTTCCTTCCTCTTGAGTTGTCACTAAGTTTGGGTTGTTGATTTTTTTCATTCCATGAAATAAGTTGGTGTCATAGAATAGAATTATCCCCTTGCTAATGAACAAGTTGGCTCAAAGAATAAAGTTCCAAGCTTGGTATCAAGATAGTTATCAAACTGTATACTGTTTTCTTCAGATTCAGTTATTACAAAAGTATAGAGCTCGCCCTTTCATATTTCTTTGTTTTTTGTATCAGAGTATAAAGTTTTCCCCTCCATATTCATTTAGTTGGTGTTAGCAGGCTCTTCCCTTTATATTGAGTTAGTTCTATCAAAGCAAAAAGTTCTTTCCTTCAGTTTGAGTTCGCTGGTACAGTGTAAAAGGTTATTTTCTTAATATGGGTTGGTGTCAAAAAAAGTAAAATTGTTCCTTGGAATGAGTTGGTTGATATCAAAGAAGTTATTTCCTTTATTCTAGTTGTTATTAGGTAGTTGTTATTGAGCCAGGTGTTATTAGGTATAAAACTCTTCCCTTCATATTGAGTTGTTGCCAACCTAGTTACCTTCACATTGATTGCTTTGCTTGGAACAACAGTTGCATGAGAGAACAATACTAAAGGGAAAGAGGGTTTGACTTTCTGGCTAGCGGAAAATACTTCATTCCTCAGAAAACGGTATAAGCGCTATATAAATCCCATATATCATCATCATTATTAGTGTTTCTATTTGTGCAAGAGAAAAGACATGCAGATGATTTTTTTTTTAAAATTTTATTATATTATTTTTGTTATTATTTTTTTTAGACAAACGTTAGTTTAAATTAAAGCTAACTCTTGACAGTTGTAGTACTGGGGAAAAGGGCCTGTTGTAGTGTATGGAGTCCATGCCCTGTTTCATCTGTGTCACTTTCCACGTGTAGATTTTGATTCAGATTAATCTAGTTCTTTTCAAAGTTTACAGTTCTTCCCTGTGTAGTAAGTTGGTGTTGTATGAAGCTTTTCCCTGCCTATTGAACTAGTTGGTATGAAGTATTAACTTTCATTCCTATGAGTTGGTGTCATGAAATAAGGTTCCTCCTTTATACTGAAGAGTTGATCACCATGTAATGTTCCAAAATTTTCTACTGACTTTGTTTATACATAGGTTTCTTTCAAGATTTTTTCTTATAAAGGTGTTGAAAAAAATATTAAAGATACTCTATAATAATTATTGATATAAACAGATTTCTTTTTTCAATTCCAAAAGTTTTCATAATCCTATAAATGATCATTGCTTAAAAAAAATAAAAAATAAAAAGTTTTCCTTTTTTCTATTTCATCAATCCGTTGAAAAGTGCTTGGGTGCCCTGATAGTTTGTTAGGTTTATTATTATAAATTACGAGTTTCCTCTCGTTTTATTCTGGTAGTATGATTATAAAGCTGTATATTTTTTTAAATCCTTAGATGGTTTGATATAAGCTGGGCTAGAGATTATTTGAGGGCTTGTTTCCCCAATTTTCTGATTGGATAATGGCTTTGAAATGATTTTTTTTAGTGTTTGCAAAACTCCAGAGGGTTTTTTTGGCGCTGTTTTTGTGAATTCAAATAAAGTATTTGTCCATATGCATTTAATTCATAGTCCCATTGTGAACCTTGTTATATACAGTCCCTGATATCAGGTCATCTCTAGCTCTATTTTCCCTGAATGCATTCAGATGATCTGTTTAAAAATGAAGTCTGGTATAGTCCTGTCACAACTGATGTTAGGTCAGGAAATAGTCATCTTTATTTGTAGTGACCACGCTGCAATACCCGCTGAATGAATTTCGATAGCAGAAGGTTGTGAAATGAATACAAGTGTGATTGCCCCCCCCCCCCCCCCCCCCCCCCCCGAAAAAAAACAACTAGGCCCAGGAAAAACAAAGGCACAAAATTGTCAGGAAAGCATGCAGCAAAGCCAGAAAAAAATAAAGGATAAAAACTTAACACTACCACAAACGCACTAGAGCAAACATAAACCCAGACAAATGTATGTCACTCGTTTACACGTGTAGAAACGCATGCAGCAGCAGCACACACTAGAGCAACAATAAACCCAGCCGACTGTTCACTGCCGCTGAACATGAATAGACACAGGCAGCAATTCACTCTGGGGCTAGTTAGTGCTCTGGACGTAGGTAAGAGAAGTGCTGACTCAGGTTCATGGATGACAGGGAAAAGAAGGGAATGGGAAAGGGGCACATTTTTCCTTTTTTGTTGTTGCTTTTTTGAGTGGTTTTTTTTTTTGCCAATGAAGAGAGACGTGTGAAGCGCCCACCAAAAAGATATGAAAAAGATGGTGCTCCATGATCTGCATGCAACTGAGGCCTTAAAAATAGAAATAAAAATAATTAAAAAATAATAAATAAATAAAAATATATATATAATATGTGTGTGTGTGTGGTGTGTGTGTGTGTGTGTGTGTGTGGTGTGTGTGTGTGTGTGTGTGTGTGTGTGTGTGGTTTTATTTCGAAGATAATGAAATAAGCACTCGTGTGCTTTTTTGCATCCAGCCCCCGTGTTTATGCAGTTTCGAAAATTTTTGTCATCTGCTCCCACTGACACACAATGGCCTATTCTTCCGAAAGCAGAACGGGTTTAAATGTGTGCGGAAGATGTTCTGCGTGCGTTCACACACGTGACCTCGGTTGATAGTCTCATCCGAAGGACTGTGTGTGTGTGTGTGTGTGTGTGTGTGTGTGTGTGTGTGTGTGTGTGTGTGTGTGTGTGTGTGTTATTTTCTTAAAGGTGGATTCATTGATTTATTAAAGAAAAGTTTGGTCTTGCTGTGATGGCCAGTAATGTTAAACTAAAATGTGTTATTTTGCGATTTATTTGTTGGGGTTTCATATGTAATATTTGTGTGTGCTTTGTTATATTTTTTGTGTAAAGCTGGATTGACTGATGTGCTCAAGAAACAATTTTGTCTTGCTATGACAGTGTGTAATGTTATAAAGATTGAAAATTATTTAGGGTTTTTGTTGTTGTTGTTGTTGTTGTTTTTTGCCAATGAAGAAAGACGTGTAGAGCACCCACATACAAGAGAACAAAGAAAAAAAAAAGAAAAAAGAAAAGATGGTGCTCCACGATCTGCATGCAACTGAGGCCTTAAAAAAAAAAAATAAAAAAAAATAATATATATATATATATAATATATATAATATATATATAATATATAATAGTTAAAAGTCTGTCCCGAGCCTAAGGCTCATCAAGCCGGTGCTTATCCCGGTTTCTGTGGCTTAAGCGACTGAGAGTCATAGACTCCCCCCTGGATAGGACGCCAGTCTATCGCAGGGTTAACCCCCAACACAAGGTTGGTACCCCTTTTACACCTGAGTGGGGTGAGAAAATGCCGTAAAGTGCCTTTTCCAAGGGCACAACGCCATAGCCGAAAGCTGGGATCGAACCCGCAACCTTTAGATTACGAGTCCAACGCCAACCACTAACAATAACTAATTAATAATATATATACTATATATATATATATAACTATATAATATATATATATATATATAATATATATATAATATATATATATATATATATATATATTTATATATTATATATATATATATTATATTATATATAAAATGGTTATTTATATTGATCTTATTGAAAACTGATATTTGTGTATGGTTGTATTGATGTGATGGCCAGTAATGTTGACAGAAAATTACTTTGTCATTTAATTTTGTTGTTGTTGTTTTATTGTTTTTTTGTGAATTTTTTCTTCCCTTGTGATTTAAAAAAAAATCTTACAAAGTATGTTAAGAAGTAATCTGGCCCCAATGCTACCTACAATTTTGTTTCCCTCTATCTAGATTAATTTTATTATGTGATCATGATTGATCTCAGTAGAATGAAAATATGGTATGGCTTTTTTTTAGTTGCACTTATATAATAATAACGGTATTACCTTTCAACATGAGGGCTGGGTTTTTGTTGGTTTTTTTTTATTATTATTTTTTTTTTTTTACTTTTGTTTGGTTGGTTGGTTGGGTTTTCCCCTAAGCATAAAGATAGCGTGCGAATTTTCAAAAATTCTTTTATTTCAAAGGATAAAGAAATAAACACTCTGGGCATTTTTTACATCCAGTTCTATGTGTATGCAGTTTTGTAAATGTCATCCGTTCCCATGGGCACACAATGGCCTACTCTTCCGAAAGAGGAACGGGTTTCAGCAAGTGAGCACAACCTTCTACGTGCGTTCGCACACAGGACTTCAGTTTATAGTCTCATCAGAAGGAAGCGTGTTTATTAATTCATTTATTTATTCTTTTATATCGAGGATAATGGAATAAACTCGTGTGCTTTTCTTTTTTACATTCCGTCTCCGTAGTGTGTATGCAGTATTTTCAATTTTCTCATCTGTCCCCCCCCCCCCCCCCCCCCCCACGCAAAGACCTACTTTTTCGAAAAGCGGAACAGGATTTAAAGTGTGCGCAAGATGCTCTGTGTGCGCTCAGCACACGGGGCCTTGGTTTCTAGTCTCATCCCGAAGGATTTTTGGAGAGAGTGGAGTCAGCACTGATGTTAACTCCAGGGGAAAATCCCCTCGAACGGGATTCGAACCCGGGTTGAAAGATTGCGAGCGCAATGTTCTAACATTTAGGCTATCTGTGTGTGTGTGTGTGTGTGTGTGTGTGTGTGTGTGTGTGTGTGTGTGTGTGTGTGTGTGTGTGTGTGTGTGTGTGTGTGTGTGTGTGTAAGACTGAAAATTATTTAGTTATTAGTTTTTGTTTGTTGGGGTTGTTGTTTTTTTGGCCAATGAAGAAAACGTGTAGAGCACCCACACAAAAAGAAAAGAAAAAAAGACATAAAACATAATTTAACAAAAAATTGTGTATGATCTGCATGCAACTGATTAAAAAATATATATAATATATATATATAATATATATATAATATAATATATATATATATATATATATATATAATATATATATATATATATTTGTATATGATATATATATATATGTTATTATAGTTAGTATATTATATATATGTGTTTGTAGTGTGTGTGTGTGTGTGTTGTGTGTGTGTGATAAGCATTTAGCTCTGTCTGGGATTTTGGTTAGCCAGACTGTTAATGTGTGTGAGTAATGATGGCGGTTGTTTCTTTATTTGTTTAAAGGACAAAGCGCATTTGAGTAAACAAAAGCACTGCATTTGAAAAAGAAATCTGTTTTGTGATCGATTTTTTCTGTTTCTATACATTTCGACTGTATGTGTGTGTCAAATCAAATCAAATCGAATTTTTATTTCCAGATGGTACATTGAATAAGCTTTGATTTGCTTTTTTTCATCAAGCCATCTATCTAAAGAAAGAAAAACAACAAACAAACAAAAAACTAAAAAAAAGAACCCCCAAAAACAATTCACAACATTAACTAACATGATTCAACCCCTAAAAAAATTACAACATTAATCTAAGATAATACAACAACACATAAAATAAAACAACCATAAAAAAACCACATCAAAAGACACACACACAACACAAACACACACCACACACAACACACACACAGCACACACACCACGCAGCGCGCGGCGCGCGCTCGCTCGTCCACACAGCACGTATGCACTACAGCGCATGCACACATTTAAAGTTTTTTTTTAATTATATAGTGTGAAATAAACAGCTTATATCTGTTACAATGTCACCAATACCATTATTTAAGACATAAAAAAGAATCTATGAAATAATGTGTGTGTGTTCTTGTGGTGTCTTGCGTGCGTGCGCGCGCGCGTGTGTGGTGCGTGTGCATAATTATAGAAAGGAAGTGTTCCATTGGCTGGACAGTGTAAGTTGCGTAGGTCAGAGGTTTTAAAGAGGGATTACTGTTTTCTTGTTAGTTTCTCTCCATCAGAGAGTTGATTCAACTGCTAATTTGACACAGCCTTTTAACACATCACCTAGGTATACCTAGGTCCCATTCTAACCCATCACGTAGAGATGAGGCAGCTGGCATTTCCTCCTGTCATGTTGAGAGGCCAGTGGAGGTGATGTCAAAGGAAGTGGCAAGCCCAGAGTTAAGCCCTGCTGTTACCTGTGCTGGGGTGTGGCAAGCCTAGCCTAAACACGTCAAGTAGCTAAAGATGGCATAAGTGTCCACAGTATCCTAGGAGATAATCCCCCCACCCCTCTGTTCATCTCAACCATGCCTCTCCTATCAGGTAAATAAGGGGGGGAGGGGGGGTTGTTTGTAATTAGCTAATAAATGGTCTTAGTTATACTGTGTGCTACCTACCTGCCATGTGCATGCGTGTGTGCACGTGCTGTGTGGTGCGTGCGTGCGTGCGTGTGTGTGTGTTTGTGTGTGTATGTGTTGTATGTATGTATGTGTATGTGTGTATGAGTGTGTGTGTGTGTGTGTGTGTGTGTGTGTGTGTGTGTGTTTGTGTTGTGTGTGTGCGTGTGTGTTTGTGAGTGTGCGTGTGTGTGTGTGCTGTGTGTAGTTTGTATGGTTGTGTTGTTGTGTAGTGGTTGTGTGTTGTTGTGTGTGTGCGTGTGTGTGTGGGGGGGTGTGTGTGTGGTGGTGTGTGAGTGTGTCTGTATGTGAGCGAGTGTGTGATGTGTTTGTGTTTGTGAGTATGGAGTAAGAGATATCACCGATGGAAACAATAGAATATTACATCTTCGATTTAAATCGGAATAAACGAAATCAAAGCAATAGAAAAACTGATACAACAGCAAACATATAAGACAGAAAAATGACATCAAACAAATTATGAACTACAAATATTTGCATGACAGATTGATAAACAAACATAAATGGGAGAGATGGAGAAAGCAAGGCAAGGCAAGGCAAGGCAAGGCAAGGCAAAGTCTTTTATTCGAGGATAATAGATAAGCACTCATGTGCTTTTTTACATCCAGTCCCCGCCCTTTTCAGGGATACATCAAGTTAAAAATATACTAAACAATAAGACTTTACGCAGTACCAAACAACACACAAGAATAAAGGACACTATATATGATAAGGTAATAAAATGCACTCTTTCAGAAGACAAAAATCAGAAGTCACAATAAAAAAATTTGATTATGGAAAAAAAAAGAAAAGCGTTAGTAGATAAGGAGCAAACAAGAGAACAAAATGAAATAAACAACCGAAAACATCAATCCACCACTATCTATCAAAAATTGTACATGTAATATAAATCATACATTTGGATAAAAGGGGAATTTTTTTTTTTTAAACCAGCATCCTTATTGGAGGGAGGGGGGGAGACATACTACCAATAAAGTTATAATATAAAAAAAAGAAGAAAACCCCAAAAAAACCCACATAGAACATCCTAATTGTTTCAAAAAAATATATCATAATTTTCAATCGGATAATGTTTTACACATACTCACACTCACTCACGCACAGACACACACACAGACACACAGATACACACACACAGACACACACACACAGACACACAAACACACTCTCACACACACATACACACACAAACATACACTCACACTCACACACTCACACACACACACTCACACACACAGCACACATCTCACACACACATATACACACAACATACACACGCACACACCATACACACAACACACACACACACACACACTCACACACACACACACCACACAGCACACACATACACACACACTCACACACGCACACACACACACACACACACACACACACACACACAACACACAACACACACACACAACACACATACACCCGCACACATCACACACACACACATCAAACACTACTCTGACCATTCTCATCAATAAACGCATCACGAAACATCTATCCAATTCAACACATAGATAAACACCAATACCTATCATCTTAATACACATAATTTTGGATATATATGTACATATCATATAACTTCATTACAAAAAATATAATGTAAATTCGAATAATATAAGGTACATGAAAATCTATTCATCTAAACATAGATATATCAAAATAGGCGATATCAATTTATGTACATAAAAATTATGCTAATTATAACATGTGGTAATGCAAAGAAGGTAAAAATTGACTAAAATTGTAAAGTAGAGACATTCGAGAGAAGGAGAAAAGGAGTAAAGAAGAAAGAGAGAGAAGAGAGGAGAGAGAGAGAAGAGAGAGAGAGAGAGAGAGAGAGAGAAGAGAGAGAGAGAGAGAGAGAGAGAGAAGATTGTAAGTGTTGGCTACTGATAAGGATGCTAAATATCTTATTATATAACAAGTGGGATAGTGAAAATCAGTCTTAAAAATCAGCTACAATGATACAATGGTAAAATACATGTGAAACATTTAAACGCGCGCACACACACAACACACACACATACACACACACACCACACACACACACACACACACACACACACACACACACACACACACACACACACCCCACACACACACACACACACACACACAACAAAACACACAAACACACACACAGAGGGGGGGAGAATGGGGAGTGGGGTTTGTTATTTTTGATGTTTTAAGTGGTTTACGAGGTGATTTTTGAAGGTTGTTAATGATTGGTGCTGTTTAATTGAATCAGGAAGGGAGTTCCACAGGGTAGGACCTGAGTATAGTAAACTAGATTTGAACAAGTCTATTCTTGGGATTGGGACTCTTGGCTTTTCCATATTTCTGGAATGATTTATTGGGAACTTATCTCTTAAGGGTGTGGGGACATTTCCTGTCATTATCTTAAACATCATGATGCCTTTGTTATATTTTAGTCTTTGGTGTAGGGGAAGAATATTCAACTGATTATAGTCCACTTCTTGCAAGGTTGTTTTCTTCAATAGGACCAGTTTAAGACCACGTTTATACAGGCTAAGTAACGGTTTCATGGTATTTGCACTGGCAGAATCCCACAGGGTTGCTGCATAGTCTATTGAGGATTGTATATAAGCTTGAAAGAACAGTTTCCTTGAGTTGAAGTCAAGAAAGTGTTTAATTTTAGTCAACTGGTAAACTTTTTGGGACAAGTATTTGCATAGATGAGATATGTGGTAGAACCAGCTGAGATTTTCATCAATTGTTACTCCTAGTACTTTGTGGTGAGAGGTTTGTTCAATTGCTTCATTTTTTATGTAGATTTTAAACAGTTTATGTGATAAATTCTGTCGCTTTTGTCTGGTGGTGATAAGCATGCATTTAGTTTTTTGGGGATGAATAGACATGTGGTTTTGTTCTGTCCATTTGACAAGTTCGTCAGTGCTTTTTTGTAATATGGTTGCAAGATAGTCAATGTTGTTATGGCTCGTATGTATGGTTGTGTCATCAGCAAATAGTTCACATTTGGAATGGATATGTAAAGGGAGGTCATTTATGTATAATGAAAAGAGAATTGGTCCCAATATGGATCCCTGTGGTATTCCATAATGAATGGTTTTTAGTTTGGAAGTTGATGTAGCTATTGAGACACACTGTTGCCTGTTTGTAAGATAGGAATCTAGTAGTTGTATGGTTTTTGTTGAAATGTTATACAGGTCTAGCTTTTTAAGGAGAAGTTTGTGGTCAATTGTATCAAATGCTTTTTTGAAATCAACAAATAATACTCCACAAAATTTATTGTCATTAATGTTTGATAGCCAATTGTCTACAAGACTGATTAGTGCTGTATGGCACGAGTGCTTTTGTCTAAATCCAGACTGATTAGGATGAAGTAAGTTATTTGTTTCAATATGATGGACTAAGTGTTTATTCATATGTTTTTCCAGGGGTTTTGAAAGGATAGGTATAATAGAGATTGGTCTATAGTTTGAAGGATCTGAGGTATCACCAGACTTGTAGATGGGGATCACTTTAGCACATTTGAAGGCATTGGGGAAATAGTTCTTATCAAGGCAGAGGTTGTATATATATGTTAGTGTGTCTGTGATAACTGGAGCTGATAATTTTAATATATTGCTGTCTATTCCATCAAGACCACGCGTTTTTGATTGTTTGAGGTGAGTCAGATAGTTATAGACCTCTGAAACAGACATGAATGGTAGGTGAAGTTTTGAAGGTATAAGCTTTTCTTGGCAGTATTGTTTTAATTTATTGAGGTCATTGGATTCTGAGTTATCATTGCTGATTTCGTTAGAAGAAACATTGATGAAGTGGTTGTTAAGTTTTTCAGCAGAGATGTCTTTGATTACATTTGATTTGGAAGATGATTGATTGTTAGTTATTTGATTTATTGCTCGCCATACTGTCTTTGAATTTTGTTTGGAAGATAGTAAGTCTTGGAAATATTTCTTTTTTTCCCGCCGTTTTTGTGAGATTATGGCATTTCTTAATTTTTTTGATTCCTCATAATATTTGTGTTCTTTTAGAAAATCTCTAAGATAACATGCTTCCTCTAGTTCCTTTGTGAGCCAAGGCGGCTTGGGGACGTGTTTGATTCTAATGGTTTTTAGTGGGGCATGTTTGTTATAGATTTCAGTGAATGTCTTTATCCAGAACTCAATAGCTAAGTCTGGATCAGTAATGTTGAATGTTTCCGAGAGTGTGGACTTGCATAGTTCTAGGAGAAAAAGCTGTTCATCAAATTTTGTGAATGAACGATAGGTTATAGTTTTGTGTCCAGGTTTGGGAATTTTTGTTCCTTTTTTGACCATGTGGCACAGACTGGATAGTGATCACTGCAGTTATAGACAGGGACACATGTTTCTATGATGTTTTTAGGGTTAGATACGTAAATGTGATCAATTATTGTGCTTGAATTTGATGTGACTCTTGTGGGTGAATTGACTAATTGGTGAAGATTGAGTGAGTTCGTAATTTGGGTCCATTGATTGTGTACTTTTGCTAGGTCAATATTGAAGTCACCCAGTAAGATTACTTCCCTTGATTCTAATAGGACTTCATTCATCATGGAGTCAAATTTGTCTGTCCAATTTTTTCTTTCTGATGGATTTCTGTAACAAAACCCAATTACAATAGGGGATGTACCTTTTACAGAAACTTCAATCCAGATAGATTCTACTTCATGACTTTCTAGATGGGGAAGATGTTTAAATGTTACTGATTCACTAATATAGATTAAGATCCCAGTTTCTTTGGAATGCTGTGGATCTCTTCGTAGGATTTTGTAACCTGGAATATATATGTCTGTGTCTGTTATATGTTTTGAAATTCTTGACTCAGAAAGACCCAGTATGTGAAATGGTTTGCCTTGATTTGTGATGAGTGTTGAAATATCTTCAATTTTATTTATTGCATGGTTTATGTTTAGGTGGCAGATGCGTAATCCATCCTTGGAGGGCCATGAAGTATGTCTTGAATACATCAGTTAGTTAGTTTAGTGAGAAATGTGATAGGTGTGCAAAATTTGGTGAAGATGAAGAATTAAAGTAGAAGAGTAATAATGGGGGGGGGGGGGAGTTGAGTGAGCACTTGGTTGGGTAGAGGATAAAATGGATTAAGAAGGAATAAATCAATAAACACTATACATACAACACACAATAATATATATATATAATAATAAATTGAACACATACAACACACAATAATATATATATAATAATTATATATATATATATATATATGTGTGTATATATTGATTCAGTTAATCCTGCCTAATCTAACTGGAAAAACACGTAAATATACCAAAACCAGCAATCTGAAGCACAAGTAGGGTGATACAATTATAAAGAAGAAGAGAGGTTAAGAAAATGAAAAAAATATGTATGAAGATAGCAAAAACAATACTAAATCACCTTGAACAGTCAATGCAATAAAATGTGGAAGAATAATAAAATAAGAACACACCTTGAACAGTCAAGACAATAAGATGTGGAAGAATTATAAAATAAGAACACCGTAACAGAAGCAATAGTCACAGCCAGATTACAATCCTGATGCACAATCGGCGCAGTTCATGAAGACTAAAAGTGTTGGCACACAATAAGCACAGATCCTGGAAAATTTTAGTCAAATCTTTTCTGAATGGAGTATGATCTGGCACTGATCAGTCACTGTGTGTGCTGCACTTTCAGAGCACTGCATCAGGTGGGCACAAGTCCAGCACAGAATAACTGATATAGTATATCAGTATCAGTCTAACACCAGGTAAACGAATCAAGATCATGGGGCGTGGAGCACGGGAAACAGTCTTCGTAATCTTGTGGTGTTGTTGTTTTGCTCGTATGTTCATGTGTATTCATACATTTTGTTCATTCACAATAAAGCAATTAAATGAGGACAAATAATAAAATAGGAACACACCATGAACAGTCAAGGCAATAAAATGTGGAAGAATAATGAAATAAGAACACCTGTAAGCAGCAACAGGAACAATAGTCAAAGCCAGATTACTAATCCTGTTGCACAAGTTCACAAGGATTAAAATGTTGACATACAATAAGTACAGATCCTGGAAATTTTAGCCAAAACTTTTCTGGATGAAGTATGATCTGGCACTGATCAGACACTGTGTGCTATACTTTCAGAGCACTGCATCAGGTGGGCACACCTCCAGCACAGAATAACTGATATAATACAGAAGTATCTGTTTATTCTTGTTGAGTGCTGGTGAGTGGTAAGATCACACCAGAGTTTCTAAGGTATATAATGCCGTGTTGGACTGGTCATAGGGAGCACTGGAGGGGAAGGCTGGGGCTGGGTGAGGTCTGGACACAGACACTGCTGGGTAGGGTGGGGGCAGGTGGTGGGGAGAACGTAGGGTCGTTGTAGATCGTGGATATGGGAGAGTCTGTCTGTTGAACCACACATTGTCGTTCTGGGGTTGGTGGGTGGGGCGGCGTCCTGACATCTGTGATGAAAAAGGATATCCAGGGACACTGGATTTTTGTAGATATCCTTTTTGCAGCAGAGATGGGGCTTGTGTCCTCTGTTTCTGGTTGGGCCATGTAGTGGGGGCTGTCAAGAGTGGCTGTCGTTGATGTCGGGGGTCAGCGTACTTGAGGCTGTACGGTATCCTGTCTGAACCTTTGGGGCTGGGATGGAATTGGTCCCTATATAAATCTTTGCGTGGGGCCCCACTTGCAGTTGTAAATATGGAAGTGTGGTCTGCAAAAGGGATTTTTTCTGCAGCACACACTTTAGCTAAGGATATATTTGACACATTGACTGTTTTTTTTAGGGGATGCCATCCCATAGGGGGGATGATGGATGATGCCAGCAGCCTGGCTTGAGGGAACACATGTTTGATGTTTTTAATGAGATGTGTCCATTTGTTTTCTGTGATGGATGTATATTTGCATGTGTTAATGCCTGTGTGAAAAATGATGTGTTGTACTTCTTTGTTGCAGGGAATATGTTTCAGCCAATGAATAAGGTCATCGACTGTGAGACCTGAGATGCTGATATTCTGATTCTTGCCTTTGTGAAATAGAATATCAGATTTGATTTGTTGTGACACTGAGTCACCTAAGATGAGATTTGTGGTGTTGGAGTGTACCCTTTGTTCTGCAAGTTGTTGGCGTGGTGTGAGAGTGTTGGTGGTAGTATTTTGGGGTGCTTCAGGGGTGTTTGATTGCAGTTTTGTTTCTTTTCTTTTCCTTTGAGAGACAGTTGTCCAAACATTTGTGTTTAAACCATTGTCCACCGTGATGTTGGAAGTTTGTTTGTCAGGGTCTGCTTGGTTGCTGTTTTTGTCAGTGTTGACTGTTTGGTTGCTGATGTCTTCAGGAATGTTGGAGGATTGTTTGTTAGAGTCTGTTTGGGTGATGACTTTGATAGTGTTGAATGAGGCATGTTGTGGAGTTGTAGAGTAAGATAGGGTTTGCTTCAGGTCAGTGTCGTCTTTGATGGTGTTGACTGAGGCATGCTGTGGAGTTGTAGAGTCAGGTGGAGTTGGCTTCAGGTTAATGTTGTCTTGTGTACATTGTTTTTTGTTTTCGTCCTCGAGGTAGAGAGGAGAAAATCTGTTGGTGGTAGGGAAGGATGATAGAAGGGAATCCTGTTCTTGATTTGACGGTATGGCTGAGTGTTTTTGTGTGTGTGTTTTTGATAGTGTTTGTTTCAGTTGTGTGAGTTCTGACTTCAAGTCATGGTTTTCTTTTTGCAGTTTGTGTACACTCTTGGTGAGGGACCCTAACACTTTAGTGGCTTTTTTAATTGAACAAGTTAGTGAGTGTATCTTTTGCTTCTGTTGTAGTGATGTTTGGGTTACTGCATATTTGCACAGGAAACGGGGAGTGCGACGTGGCTTTATGTGAGGATGAGTGGTTGGTGGTGAAACATGTTGCACCTGCTGCGTTTGCTCAGGGAGTGGATGTGGTGTTTGTATTGTGTTTTGTGGAGTGGTTTGTGTTGTGTTCCCCACAGCTGAGTTTGCCTGGCCTGGCTGCTGGACTGGTGGGGATGAGGGTGATGCTGGTGATGATGGTGACAGCTGAGTATCAGGACTGAGTGGTGGGCTGGTGGTGGGATGGGTCATTGAATCCAGTCTGGGGAGGTGAGGACTTTTGGATGGGGAGGGGATGTCTTGGGGAATTATTTTGCCTGAAGGGGAAGGTTTGGGTTGGGGCAGGGGTAGCTCAGACAGGTTGCGCGCAGCCTCGTCCAAGTTTGGTTGGGCGTCTTTTTTTGTCAGGTTGTAGATGGCTCTAATCACCTGAACCAGTGACTGAAATTCCTTCCTGAGCCATCTTCTGCACAGGTTGCCTTGTACTAGCACAGTACCGGTGGTATAGAAGGCGGTGACAGTGATAAGTTTTCTGTCTGCACAGTTCACCTGTATTTTTGTCTTGTACAGTTCGTTGGGTAGGGTGGTTGGGATACTTGATAGGTCATCATTTTCACTAAGTGAAATCAGTTTGTTGGGTATTGCATAGTCATTCCAATAAACACTAAAGGCTGGTTGACTGTTTACACTACACATGTAACGTTTATAAAAGATTTTTCTTGTTAAGGGAAGCAATGGAAAAGGGACCCTAAAAGTTAATTGTTTTGGGTCGATTTTGATATGTATTTGGGGGGCCCAGTCATATTGGGTATTGTTGGTGACGGCAGACATTTTGGGGGTGGAGGGGGAGGGGACAGGGGGAGTGGAGATGGAGTGAATGAAGATTAGATTCTGTTTTTAAC
Organism: Stramonita haemastoma; assembly: GCA_030674155.1. Taxonomy (NCBI): domain Eukaryota; kingdom Metazoa; phylum Mollusca; class Gastropoda; order Neogastropoda; family Muricidae; genus Stramonita; species Stramonita haemastoma. The sequence goes on along the minus strand of CM060333.1, from coordinate 26,577,326 downwards.
CCATGGCCCCTAGTCAATAGTTTACATCTTCAAACACATGACACACTTCACTGTATACTGGTTCATTTACATGGAGGCAGTCATAAGTGTATGTAAAAGAAAATGGTTTCCAAAAAAAATAAATAAATAAATAAATAAGGAAAGAAAGAAATATTTAATCAAAAAAAAAAAAAAAAAAAAAAAAAAAAAAAAAAAAAGGTGAAATAGAGTGATGGAGATTGGTTATGCTGTTTTTATCCCATGCCCCTAGACCAACAGTTCACAATTTCAACACATGAAATACTACACTGCATACTGGTTCATATACATGGAGGCAGTCAGATGTGTACTGAAAGAAAATGGTTTAAGGAGGGGGGGAGGGGGCTGAAGTAAGAGTGAAGGGAGGTGGGGGAGGGGGGGGGGCTGTCAATAGTAGTCAATACAAATCTAGGCTTGGTGGGATACTATGACAATTTTCTCCATGGTACGCAGTCACTGTACTTGGCAGGAAAACTACACACGAGGAAGACTACGTAGGCCTACTCACACGTACACCTGGTGGGATACTATGACGATGGTCTCCATGGTGAGGAGACACAGTACTTGGAAGCAGACTAGACTAGGCCTAAGTAGGCCCACACACACACCTACACACTACCACTTGCATTGATGAAGGGGGGGACAGCGAGCCCTCGATGGTTGGACAGCGAGCGTTGGCGTCGCGGGCAGGTCTCGAGTGGTACTCCATACGTCCGGAACAATCAGCTGGCGACACCGACGCAGACACACACACAACTGGGTGGCGGATGCCTCAAGTCTGTATGCGACATGGAATGGCAATTTGAAATAGAATTGACTTTTTTTTCTGATTTACCACAGGAACACACTACCTGAAGATAGACAATATCACAGGTGCAATCCACATGATTGCAGATGACCACTGGTATAAAAATGAAAAGTATTGGAAGCCAGGTTCCGTCTAAATGAACACTTTCATCGGAGAGCTCCCAACACACGTCTTGACAGCTTGACAGCTTGACAGCTGAGAAAGAAGAGAGAGAGAGAGAGAGAGAGAGAGAGAGAGAGAGAGAGAGAGAGAGAGAGACAGAGACAGAGACAGAGAGAGAGTCAACCTTTCTCAGAGTTTAAAAAATCGGAAATATAAAGTGATAGACTTATGTATGCGTTTTGGGGTTCATAGATACTGCTTCCTGATCTCCTGTGTTATCTGAGAGCAAATTTTGTTTAAATATTTTCTGAAATAGCCTCTTCTCGCGGTCCCTAATTTATACAGTCAGTCATGTAAAACGATGGTAACAAAGATTTAAACCACATTTTCATGGTCCCAGAGCTGTCCAGCCCTCCCTACGGTAATTGCCCGATGCCAAGTCGCCGCTTCCGGCGGAACAGCAGCTGGCAGGCTGGAGGCTTGTCAAACACACTTCAAGTAGACGGCCCCTTCAAGCATCCTTAGTTAATTTTACTTTCCCGCCACAGCGCAATGCCTGTTTATTTATTTATTGATTCTTTTATATCGAGGATAACAGAATAAGCAATCATGTGGGTTTTTTCATCCGGTCCCCGTGTGTATGCAGTTTTGTAAATATTGTCATCTGTTCCCACCTGTAAATATTGTAAATATTGTCACCTGTGAATATTGTCACCTGTAAATATTTGTAAATATTGTCACCTGTGAATATTGTCACCTGTAAATATTTGTAAATATTGTCACCTGTGAATATTGTCACCTGTAAATATTTGTAAATA
>CM060333.1:26555580-26558080 GCA_030674155.1 Stramonita haemastoma | reverse complement strand
ACTAAGGAACAAAACAGGCAGGATTTTTACAACCTGCCATTCGCATTGACACTCACACACACACATTTGATCGTAAACTTCCCTCCTACACACTACACTCATTTTCTAGACGTGTTCCATACCTTCTACTAGTACACTAAGGAACAAAACAGGCAGGATTTTTACAACCTGCCATTCGCATTGATCGCCATTCCATTGAACAGTGCCGGCCTCAATGTGTGTGTGTGTGTGTGTGTGTGTGGTGTGTGTGCGTGTGTGTGTGTTCGTGTTTGTGTGTGTGTGCGTGAGTGCGTGTTTGCGTGCTTGGACTCAATTTTACTTAATGTATAACTTTTGATCTTAACAGTCCTAAAGTGACGGATCAAACTTCTATATTCTGACAGCACGTAAAGGCAGTAATCCCTTTTATGTATGTATACACTGAGGAAAATGTAGATACACACGTTAAAGGAAACAAAAACTCATGTCAGCTGCTGTGTGAATTGGACACAAATGATTAACGTTACTATAACTAAGCATCATCATGTTAAGAACTGAGACACAAAAGAATATCCAGTACAAACAATTTCAATGATATTTACACAACTTTGCTTCCATTGCGTTTGCCTCTGCTCCTAAAGTTCTGACCCTATTCAACAAGAAGAACAATAAAGACAACAGCCACAACATCTGTGGCAGCGAAACGAAGGAGAAACATGAAAATTAAAGAGCATCAACAGTACCAAGAGTAACAACAAAATGTAAAAAAAATACCCGTGACAACACCGACAACAACAACAACAACAACAACAACGACGACGACGTCGACGACGACGACCTGAACCATAGTAATGGTAACAACAATGGCAGTAACAAGCAACAATGACGACAACATCGAAAAGGATAAAGAAAAAGGATTTTGTACAAAATACAAAATACAAAAAAATACAAATCCACTTTAACCAAAGGTATGCTTTGCATGCCTGATCATAGAATTTGCACACTGACAGTACCCCGCATAAATAGAAAGGACAACAAAACCAATAACAACAACACCAATATCACTATTACCACTGCCATAAGAAAACAAAAACACCAAAGAATTTATACACTTTAACCAAAGTAATTCGTTTCATGGTGTGACGATATGACTTTTGCACACTGGCAGTACATCGTAGAAACATAAGAAGACAACAACAACAACAGCAGCAGCAACTCTAATTTCACAACCACCACTACCACTACCATCACCATCACCACCACCACACCAACAAACGACTTCATACTCTTTAACCAGAAAAATACTTTGCATGGTGTGACGATGCGACTTAAACGCTGACAGTACAGTGTCCCCTACAAAGTTCACAGCTATAACCCTGTCTGGAGCCACCATAAACAGCAACAACAACAACAAAAAACGACTTGGTACTCTTTAACCAAAGAAATGTTTCGCATGGTGTGACGGTAAATATTTCACACTGGCAATACAGTAGAGTTCAGTGCAGTGCAGTTCAGTACAGCACAGTACAGTGCAGTACAGTACAGTGTAGTGCAGTACAGTACAGTATAGTACAATCGCCACAAGTGCAGCGCCTACTCGACTCATTATTTCTTTTATATAAAAAAAATATACAGCCCCAGGCCGCCCTGGGGACTCCAACTCCCTAGATCTTTCCCCTGGGATGGCGTCCAAACACGACACCTGTGTACATGCTGGTTTTTTTTATTTTATTTTATAACTTTGTCATCCGCTCCTACCAGCACACAATGACCTGCTCTTCCGAAAGGTGGAACGGGGCTTTAACGTGTGCGCAAAATGTTCAGCGTGCATTCGCACTCGGGGCCTCGGTTTATAGTCTCGTCAGAATGACTGTACAGTACAGCACAGCACAGTACAGAACAGTACAGCACAAAGACATATATTACAGTACAGTAGAGCACCCCCTACAGAGTTCACAGACAAAGCCATGAGCGGAGCTGCCTGACAGATCTGTTTTAATGACCTCCCTGGAATCTACCAGATCTTTCTCGCCTGCAATGATCCACGACAACACAGCTGTCAAGGTGATGTGTGTGTGTGTGTGTGTGTGTGTATGTGTGTGTGCGTGCATGCGTGTGTGTGTGTGTGTTTATAAAAATACAGAAACCGAACAAAAAGAAAAACAGAAGAAATAAAGAAGTCAACAAACAAACAAACAAACAAACAAAAAGAAAAAAAGATGATGTAGATATAAATTAAAGAAAGTATAACGAAAGAAAAAACAAAACCAAGCAAGAAAAGAATGAAAACTCGAAAAAAAACCAAAGCAGGAATAAAATAAAAATGGGTGAGGAAATAAAGCGGAGAAAAAAAGATAAAAACAGACAAAAAAACCATGGATACAATGAAGGAAAGGAAAAGAAAGAAAGAAAGAAAGAAAGAAAGAAAGAAAGAAAGAAGAAGAAAGAAAGAAAGAAAGAAAGAAAGAAAGAAAGAAAGAAAGAAAGAAAAAAGAAAGAAAAAAGAAAGAAAAAGAAAGAA
>CM060333.1:26545580-26553080 GCA_030674155.1 Stramonita haemastoma | reverse complement strand
TTTTCGAGTACCTTGGTTTATTGGTTGACAGCTTTTTACCGACAGCTGGGAGAGAGAGAGAGAGAGAGAGAGAGAGAGAGAGAGAGAGAGAGAGAGAGAGAGAGAGGAGAGAGAGAGAGAGAGAGAGAGAGAGAGAGAGAGAGAGAGAGAGAGGAGACAGACAGACAGACAGACAGACAGACAGACAGACAGACAGACAGACAGACAGAGAGACAGTGAGATGGTGAGTGACAGACAGACAGAGGCAGACAGACAGACAGACAGATAAAAAAAAAAACAGACAGAGACAGACAGACAGACAAACAAACAGACACTAAAACTAGATAAGGTAACCTCTACGAACGCCTTGACCCTTCAACTCACCCATTTCAATTCTGTTGTTTTTTTCTTTTTTTAGTCCTACCCCATCCCCTCCCTCTCTTACCCACACCCCCTACAACCTCTCACACAACTTACAACTTACCCTCCACCTCCAACTAAAACTTCCACCTTCTCTCCCCTACCCTCCCAAGCCACCCTTCCACTCCACACCTCCCCCCCCCTATCATCCACCCACCCACCCCTTCTTCCCCAATCCTATACCCACCCACCCCTCCCCCTTTCTAGATCCCAGAGCAAAACGAACCTTGAAGGTAAAGCCTAATTCGGCAAGCAAATAAAAACAGCCGTGGCGGTAAGTGCCCACCCTGAGGAGAACCAGTAGCGCTGGAGAGGATTAACATCAAAAGCTGCAGAGAAGTCTAGAGAACTACTGGGACAATACCAACACTGAAGTGGACAAAGTCCGGTTACGTCGACTGGTCCGCTCCTCCCCAAAGACCCTCCCTCCCCTCTCCAAGCCCCCCACCCCCACCCCTACCCCTTTTCCTGCTCCTCCCCTCTCCCCCACCCCCTCCCCTTTTCTTCCAATTCTTTCAGCATTATTTTAGCTTGGGTAGGTCTTAGTAAGAAAGGCATTTTTCGTCTTTTTTGTTGTTGTTTTCTCTTTTTATTTGTTATTGTTCCTTTTGTTTCTTATTTCTTTTCTTTCCTTTTTTTTTTTTTTTATTGTTGTGTTCCTCTCCCCTCCTTCTTTCTTTCAGTCTGTGGTCATTGTCTGGTTGTCTGAGGCGAAAACGTGTTACAAGGTTGTTTTTGTGTGGGTGTACAATGCGTAAGATTGGTGTACCTTAAGGCTGTGGTATGTGTGTGTGTATGGGGGGATGGTAATTGGTGAGTGTGTGTGTGTGAGAGAGAGAGAGAGAGAGAGAGAGAGAGAGAGAGAGAGAGAGAGAGAGAGAGGGGGGGGGGGGGGGGGAAAGAGGGAAAGAGAGAAAGAGACAGAGAGAGACAGAGAGAGACAGAGAGAAAGAGAGAGAGACAGAGAGAGAGACAGAGAGAGAGACAGAGACAGAGAGAGAGAGCCCGTACGTACGTGCGTGCGTGTATATGTATGCTCTTGTACGTAATATTATGTTACCAATCGATTTATTCTTTCATCCAAGCAAAAAAATCGAGCAATCAAATATACAACAATAGCAAAAAAGAAAACTCTTCGATTTCTAATAATTAGAAAATTGGTTCATCTGTTTATTCGAACCTTTGTTTAATACCCATTTTATTCTTTTATTGATTCCATCATTTACTTAGTCAGTCAGTCAGTCTGTCAATCAATCAGTCACATCTTTCTTTCTTTCTTTTCTTTCTTTTCTTTCTTTCCTTCCTGCCTTCGTCCTTACTTTCTTTCCATTTTTTTCTTTCATGCATTCTTTCTATGCAATACAGGAAATTAAGCGTCCTTTGATGAACACAAACCTCATCTTACAATTAAAAAAACGTTTGACTGTCTTCTTTTTGTCTGTAATTCCGAATATTATTCAACTAAAACTTTTAAGATATGAATTTTCGTGGAATTGCCTGGCGTCTCTCCGTATATCAACAGTCTCCTTTCAGAAAATTAATATTCGCCTATATGGCTTTTAAACTGGCTGCCTCCACTATTCCAAAACTTATTCAACTAAAACTTTTAAGATATGAAATTTCATGGAATTGCCATCAGCCCCCCCCCCCCCCACCCCAAGCCCCCAGCCCTAGCCCCGGCGTAATGTAATGAATGTGTTCCGAAACTTTTTCTTTTCTGATGTTTTTTCAATCTAAGCATTGCCTAACAGAATTGTTGTTGAAATCCTCAGCCTCTTCAACCCATTGACATTCTCTGTTGTCTGGCCCCCCTAAATCCCCAAAAGCTGTGGAGTTCCAAACATGTTTCTCAAGAAACTAAGAATGTAATCGTATCTAAATCCTCCGATCCTTTCTCCACTCCTTCTCTTCCTTTATCTCCCTACAGAGAGTCATTGTGAACACTGCTGTGAAAAGCTGTTTACCAGAGTTTCCCCATTCAGTGTTATTTTGGTTGTGTGGCAAATCCTGGGTATCTGAAAACAGTTCCCCTGACGAAGTTTGGAAATGTTTTCTGTCCACTTTTGTTGCTGTTTGTGTGTGTGTGTGTGTGTCTTCACTGGCATTTCTTCATATCTCAATAGTCTCATTTCAGAAATATTCGCTTGTATAACTTTTAAACTGGCTGCTTCTTTAACTTCTTCTGGAGTTTCTGGGAGCACTGTGCTGGGTTTTCCTTCAGGCAGTGGTGGGGTCTGTTCCTCTCCAGACGCAGATTGCATGCTAGGTATGTGCTGCGGGTCATGCTACCGATGATAGCTTATGTGCTCTTGTAAGAAACATGAGTAGGTTCTAAAGTATGCGAAAGATTGTTATGCATACGTTTGAACAACACAGAATCTCGGTGTATAATTAATCTCTTCTGAAGGGTTTGCCGTGAGATTAGAGTCAGAACAAGTGATAGTTTCTTTGTAACTGTTGTGATAACTTCATGGTCAGGAAGATAAGTGTACTTTTCAGTCATAAGAAAATCCCGAAGGTGGAATGCGGCGGCCTTGATGGTGGGCAAAACGGGAGTATACACATAATTTCACCATTGATGAGCTTTGGAGCTCTAGCCAAGGAACGGGCGAAAAATTATACAAGAAAAAGAGAAGGAAGGAAGGAAGGAAGGAAGGAAGGAAGGAAGGAAGGAAATAACACACACACACACACACACACACACACACACACACACACACACACACCACACACACACACACACACACACACACATGCAAATATTCATATTATAACTGTCAAAATGTGACGAAAACATAGCAAGCCTGAGGCAGTAAATGTAATATTGTAGTACATCATAAAACTAATGGATTCGACCGCTGAAAGGGCAACATGATTCTATCAATCATGTCGAATCTGCGTGTTTGTCAGTCTGTCTGTCTGAAGATTTGTATGTCCGTCAGTTTGTGTGTCTGTACTGTGGGTCTGTGTGTGTGTTAGTATATCGCTTTATGTATGTCCCATGTACTTGTGTGTCGGCCTATCTTCCCTCCATTTCTGTATCGATCTCTGTTTGATGTGTGTACGTGCGTGCACGCGCGCGCGCGTGTATGTGTGTATGTTTGTGTGTGTCAGTGTGTGTGTGGGGGGGGGTTTCTGTCTGTCTGTCTGTCCCTTATCTGTCTGTGTGTCTGTCTGTTTCTTCGTATCTGTTTTGATCTCTCTATAATATTATGTTTCTGTCTGTCTGTCTGTCTGTCTGTCTGTCTGTCTGTCTGTCTGTGTCTGTCTGTCTGTCTGTCTGTCTGTCTGTCTGTCTGTCTGTCTGTCTCTCTCTCTCTCTCCTCTCTCTCTCTCTCTCTCTCTCTCTCTCTCTCTCTCTCTCTCTCTCTCTCTCTCTTCTCCTCTCTCTCTCCCTCCCTCTCTCGGATAGCCTAGTGGTCAGAACATTGCGCTGGCAATTTGAAGACCCGGGTTCGAGTCCGGTCGAGGAAATTTTCTTCCTAGAGTTAACATCAGTGCTGACTCCACTCTCCCCAAAAGTCCTTCGGATGAGACTTTAAACCGAGGCCCCGTGTGCGAACGCACGCAGAACATCTTGCGCACACGTTAAATCCTGTGCCGCTTTTCGTAAGAGTAGGCCATCGTGTGCCGGTGGGAACAGATGACATGATTTACAAAACTGCATACACACGGGGACCGGATGAAAAAAAGCATATGATTGCTTATTCTGTTATCCTCGATATATAAGAATGAATAAATAAATAAATAAATAAATATCTCTCTCTCTTTCTCTCTCTCTCTCTGGTTTTAAAGAATGATCAAACGCCCTCTATCAAGTCAAATTAGCAGCTAAATGGGACATGATGATGTGTTTGTGATTTTATTTACGTCCCAGCGAAGGATTCCAACTTAGGGAATGATTGGGGACATAAAATGATTCGATGTCTTAAGTCATTTCCTCAGCTTCCTTTCTTCCTTTGTTCTTTCACTTTTCTGTCTTTATGCCTTTCAATTTGCCCGTGTCTTTGTTTATATTTGTATTGCGTTTAGATTCGAGTTAGAGGTGTGTGTGTGTATGTGTGTGTGTGTTGTGTGTGTGTGTGTGTGTGTGTGTGTGTGGGTGGTGGGTGGGTGGGTGTGGGTGTGTGTGGTGTGGGTGGGAGGGTGAGGGTGTGGGTGTGGGTGGGTGGGGGGGAGGGGAGAGGGTGTGTAGATGTGTGTATGTGTGTGTGAGATATTTACAGGAATAATGCCTGTACTTTTGTTCTTTCTTTAACCGTGCTGCTGTTGTAAATGCCTAGGGCTTATGTCTTAATGAGATTAGGTGCACTGAAGAGTTCTTTTCCTCTTTATTCTCATTACTATCAGTATCATTATATCATCATTATACCATCATTACTGTCATTGTTGTTATAATTATAATAATTATTATTATTATTCTCATTATCATTATTATTATTATTATTATTATTATTATTATTATTATTATTATTATTATTATTATTATTATTATTAATATTATTATTATTATTGTTGTTGTTGTTGTTATTACATTATCTTTATTAATATCATTATTGTTAATATTTTATATTATTATAATTATTATTATCATTGATATAATAATACATGGAATTTATATAGGGCAGTATCTTGCAAAAGCAAATCAAAGCGCTTGCACTTGACCTATACAACTCACGGTATTTCTTGCAGAAGGGTTTTGTATTTGGAGTGATTCGTGCTTCATCATCTTTCACTGTCCCTAAATACTTGTATTTCTTCACAAGTTCTACCTTGATGTATATAACGTAAAGATCTTTGATATGGTATGAACTATTTTGGATAAAACAGTCAACTTTTGTTTTGTTTGAATTTAAGTCTGGATAGTTATGTGTACACAATAAAATTCTTCATTTGTGCAAAACAGAAAAGTGAGTTTAACAAATGGCGGAGTCTTCAAAACAGTGATTCATATGAGTGGTAACAAACCAGTACAATCATCAATGTGTGGGATAAAAAGAACAGGACACAAAACAGTTCCTTGTGGGGAGCCAGTTAAAGATAGTGAGTCAGAGGACAGCGTGTCTTCAAAACAGACCAACTAAGTTCGGTTCCTTAGAAAATCCACATTCCAAAGTATAAGACGAGGAGCTACGTTCAAATATAGCAGCTTGAGAGTGAGGTAAGAGATGGGCTGAGTAGAGTCAAAGGCGGAAGAAAAATCGATGAAACGCATCTGGATAGAAGAATGAGGTAATTCGAGATGGGTATAGGTGTGGTGGAGCTGAGTAACTTTAGAATCGCTGGTGCACTTGTTTACTAGTATATGCAAATTGACAGTGATCTAGATAAGAAGAAGTCAGATATAGGACTCCCTTTAGCATTTTATGACGATTGCACCACCGCCATAGACATGATCTAGCAGATGGGAAGAAAATCCAGCTTCGAAGGAATATCGAACCAGAAACTTCTTGTTTCAAGACGACAGAGTGAGTTATCTCAAAACCAGGAAATCACAATATGGCTATAAAGTGCAGTACTGCTGTATCGTGAAAACGGATCTCCTGAATCGACCCAATGCCCATCCATCTTCATAACTTCCATTTCTGCCGCTTCCTAAGCTCCGGTGTGCAGTGGCGTCTGTTTTGATTTCCCCCTATTTCTTTCTCTATGCACACCTGATTGTCGCAGTAATATCGAATCCCAGCCGACAAAATTGGCATGCTTAGGTTGGCTGTCTGCGAGAAGATTCGATTTACCGTTCACAGATCGGGAAAGATATTCAGAAATTGGAGTGAAACTGCCAGATTTTGCCAATTTCATCAACAGAAAGAATAGAGGTTTTTCTCTCCATCAATTAACTTCACAGTAGAAGTATTCTCGTGCAGACGGAATCATAAAATGAAACCAAAAGACGTTTATATAACATGTAAGTGTGTTTCTTAGAATGGAGGCGAACACCCGTCAGAAATCTCTTTGTAACAAAGCTTGCATGAAGACAAAGGTTTAACAAATTTCAAAACTGAAAATTCTCTTTATTTAAGTCAGTGAATCACACACACCAAGCAGGGACCAAGATGGTCATAACAGCCTGTGAATAAAGCTATTCACTTCATCTTCACCAACCCTGCAGTGTAGTAGAACAGTAGAGCGCTACTGAAGATTTTGCAACCAGCTTACTCCAGTCCTTGCAGTTCTCATATTTCCGTAACAAGTCGTTCCAGTGAAGGCAGATCCACTCTCTGATGTTCTGTGGACCATATCGACAGACAATGAAAGAAGGATACAGGCAATGGAGATTAGATGCTTTCGCAAACCTCTTGGTATCTCATACAGAGATCACGTAACTAATGAGGAAGTAAAAACCATAATTGTAAATGCCATCAACCCATTTGAAAAGCTCCTGACTTAAGTAAATAAAAAAAAAACCCCGCAAACTGAAGTGGTGCGGTTATGTCACACGAACATCTGGACCAGCCAAGACTGTCCTTCAGGGAACAGTACAAGGAAGGAGATGAAGAGGCAAACAGAGAAAACAATGGGAAGACAACATCAAAGTACAGCTATACAGGGTCTTTAAGAACGATGCTTTTCTGATATATGCTGTAGGCAGAATAGCTTAAGTGCGCAATATAAGATGTCTTCATCTGTAGACAACTTTTAAAACCCTCCTACCCCACCCCCACCATCTTTATTCTCTTTTTTTTTGTCAGACATCTTCAGAGAAAGTGTAGACTCACACATCATAATCAACTCAGTATTGCAAAAGCTTTTTACGGGGAAATGGAATTATATGTGTGAAAGGGATATCGCTGGACTGAAAGTAGAACTGCCAACTATCTCCACATATGCAGTTCAAAGCCATAGCGATAGAAATGGAACAAATGTACCGGACAAATTGAGTTTAAAAAGTTATGAAGAAGAAGAAGAAGAAGAAGAAGAAGAAGAAGAAGAAGAAGAAGAAGAAGAAGAAGAAGAAGAAGAAGAAGAAGAACAACAACAACAACAACAACAACAAACAACAACAACAACAACGACAACAACAACAACAACAATAACAACAACATAAACATAAACATCAACAACATCAACAACAACATCATCATCAACAACAACAACGTC
>CM060333.1:26535580-26540580 GCA_030674155.1 Stramonita haemastoma | reverse complement strand
ATATATATATATATATATATATATATATATATATATATATATCAATAAATGAACGCAGAAAGTCTCTCCTGAACATGTCCAGCCAGTCCCCCCATCTTCAGCCTGATAGACTCTGACACTGACGGTTCCCTGCCTGTGATGTCTCTTGCCCTTTGGCTAGCACTGTGGTCACCATGTGGACACTAGGCTACACTAGCGGTGTGTGTCAACACACTTTGAGCCATCTCCGCCTTCTGGTTTAGGGTGTATTAGGACTGACTATCTCTAGCTAAAGAAACAAACATAATATGCGTGCACGCGTACACGCACACATGTAAGCACGCATGCGTGCTTACACACGCATGCACACACTCACACACACAGACATATACACATGCACACACACACATATATATATACATACACATACACACGCACGCACACATGACATATTTATGTGTGTGTGTTTAAAGGCATGCATGTACAAGTGCCGTTATATAGGCACAGACACAAACATGCACATGTATATGTATGGAAACACGCGCGTGTCCACTCACACACGCTTGTGCGCGCGTGCATGCAAGTGCGTGCGTGCACGAACGCATGCACACACACACACACACGCACCCATACACACTTTCCTAACGATATTGGAACCATCAAACAAACATACAAAGTACTCCCCACTCTCTACTTCCATCAAAAAACAACAACAAAAATACAACACCAAACAAGCAAAAACAAACAAAGAAAAAGAAAGAAGAAAAAAAAACATAAAATATCAAGGATTCTGTCAAAGTCATTCCCCACTCACTAGAGAATTCAATCCCTTCAAGAAACCCCAGAAATTGTCTTCCATTACAAACTCTTGTCTGTGGTTCTCTACAATAACAAAGCTATATAATTCCTAGCAGACATCGTTGGTTAGGACTTTGTCATGTTTTTTCTTCCACGAAAAGAGCTTTGATGAAGGCTGTTCAGCGTTTTATACCTGTGTTTTCAGTGTGGAATGAGTTAATCTGCACTCGCCAGGAGAAACTAAAGAAAGGATGGTAGGAAATAAACTGTTCTTGGGAATTTCTTTACTGGTCTGTGTAGTTAGTGTTTTCAGTTTACTGTCCTTCGATAAGATAGTGATATCAGATGAAGAAAGTGTGTGTTGTGTGTGTGTGTGTGGTGGGGGGAAGGTGTGATGGTAGTATATATATATATATATATATATATATATATATATATATATATATATATATATATATATATATATATATGTGTGTGTGTGTGTGTGTGTGTGTGTGTGTGTGTGTGTGTCTGTGTCTGTGTCTGTGTCTGTGTCTGTGTGTGTATCTGTGTGTGTATCTGTGTGTGTCTGTGTGTGTGTCTGTGTGTGTGTCTGTGTGTCTGTGTGTTTGTGTGTCTGTGTGTCTGTGTGCTGTGTGTTTGTGCGTACACACACGTGTGTATGTGTGTGTTTGTATGTGTGTGTGTGTGCGTGCGCGCGTGTGCGTGAGTGTGTATGTGTTTGTCTGTCTGTCTGTCTCTCTGTCTGTCTGTCTGCGGTCTGGAAGGGCTACGGGAGATTGTAGAACTCCTATCAACGACAGCGTCGATACCGAGAAATAAAAGGCCAAATCAAACAACAATACATCCTTTTCTTATGCAAGGGTAACTGTAAAGGAAGGTCTAACAGCCATGAACTGTTCATTATCTTTTGGATTCCTTTAGCATCACCAAAGTCAGAAAGATTTTTTTAGACATGTTAGCAATGTAACTGTTCTAGCGTGTTTTGCGAAATCAACGTCCGGTCCTAAAATAACTTATTTTATAAAAAAAAAAATGTTCATTAGTATTGTTTTTCAAAACATACTCTGCCGTGCAAAATTCTCTCTGTCTCTGTCTCTATCTCTGTCTCTGTCTCTCTGTCTATCTCTCTCTGTCTCTCTCTGTCTCTCTCTCTCTCTCTCTCTCTCTCTCTCTCTCTCTCTCTCTCTCTCTCTCTCTCTCTCTCTCTCTCTCTCTCTCCCTCCACAAATTACCCTTCTTTAAAACCCTTTTCCCTTGGTTCTCACCAATTGCAAAGGTATATCTATAGAGTCTAGAAGATACTGTGAACAGAGCTTTGTCGTGGTGTATACCACGATTTGATGATGGTTGTTTAGCATTTTAGGTCTTGCTTTTTCTGGTATTAAATGTGTTAATTTGACCAAGGACATTCAATCAATCAATCAATCAATCAATCACTCTCTCTCTCTCTCTCTCTCTCTCTCTCTCTCTCTCTCTCTCTCTCTCTCTCTCTCTCTCTCTCCTCCTCTCTCCTCTCTCTCTCTCAGAAGGAGGAAAAGAAGGAGGAGGAGGAGGAAAAAAGCGGTATGTATTCAGGGAGATTTCCCAGATGTCTGCCTGTCATCCGGAATCAGCTCATGACTTTTGTCTTTTCCCCACCGTCACTGACTTCACTGCGATAGAGTGAAAAACAAATAGAAACTAAGTTCTTTCCATTTGTTCTTCTCCATCTTTTTTATCTACTGAGTGTTGCGTTTAATCCTATCTGTGTTCCTGTTTTGGTTGTTGTTGTTGTTTTTAATTTATACTGTCTTGTTTCCTTTTAAATATTCTATGTGATTGCTTTGAGTTCTACGATCTGTGATTAATTTCAAAGTTTTAGTTTAATTTTTGTTGAAGTTTTCTTTTTTTTTCATCTTTGCTTTATTTTGTTTTCCTTCTATGTACTTTAACTGTGTGTTTTTTTTTAATTCGTTTTGTCTGATTTCCTTTCAATCTGTATTAGTTTGAATTATTTAATGATCGCTTATTTGTTCAATCGGTCTTTTTTTGTTGTTTTATTTGTTTTTTGTTTGATTTGATTGTATTCATTTTTTCTATTATTTTCTTTTCTTTTTTCTGTTTTCTTTTTACTTTATTTTACCTCACAAGATCTGCAAAAATACATGATACGTACTTACTTACTTACATACATACATACATACATACATACATACATACATACATACATACATACATACATACATACATACATACATACATACATACATACATACATAAACACACACACACACACACACACACACACACACACACACACACACACACACACATACACACACACACACACACACACACACACACACACACACACGCATACATACATACATACATACGTACATATATACACGCACGCACGCACACACACACCTTTTCAACAAAAATAAAAAGCTATGCAAACAGCAGTACAGTGGTTCTGACAGTCTTCCATCACACCCTAAAGAATTTTCGCTCCCTTACAAACCCCACAAAATATCCTTCATTAAAAACCCCTTTCTCTTGGTTCTCCCCAATTACAAAGGTATATCTAAAGAGTCTAGAAGATACTCTGAACAGAACTTTGTCGTGGTATATACCGGGTAAAGAGCTTTGATGATGGTTGTTTAGCATTTTAGGTCTTGCTTTATCTGGTATTGAATGTGTTACTTTGACCAAGGACATTCCCGGTCGAGGGTTTTTTTTCTCCTGGAGTTAAAAATGTGTGCTGACTCTACCCTCCCCACAAGTCCTTCGGATGAGACTATACACCGAGGCCCCGTGTGCGAACGCACGCAGATCATCTTGCGCACACGTTACATCCTGTTCCGTTTTTCGTAAGAGTAGGCCATCGTGTCCCGTTGGGAACAGATGATAAGATTTACAAAACTGTATACACACGGGGAATTGATGTAAAAAAAAAAAAAAAAAAAAAAAAAAAAAAAAAAAAAAAAAAAAAAAAAAAAAAAAAAAAAAAAAAAAAAAAAAGCACGCGAGTGCTTAATCCATTATCCTCGATATAAAGAAAAAAAAAAAGATCAATAAAAAAAATAAAATAAATAAAAAGTGTTCAAAAGTAGTATCAGGGATTTCTATGCTGATTTGTATTTCTCTCCGTCTGCCTGTATTATGCCTATATTATTAACGGTATCTACACTTTTCTTGTTATCTTTCTATCAAACTCTATGTCTGTCTTCTCTGTCTGTGTGGCTGGCTGTCTGTCTGCGTGTCTGTGTCGGTCTCTGAGTCTCTGTCTGTCTGTTAAACGTTTGTTTATCTGTCTGTCTGTATTTCTATCTGTCTGTCTCTGTCTCTGTCTGTCTGTCAGTCTGTCTCTCTCTCTGTACAGCTGCTTGCATATAGATAGATAGATAGATAGATAGATAGATAGATAGATAGATAGATAGATAGATAGATAGATAGATAGATAGATAGATAGATAGATAGATAGATGTATATGTATATGTATATGTATATATATATATATATACACACAATATATATATATATATATATATATATATATATATATATATATATATATATATATATATATATATATATATATATATATATATATATAAGTGTCGTTTTGTTTCTCACTTTGTATGTTTATTTCTTCTTCTATTCATCTCTCTCTCTCTCTCTCTCTCTCTCTCTCTCTCTCTCCTCTCTCTCTCTCTCTCCTCTCTCTCTCAGAAGGAGGAAAAGGAGGAGGAAAAAAGCGGTATGTATTCAGGGAGATTTCCCAGATGTCTGCCTGTCATCCGGAATCAGCTCATGACTTTTGTCTTTTCCCCACGGTCACTGACTTCACTGCGATGAAGACTTTAAAAGAGAAAGAAAAGAAAAGAAAGAGAAGACTTATGTTTCTTTTGCCTCACTTTCTTTTCTTAATTCATTGTTTGATTCTTTGTTGTTGTTTTTTTTTCATTTTTCAACGATATATTCATTTTTCATTTTAAATCGGTTTAGGATAACAGCTGTTAGTGATTTTTTTTTAATGGTGCCAAGGCCTACATTAAAATGTTATGATTTTATATGTATGTTGAGACTGTCTTCTCCTAAGCTGAACACGTAGCACTTACTATTAAAGTAGAAAAAATATATCCTTTGAAGAAGCTGTATGGTTGCCTATAACGTGAGGTACTTGAAAACAGCCATACTCATAAACTTTGTATCCGATGTGAACTGACATTCTCTTA
>CM060333.1:26503080-26525580 GCA_030674155.1 Stramonita haemastoma | reverse complement strand
CTAACACAAGCTAGGCCTGTCAAGTTGAAACTCCACTCCGGAATGAATGAAAGCAAGAGACCTGAAAGCAGCATAGGGGAAAACCTCTTCAGCATCTGGGCAGTGTGTCAGCTCCGTTGTTCAATGCTGGCGGTTTTTTCTGCTCTTGTGCTTTCCTTCATCTATCAACATTGACAGCTGGTTACAACCTTTTTTCTTTTTCTTTTTTTTTATCTCGTTAGGGTTTTTCCTCCACATTCTTGTTTTTCTGCTTCTTTTTAATACTATCAATCCTGAACGAACTTTTCCTTAAGAGAGTGGATTTTTTTTAAACAAATTTTTTATGGGGGGGAAGGATGGAAGGGGGTTGAGGGGTGGGAGGAAGAGTTGTGGCAGAAATAGACGAATACTCACGCACGTGTACATACAGACAAGTAAAAGTAAAAAGAATAAGAGAATATTGTACATGGAAACTATAGCAATAACTTCTTCAATGATAGATGTTTAAAGATGGGGTTTTTTCTGATTTCGTGTTTTATTAGAAATGAAGATTTAAAAGCTGTCAGAATTTTGTTTTTTTTTCAGAAACTTTCCTCATCATGATGACACTGAAATTCCATAACAGTTACTGCGTGCATACTGACTGACATACCAGCACTGCGTTTCACGCAAACAAAAAACACTTGACTACTACAACAACAACAACAAATGAAACATGATACGCTCCCAAGAAATGCTTGACAAAGAAAGATCGAAGCCAAAAACTAGAAGTAAGAAAACAGTCAGGATTGACACGAGAAACAGAGAGATGGTCGAGTGACAATACTGACTGAGGTTTCCATGTCCCCCTGTCAATGTCTGCTACAAGAGTACTCACAGCCTCTCAGGGGGACAGAATGCCAGAGGGTATAGGAACAGCCAGCATCTCCTCTTGCCCAGAAAGCTAGCTCCAAGTTTCAAAACTCCTTTAGCGTCAGAACAAGAGTATGAGTTTTGTTCTTCAGTGTTGGCACTTTTCTGCTCTTGTGTCTGACCGTGAATATAGTTGTTTTTGTTGTTGTTGTTGTTGTTGTTATTGTTGTTTATTTTTTTCCTTGGATGTTGTTGTTGGATTCTGTTATTATTCATTATATAATTATATGGCAATGTTTGTGTGTGTGTGTGTGTTTGTATATGTGTGTCTTCATTTTAACGTCTATCCACTAAAAAGTGATTTTTGACCCAAAGAAGTGTATATATGTATCTGTGTGTGTGAGTGTATGTGTGTGTGCGTGCGTGCATGCGTGTGTGTGTGTATGTGTGTATGTATGTGTGTATGTGTGTGTATGTGTGTGTGCGCGCGCGCACGCACGCACCTACGCACGCTCGCGTATCACAGAATACTACTTGTCCCTTTTGCTTGCTTATTTCTTTACCGCCCATCTTAGAGCCACTAAATCTGTTACTACCGATGATTCTGAATTGATGATGTCTGCTCGAAATGAGGAACTGGTTGGGGTGAAAGCAGATACAGACAGACAGACAAATGTACAGACATTTAGACACATATGCTGACTGACAGATAGGTGGAAGGATGAGAGCATGTTGCACTTAAAAGTCCACAGCAATAAGTGCTTCAATGATAAACATCTACAGACTTGCATATACCGTGTTTGTAAGGAATTATTGGACATTTTAAAAGCAGTTATTTTTTCAATTAAAAAAAAAATTTATACCACTTTATGTCACAGCAGATTTCACTGCATGAAATTCGGGCTGCTCTCCTCGGGAGAGCATGTCGCCACAAGTGCAACGCCACCCATTAGACTTAAACTGCTTAAGCAGAAGCATATGTCAACCCTATTCACACTCACTTCAACGCTACTTCCATAATACCTGTTAGGATAAATTCTGACAGACATCTATGCTCACACCTCAGACACAGAGTAGTTGATTGCAAACAACACAGACAGATCACGCTTCCTAGAAAATCATACGTAACAAAGAAAGCACTGTGCAGAATAGAAGAAGGTAAAAAATGAGGTTTATTTACATGTAGAATTTAAAAAGAAAAACGTCTTTGTGTGTGTGTGTGTGTGTGTGTGTGTGTGTGTGTGTGTGTGTGTGTGTGTGTGTGTGCGTACGTGCGTGCGTGTGTGCGTGTGTGCATGTGTGTGTGTGAGATAGACAGACAGACAGACAGACAGACAGACAGACAGACAGACAGACAGACACACACACACACACACACACACACACACACACACACAAACACAAACACACAGACACACACACACACACACACACACACACACACACACACACACACACACACACACACACACACACACACACACACAACACACACACAGAGTCCCCGAAGCTTCCATTTAGACCTGTCAATACTGCACCAGGAGCAGAGGCTCTCATGTTGAAAGAAACGACACCTTAGGGTAGAAACCTCTCTTCCTTCTGAGAGAGAGTGAGAAGGTTGCCATACTCCTCAGCATCTCATCTCAGTGTGCCAATTGAGTTCCTCCTCCTCCTCCTGCTCCTCCTCCTCCTCCTCCTCCTCCTGCTCCTCACCGCAGGCAGTTTTCTGCTCTGTGCCGTCATCCATCATCACAACTGACCATTGAAGTTGTTTCGGGAGTTTTGATGGTTTGTTCTGAAAGTTTGTATTGGTTTGTTGTTTGTTTTCTTGTTGTTAGTTTGTTGTTGCTGCTTTAAAGGTGGAGCTCATGCTTGTTTATTTCTTTTATTTTTCTTGACATTTAGTGTTGTTGAATCACAGATTGTTCATACTTATCCATTACCCTTGAAAATAAAGATTAAAGAAGATTTTAAAGAACCTGTATTGCAACTAGTCCCTGATCTTTTGCTTGGGGGATGGGATGGAGAGTGTGGATCAAAAGTGGCAGGCACTCTCCAATGTAACTATACATGCATAAAAAGTAAAAGCAAAAACAAAGCAAAACAACAAAAAAACAAAAAAGGAAAAAAAAATGTGTTCCGAATTGACTGCCACAAAGACAGACATTTACTGACACCCAGGTTAAGTGGGTGCTGAAAGGTTTAGACGCATTAAAAGCGATATATTTTAGGTTCTTATTCTTAAAAACTTAATCGCACTTTGCTCTCTCTCTCTCTCTCATTAGATCTCTTATGGCTGTTGAGAAACAGAAAGGTACAGTCTTATAAAATATGGATGTAATTTTTACCCAAAACTGTGACTTAGGTTCAAAACTACTATTTGTCTATTAATTTCAAGATGTTTCTATGCAACTTCGAAGAATTTACACTGTATAGCATTATGGTGTGCGTAACAAAATTCTCCTATTTGTTTACCGAATAAGCGTGTTTGAAGACTAGAAATTATAATTCTAGAGTCCCTATTGAATTGTTTCCATGGCATCGATGATGCGTAACATAATTTAATTTAGACGGGTTTTTTTTTTCACTTTTGCAAGCGATACACATTGAATCTGTGCTATAAATTTCAGAATTAAATTGTAACCATTTTTGACCAACTGCGGTGTCCACAAACGCAAAACACTTCTCCAAACAAGTGCATAAATATTTTTTTAAAATAAAAAACTCCAAAATTTATTGATTAAAAAGACTGACCCGAAACACAACAAGAAAAGGTGGGGACATAGGTGTCAGAAAAGAGGCGGGAGAGATACCTTGGAGATCTCAGACCTGCCAACGTTACACCAAAAATAAGACCACTCCAGTCGAAACCCCTTCCCAAGGGAAAAACAACAAATTCTCCCCAGGGCTAAACAAGCTGCAAAAACCTTCACGATCTGAACAGAGTGGGGTAGGGGTGGGGGGGGGGATAAGATCTTCAATGCATGCCAGTTTTTTTGTTTGTTTTTTTTTTGGTTCTTTTATCCATTTTCTGTTTTGCTTTCATTCATGGACTCTGACCATTGAACGAAAAAGGTTTTCGTTTTTGATGGTCTGTTTCTTTCCTTGACATGTTTTGGTGCTGTTTTATCTTAACCCTGAAGCTTTCCATGGATGAAGAGGATAGAGAAAGTACAAGAAGACAGCACCCAAAACAGACAGATAGGCAGGCAGGCAGGCAGATAGAATGATAGATAGATAGATAGATACACAGGTCCACCAACCAAACCGAACGAATGAATCCCCTTCCCCCCCACACGCATGCGCGCGCGCACACACACACACACACACACGCACACACACACACACACACACACACACACACACACACAGGCACACGCGCACACAAACACACACACACAGGCACACGCGCACACACACACAGGCACACACACACACAGGCACACACACACACACACACAGAGGCACACACGCACACACACACACACACACACACACACACAACACACACACACACACACACACACACACACACACACACACACACACACACACACACATGGAGGATGAGACATAGATAAGCAAAGAAAACGGAAATAAGGAATAGATGTATGGAAAAAAGAGAAACGCAGGAAAGAAAATATAGAAAAAAAACAAAAAACGAAAGACAGTATGGTAAAAAATGAACAAAAAGCAAAGAGAAAAAGGCAAACAGAAAACAACAACAAAAAAGACATAAAAAGGGAAAGAAGGGAAGAACGGAAGAGATAGAAAAGAAAAACGAGATAGGAAACCAGAAAAAAAAAAGAGAATTAACAAGAGAAAGAAAGAAGAAAGGGGAAGGGAGAGAGGAAAAGGGAGGGAGACAGATAGACAGACATTACAGAGTAGGAGAGAGTGAGGGAAAGACAGGAAGACAGAGATAGAGGGGGAGGACAAACAGACAGACAGACAGACAAACAGATAGACAAACAGATAGACAGAAAAGAGAGACAGGGAGAGATAGAAAAAGAGAACAAAATTATACAAAAAAGACAGGAAGACATTAATTTTTTAAATAATAATGAAAATAAACAACATGAGTGATTTATGTCATTTTTAAGTTGTGCTTTGCTAATGAATTAATAGCTGATAATGTAACATTTAACGCAACATTAACACAGCAAAATTGCCTAAGTGGCCGGGGGAACAGAGGTTTAAAAAAAAGTTGTGCATTTAATAGAATGACAGAAAGCACAGACACGCTCGACATTCGAAGAAAGAGGTAAAAGAACGAACAGAAGAACAAAACAAACAAAAAACAACAAGCAAGCAAGTAAACAAACAAAGAATTTTTTTTTAAAGCCACTCTTGTGTATCAATACGTGTACCTGGCTGACAGATTTAAAACTAATAATACCACACTCAGTGCAATAATAGCACCAGGGAAACCTGAAAAGTTAAACAAACAAAAAAGAAAATGAGTGAAAACACACAACTAATGCATTTGTAGAACTCTATGATAGAAAAACAGAGTAAAAACAAAAAAAAAACCCCACTTCTGTCACAAAGCAGTCAACTCGAAAATTGTTTGGAATCGGAAGAATATTGCAAGCTTTCATGTGCGTGGGAGAGAAAGGCTTTTACCCCAGAGAGTTGTTTCAGCTTTAAGTTCTGTTTCTGTCGCTGTGTTGTCAGGTCTGGATAGAAATCTGTCAGGTATCACCCTTCTCTTTTGCCGCTTCCAGTCTCTCTCTCTCTCTCTCTCTCTCCTCTCTCTCTCTCTCTCTCTCTCTCTCTCTCTCTCTCTCTCTCTGCTTATGTTTGTTTGTCCTCCTCCCTAACCTACTTCTGTGTCTGCTGCTCTCTGTTTACTGTTCATTTTTTGGAGGTTGTTTAGTCGACACAGCTTTTTTGTGAGCTTCTGTAACAAGTTGAACAGGACTGACTTTCAGTTTGTTTTGTTTGTTTTTTTCCCCCACAGTTTTTGTGATATTGTTGTAATTTATTTATTAACTTATTTTATTGTATATATATATATATATATATATATATATATATATATATATATATATATATATATAGTGTGTGTGTGTGAATATGATTGAAAAAATATGTTGTTACATCCCAAATGAGCCAAAATGTTTTGATACATTCAAGACCGATAAGAACAAAAGCTGCAACTTTGTATATCTGTGTCTGTGTGGCAGCCAATGTCATGGCCTTAATACAGGACTTTTTCCCTTTTTTTCCCCTATCTGACGCTTGCCTTCTGTGTCTGACTGTCTCTACTAACATCCTAGCTGTCTCTATCACCTAGTCTCTCTCTATGCAGAGACTCAGGCCTGACACTAAAACATGTACTGGTACTGCATAACCAGGAAGAAAACGAATCACGTCCAGCACCACTGCTACAATGACCACTACCAACAATACTGACAACAATAACAGCAAACAGAATCTTCTTTTAGCACTTCTAATCAGTTTTGACCAGTGCAGGTGTCGTGACTTGATCTCTGTGCAGAATCGTAGAGGCAGTGCACAGAACGCTTCAGACAGTGCATGCTGGGCAGTATGGGGGGAGGGGCACGGGCGGAACCCATCCCTCTGTGCAGGCAGCAGACTGCGTGCTATGTATCTCGGAATGTTCCTGCAATCCATGCCACTGGCTTTAACAGGTCCCCTCTCCGAGGATCTGTGCATGCTTTAATGCTCATGCCATTTAATGATAATACATAAGTCTTCATTCGTTTTGAACTAGATATTATGCAATTTATATAATGCTCAAAGCGTATAACATGTTTGCAATAATACAATTGTAACAGAGTGTACACATTTGATCTGCCGCGACTCTGTACAACTTTTCGGCGATGACAGCACGGTCAGACAGTGGAATGTGGCCTCTACAGAGAGGCTGCATAAATACTACATTTTGCCGCTACGGGCTAAGTGCATGCACGGACGGTTTTCGATCACCCCCCAACGATACAGAACATCGCACAATTCACAGGTGTGGATCTAAAGTTAGATCCACGACGGTGCGATTGGCAGTTCTGATCGCATGGGAAGTAATCTAATTACCGCCCCGTCACACAATAATTAAAAACATTTACATTAAGCTTGATTCCACATTCATTCCACTGCAAAAAAAAAAATGCAAATCATATAACTTGGATCACAAGAAGCATGGAGACATAATTATTAAAATCATTAACAGAATCGTTATCATTAAAAACTATGATAGAGACCTTGATTGCACATTCACCAGGTTGCAATGACCTTTTTATCGCATAACATTTATTTGCAACAAGCCAAGAGACATGGTACTAACAATTAAAATCGGACATTGTCACCAATCACATGCTATCATCCCTCTCTCATACTAATCCAAACTTCCCTTCTATCTGCATCTTTTTTTATATATTACCCAAACAAAATGAACTGCAAGTAAAACAGACAGGTTGTTTGGATTGAAGTATAATTTCAATAAAAAGCAAGGAGAAAGCACTGGTTTAAAAAAAAAAAAACTCCATTGAATGAACTATTCTGAACGCATTCGCGCACAACCGTTGCTCTATTCCATGTCACTTTCCACGGTACATAATATAAGGAAACAGAAAAAAAAACAAGACAACCAATCCCCTTTAACTCCAATCCAATCCAAGCATATTGTTGATAGCCCCGCTGACCACACAGGCCATATCGGGGCTCCCATTTACCTCAAAACACAAACTAGCTACCTTAAGCAAAAAAAGAAAACATGATGGAAAAAAACAGAACCGTGTAAATAAACAGTAAACTTCAGAAACAAGAGGAAGACGATGATATGGACACAGTGCAAGGGAGGGAGGGGAGCTGGGGAGCAAAAGGTTAACTCCATCATTCCCAGAGGCTTTTGTAGTCTCTTCTAGTCCCCACATAGCCCTTTACTATATTGCGTTATTCTTGTACCTGACCGATTTCCGTTCAAAGCTGACAACACTGCCACAGAAACAGAGCCACTTAAGCTGAAACAACACTCCTCCAGGGTAAAAGCCTTTCTCTCCAGGGACATCAAAGCCGCAGCAACATCCTTCACAATCCAGGCAGTGTTTGAGTTAACTCCCATCATGCCAGAGGCTTTTGAAGTCTCTGCTATTCCCCACATGGCACTTTACTACACGCGTTAAATTCTTATTTCAACCCCCATTTTGTTTTACATTTAATGTTGCAGATTCATGCTGTTGCCGAGCGGTTAAGGTCATTTAACTTCAATCCCATTGGGCCATGAAGTCGTGGGTTCGAATCTTGGCAGTATCCGGTGAATTAAGAGCGAGGATTTTTGACGATCTCCCAAGTCAAATTTAAGCGCAGACCTGCCAGTGCCTTAGTTTCCCTTGTGTTCATACACAAGCAGTGGCAACTATGAATTGTATGGGGCTTTTCCCTTAGTTTTCTGTTCCTCGGCTAGGGCTCCGAGGTTTACCAATGGTGGGATTTTTGGATGTCATCCCCAAAAAAAAAGAATAAGAAAAACAAAACATGAATAAGAGAACAAAGAAAAATATACCAGCAGTAGATCAAAATATATGCACATGAAGGATCCCTTAAGTCATGTCAGGTTGGTTACGGAAACACGAAAATACCCAGCATACATCTCCGAAGTCGGAATGCGGCTACCTCAACGTGGGCAAAAACTGGTCACAAACGCAAAAATCTCACCATTGGTAAACCTCAGAGTTTTAGCTTAGGAATGAGAAGAAAAACCCCAAAAGATGTTCATTTTGCGTTCAATATTTCATTGTCAGCTTGAAATCTGCTATCCAGGCACACAAGTCTGCATGGGAGGTCACGTTTTTCTTCTTCTTCTTTCTTTTACCTCTTTCTTTTCTTTGTCAGTCGGGCGTGTCTGTACTTTCTGCTTATCCGTAAAAAGTAGCTTGTTTCACCGTTTTTACCCCCTATTTTGGGCAATTTGGGGTGTTAATGTTGCGTTAAATGTGCCATTATCAGCTGCTGATTCATCTTCAAGGCTCAACAAATCTCCAAATTACACAAGTTTGTTTCATTCTATTTGTCTGGCTGTTGTCTGTCTGTGTGTGTGTGTGTGTGTGTATGTGTGTGTGTGTTTCTGTGTGTGTGTGTGTGTGTGTGTGTGTGTGTGTGTGTGTGTGTGTGTGTGTGTGTGTGTGTTGTGTGTGTGTGTGTTTGTGTGTGTGTGTGTGTGTGTGTGTGTGTGTGTTTGTGTGTGTGTGTGTGTGTGTGTCTCTCTCTCTTGTTTTTTTTTTCTTTTCTTTGTCTATGCTGTCTTTTATTCTTGTTTTCTTTTTCTTTCTGTTTTTCTTACTTTCTTTGTTTCTCCCTTTATTTTCCTTCTTTCTCTCCTTCTCTTTTTATCTCTTTTCCTTTGTTGCTTCTAGGTTCTTTCTGTGCGTTTACTTTTTACTTTGATTGTCTTTTTTTCCTTTCCGTCTTTATCCTTCCTTTCTTTCTTCTTTTTTTTTATATGCATTCCTTGTTTCTATTTGACGTTGTTCTTCTTTAATCTGTTTCTCCTTACACTGCTATTGCTCTCGTTAACTTGTTGAATGCAATACACACAACTATACACAAAATTTATTGGTTTTCTTAAAGAACTTAGAACCAAACATTGGAAAAAGTAAACTCATATGGGTACAAGTTAGGGTTTTAACCCATCAACAAAGAAAAATCACCCACAACTGAAACAAGAAAATCTTGTAGTGCAACACAATAGAGTTCTTTTAAAAAATATATTACTGTCATCCCCATTTTGCGCGCGTGCATGTGCGTGTATGTGTATGTGTATGTGTGTGTGTGTGTGTGTGTGTGTGTGTGTGTGTGTGTGTGTGTGTGTGTGTGTGTGTGTGTGTGTGTATGTGTGTGTGTGTGTGTGTGTGTGTGTGTCTGTCTGTCTGTCTGTCTGTCTGTCTGTCTGTCTGTGTCCGTATCTGCTATTTTCACAGAAACTCTAACGTTGCTTCATCTATTTGGAATAATGTTGAAACATGCAACAACAAAGCATAAAGAAGCACAGTCCCTAAAATGCATGATGAAAATGATGTCAGCAGTAAGAAATAAATAAACATAGGGCAGAAGTGAAGAAAGAACATGAAGCAAAAGAGAGAAGAAGATGAAAGAAGAAGAAGAAGAGGGAAGGATACAGGTCTGACAGATTTCCATTCAGACCTGACAACACAGCCTTTACAAAAGCAGAGCCACTTAAGTTGAAACAACGCCTTAAGGTAAAACAGGCTTCCTTTCTCCCCAGGGAGGCTAATGCTGCAGAACCCCTTCAGCATCCAGGCACTGTTTGAGTTAACTGCTTCATGCCAGAGGTGTTTTGTACTGTTATTCCTCCCCTGGTTTATTCAACATGCTTTTTTTTTTTTAACCTTTTTTAAAAACATTTTATATTGCAAATGTTTCATTTAATGGTTTAGTTTTGAATATGTCAGCAAGGTTCTTGATGTATATGGGAGGTGTTGTTTTTTTCTCTCCTTGTTTAATACCTTTTTATTATTTGTTATGCATGCTTCTCTGTACTTTTCTGTCGTTTTGTAAAAGAAAAAAAACTTTTTCTTGACAACTGTACCCCTCTTTTTACAATATCGGGGGCTAATGTTGCGTGAAATGTTTTATCATCACCTTCATTTTGATGACAAGGGAAAACAAATGCACATGTGACACACGTTGTTTGTTTTCGGTTGTTTTTGTTTTGTTGGGTTTTTTTTTCCATTATCACTTTTCTTTCATAGCTTGTCTGTTTCTCCCTTTTCTCTTTTCTTTTCCTTCATTTTGTTTTATTTTTTCTGTTCTACTTTTTTGCTAGTTTTTTTTCTTATTGTTTGGATTTTTATTTATTTGTTTGTATATCTCTCGTTTGTTTTGCTTGTTTATTTGTTTGGATTTTTATTTATTTGTTTGTATATCTCTCGTTTGTTTTGCTTGTTTATTTCTTTATTTCTTTTTTCTTTCTTTTCTTTTTTTCTTCCCTTTTTTTAACCCCTCTGTTTCTCTCTTCCTTTTTTTTATTGTCATTCTTTGCATTTGTTGTTTTTGTCTTATCGTTTCATCTTTGTTAATTTTTGCTAGCCTGTTTTTATGCACATTTATTTTGTAATTAACGCTTTTTGACAGATTTAAAAAAAAGCTTTTATATATATATATGTATATATATATATATATATATATATATATATATATAATATATATATATATATATATATATATATATATATATATCAGTACAACAGACTTTTACTTGGACTTATGACTGGAAGGAAAAATAATTGGGAACTACATCTACTCTAGAACGTCTTGAAAATAAGTGTTGCAATGTCAAGGCCTACACATGTCCCTCCTCCCGAAAGGCCATTAAGCTGCAAATCGCTTCTATAACTGAACAGTTGTTGGATTCAGTCCTTCAGATCAGACCTTCTTCTACATAAAGTACTTATTACATCACTCTTAATGTCTCCTGTGCTGTTTCTATCGTGTGTTTGAGTGTGTGTGTGTGTGTGTGTGTGTGTGTGTGTGTGTGTGTGTGTGTGTGTGTGTGTGTGTGTGTGTGTGTGTGTGTGTGTGTGTGTGTGTGTGTGTGTGCGCGCGTGCACGCGCGCGTGTGTGTGTATGTGTGTGTGTGTGTATGTGATTTCCACAGATACTCTGGCATCACTAACCTAGAGTTCAATTTCAGTTACACATTTTCCATCATGGCTACAGCTCCCTTTTGTGTTACACATTGTTTAAAACCGACCGAGAGAGAAGGAAACAATAGTTTAAAGAAGTGAAAGATTAAGAACTAAAAAACATAAAAGAAAAAACGCAAGAAATCAAGAAGGAAGATAGAAAAAGAAAAAATATTTTTAAAAACAAACAACAGGAAGACAGAATAAAAAGAAAGAATGCAAGACAGAAAAGAATAACAAGAAACAAAGAAGGCTGAAAGAAAGAAAAGCTGTAAGAAAAAAAAAAGAAATAAGCAAAGTTATCTCGAAAAATACAGTGAGAATAATGTATGAATAACGAAAAATAATTGAACGCAAAGAAAGAGAGAAAAAGGGGGGGGGGAACATTCAAAAACCGAAACATGAGACAACAATACAGAAACACGCGAAGTGCCAACAAACAAAGAGCACTAAAAACAAATAAAGATAAAATAAAAAAAAGATAAAAAGAAAATGGACAATGATGGAAAAGAAGAAATTGCAAAAAGAAAAAACTAAACATAGAAACTGAAAACAAGAACATCTATAAACATAAACGCGCAAACAGAAAGAAAATACAAAAAACAAATTGACAGACACAGAAAAAGATACGGGCAACAAAAGCACGTACGTGTAGACACCTCCCCCCCCCCCCCCCCCCCCCCCCCACACACACACATATCCTTCGGATGAGACTATAAACTGAGGCCCAGCGTGCGAACGCACGCAGAACAGTAGACCATTGTGTGCCGGTGGGAACAAATGACAAGATTTACAAAACTGCATACACACGGGGACTGGGTGTAAAAAAGCACGTGGCTGCTTATTTCATTATCCTCGATATAAAAATAATAAACAAACAATATAAAAGAATAAACACACACACACACACACACACACGCACACAAACACACACGCACGCACACACGCACGCGCACACACACACACACACACACACACACACACACACACACACACACACACACACACACACACACACACACACACACACACACACACACACACACACACCTTTCGGAAGAGTAGGCCATTTCGTGCTAATAGGAATGGTTGATAAAATAAAATTCAAAAACCGTATACACACTGGTGTCGTGGTTAGATAATTATCATCCCCGAAGTCAAAATGCAGCTACCTTCATGGTGGGAAACGGTTGCATGTGCAAAATTGTACCATTGGTAAAACCTTGAAGCTCTAGCCGAAAAAACGGGAGAAAAAAAATTTCTTGAATGTAACTGTCTTGGTTAAATAATTTTTATTCAGATTTTTTTTCAACAAACATTGAAAACAACAGCATTCAGGAACCATAGCAACAACAAGCTTGTAGCTTATAGTGTGCTCAATTCAACAATGAAAATTAACATGAAAATGACGTCCGTAACTATCTTGTGTCTTCTGATTATGATTCGTTATCAAATATGCCTGTCAGTATTGTAATTCCCCTTCAGGGGATGATTAATGTGTTTTTAATACTACTACTACTACTAATAATAATGATACTACTACTACTACTACTACTACTACTACTACTACTACTACTACTACTACTACTACTACTACTACTACTACTACTACGAAGAAGAAGAAGAAGAAGAAGAAGAAGAAGAAGAAGAAGAATGATGATGATGATGATGATGATGATGATGATGATGATGATGATGATGATGATGATGATGATGATGATGATGATGATGATAATAATAATAATAAATAATAATAATAATAATAATAATAATAATAATAATAATAATAATAATAATAATAATAATAATAATAATAATAAAGAAAATAATAATAATAATAATAATAATAATAATAATAATAATAATAATAATAATAATAATAATAATAATAATAATAATAATAATAATAATAATAATAATAATAATAATACATGGAATTTATATACCGCTATATCAAGCGCTTGCATTCGACCTATACAACACACAAGCAATCAATGACTTTGACTTTGACTTGACTTTGACTTTGACATCTGAGGGCAGTTAGTTCGACTCTCATCAAGTGGCTGTTGCTGCCGTTTTCTCTTTTCTTTTTTTCTAATTTTTTTTTTTGGTTGTTGCTGTTGTTTCTTTGATTATTCTCCACCCAAATGGGCTAATGTCGCACGTGACAGTATTGTACTCCTTTGAACCCTGGCCTGTCTTTTCTTGCTGCCTTGTTTGATGCTGTTGCAGTTGTTTGTTTTTCTGTGTGAACAGAGAAAAGCAGCCATAATTGCCTGTCTTTCTGTCCTTGTGCGGACATGCCAATAGTAATAATGTCCAGAGTAAAGCTTTGCAGAACACCCTGGCAAAGAGAGTTCTATTCCAAAACAAAACAAAGCGCAAACAAACAAGCAAAATATTGAAAAACAACAACAAAAAAACAAACAAAAAACTGGGAAAAGATCTGCCGAGTATACAGCCTACGTTTCGACATGCCAAGAAAATATTTTCAGCAACTAAAGTCTTTTTTCATGCGACATAGTTTTCTCACGTCATGTTTTTTCATGACGTCATCTCTCTACAGTAGTCTCTCTCTCTCTCTCTCTCTCTCTCTCTCTCTCTCTCTCTCTCTCTCTCTCTCTCTTAAGCGCGCTCCCTCTCTTCAACATATGCAGCTTTCTTATCGCCTTTGATTTGCATTTTAAATGAATCGGTGACCTAGAAAGTGAAAAGTCCGGGTCGGAAGTGTGCGGTGGTTTGATCCCCGTTTACGCCAAAAACTTTTACCCCATCCATAAAACCATAAGCGATGATCTGGGTACTAGCCTTTCGGCTGATACAATAAACCCAGGTCCCGTTTCTCACACAAAACTATTTAACGCACGTAAAAGAACTCGCGGCAAGAAGAGAGTTGCGACTTGCAAAATTGTGTTTTTAAAAAAAGCCACAAAAAGTCACTCTGATAGGAAAACAAATAGAGTTGCAGACAGAAAAAGGAAAAAACATAAATGGTGGCACTGTTCTTGTGGTGATGCACTCTTCCCGGGGAGAGCAGCCCGAATTTGACTCAATAGAAATCTGCCGTGACTTAAAGTAGCATACAAAGAATGTAGATGGGCAATCTATTAGGGAGGGGGGAGGGGGGGTGAGAGGAGAGCACTCTAGTCGTAATTAATCTCTCTCACGGAAATACCTCAGTAAATCACGACAAGTGAACGAAACAAAAGCATAGATTAATGAGTTGAAAGATAAATGAGAAAGTACGTAAATTGATGAATGCATAAGTGAATCCATGAACGCACGTTTATGTAAATCATGAGATAAAGATAAACATCATACATACATACAGACATACAGATATACATACAGACACACAAACATACGTATACATCCATCCATCCATCCATCCATCCATCCATCCATCCATCCATCCATCCATCCATACATACATACATCCATCCATACATCCATACATCCATACATCCATACATCCATACATCCATACATCCATACATATAATTATTCACACCCACATCCACACATAAAATACCTAACTCAACACCTCAACAAATTTCAAAACATTGCGTTCATCTAGCTTTACATGGCAGCAAATCAATCAAACACGCGAACAAACATACAACAAACAAGATAACGAAAGAAAACTTCGACATACAGTGTCGGTTTAGTTCATAACCATTCATCACCCTGCTTACGCCATCTCTCCATTTATACTCATCGCCCCCCCCCCCCCTCCCTCCCTCCTCCCCCCCTCTCTCTTTGTCTCTCTGTCTGTGTCTCTTTGTCTCTGTCTCTGTCATCTCTCTCTCTCTCTCTCTCTCTCTCTCTCTCTCTCTCTCTCCTCTCTCTCTCCTCTCTCTCTCTCTCTCTCTCTCTCTCTCTCTCTCTCTCTCTCTCTCTCTCTCCTTGTTCTTGTTCTTGTTCTTGTTCTTGTTCTTGTTCTTCTTCTTCTTCTTCTTCTTCTTCTTCTTCTTCTTCTTCTTCTTCTTCTTCGTCTCCTCCTCCTCCTCCTCCTCCTCCTTTCTCCTCCTCCTCCTCCTCCTCCTCCCACGCCCCACTATCCGTCTTTCAAAGAAACCCAAACAAACAACGAAACTTAAAAAAAGACAGCACCAAAGCTAGAGAGAGAGCTTTAACCTCAACAGTCTGATAGGCGCCAGGCCACAATCTCATCCGCGATGACAGAGCCCCCGTCAGAAATGGAAGCCATTAATTCTGAAACCTTCCAGTCAGCCCCGTTTTATGCCACTTTGAATTTAAAGGCCTGAAGGACACGTGAGGGGAAGCAGGTGTGTGTGAGGCACCATCTCTGACTACTGCGTGTTCTGTTTTGATTCAGTTACCACCTTTACCTGTACCTTCTTCTTTTTTTTCTATCTACCTGGAGAGAGGATAGACCTTGTGCCAGATTCAACTGGCCTGCCACACGCTGCCTGAAAGAAAATCAAGTTTCCTTATCGACTACATAAGACGCTAATGAAGAAGTTAAGTCAGGTTAAATCAAGTTTGTATTTCTTCTTGTTGTTCTTCTTCTTCTAATTCTCCTCCTCCTCCTCCTCCTCCTCCTCCTCCTCCTTCTTCTTCTTCTTCTTCTTCTTCTTCTTCTTCTTCTTCTTCTTCTTCTTCTTCTTCTTCTTCTTCTTCTTCTTCTTTGCATTCTTCTTTGCATTCTTCTTCTTTGCATTCTTCTTCTTTGCATTCTTCTTCTTCTTCTTCTTCTTCTTCTTCTTCTTCTTCTTCTTCTTCTCTCTTCTTCTTCTTCTTCTTCTTCTTCTTCTTCTTCTTTGCATTCTTTGCATTCTTTGCATTCTTCTTCTTCTTCTTCTTCTTCTTCTTCTTCTTCTTCTTCTTCTTCTTCTTCTTCTTCTTCTTCTTCTTCTTCTTCTTTGCGTTCTTCTTTGCGTTCTTCTTTTTCTTCTTCTTCTTCTTTGCGTTCTTCTTTGCGTTCTTCTTTGCGTTCTTCTTTGCGTTCTTCTTTTTCTTCTTCTTCTTCTTTGCGTTCTTCTTTGCGTTCTTCTTTTCTTCTTTCTTCTTCTTTTGCGTTCTTCTTTGCGTTCTTCTTTGCGTTCTTCTTTGCGTTCTTCTTTTTCTTCTTTGGATTCTTCTTCAAATTCCGTTCAAGGGAATATTTTTCCCTCCAGAACATCAGTGCCGCCGACTCCACTCTTCTCAAAAGTCCTTTGGATGACACTATGAACGGAGATCCTGAGTGCGAACGCACGCAGAATATTTTGCTCACACATTAAAAACTGTTGCACTTTTCGAAAGCGTAGACCAGTAGGTGCTGTTTGGAAAGGATGACAAAATTTACAAAACAGTATACTCACGGGGACTGGTTGCAAAAATACACAAGAGTGCTTATTCCATTTTAAAACAATACTTAAATTAATAAAGAAATAAAAGGTCTACCTGTGTTAACCATACATCACCCTATCTGAATGTTTTACATTAAACCTTTACCATTCTTTGCAGTAATTTCTTTCGCTGACAGGGCAAATTTAGGCTTTGTTTTGTTTATTTTAGCGAGATGGTGCCATAACTTTGGAACAGGACTCAGACGAACTCTTGTAGGACTATCTCCCAATATTGTAAATGGCGTGAAAAGAGAACACCCTATGAATGTGAATGAAGAGGGTGTAAGTGATGCCAAATGTAGTAGACACACGGCAAGAAGTTTGGAAAAGTACAGTTAAGTGGCAGTAAAATGTAAAGAAAGACAGTGAAAGTTTCAACAATTATTGCAAAAGTTGAGAAAGGGAAATTTTTTTTTTATAATTATGTTGGGTTGCATATGTTGGCCAAGTTCTGAAATTATTGAATATTTCTTTAGTTTGTGCTGAAGACCAACATTTATGGAATGAGGGAATAGGTATACGGTTTTGACATTAGATAGATAGATAGATAGATAGATAGATAGATAGATAGATAGATAGATAGATAGATAGATAGATAGATAGATAGATAGATAGATAGATAGATAGACAGACAGACAGACAGAGAGACAGAGAGACAGTGAGACAGTGAGAAGAGAGACAGACAGAGACAGACAGAGACAGAGACAGAGAGTTATGAATTATGTGTGTGTCTGTGTGTGTGTGTCTGTGTGTCTGTCTGTATGTGATGTCTTAAATATTTTTTTTAAAAACAGCTTTACCATGTTTCCACCTCCTACGTTAACATGAACCATTCTTCACAACAGGACGGGAGGCAACATGTTTAACTACACGCCAACCCATTTCCTTTTCCGCACCATGCCTGACTATCTTTGTAACATTAAGCCTTTTTCCCGTTCTGATAAATTATCATGAAACATCCTGTAATTGCAAACAAACTAAGCCACGCGCGTTTATAGCTGCATCAAACTGACAGTGTAAATCCTGTTTGCAGCATTTGCAAACTGTTTGCTGTTTGCTGTGGAGTTGATGGCTATAATATATGTATGTGTGACTGTAATATATGTGTATGTGACTATGATGTATGCATATGTATGTGTATAATTATGTATATAATATTTATTATATACGTTGCTTGGGGAAGCACAAAGGTAGAAGAGAGAAGTGAACTCTAAATTTTAATATGAAAGAGAAAGGCTAAGAAAGAATAGGGTTTTATTAATACAAACCTATTTTTGTGTAATCTTTACAGGAGTACTGTAAAAATATAACTTAAGGTTATTCTTTTTTTTTTTATTAACCTATCCCAAAATATTTCGAAAAAATCATGTCTTGATGGCTGAGGATTAAACAAAATGAATGGCTCATTTAACATAATCTGTGGCATAGATCAATGAATAAATTAGATAAATAAATAAATAAATGACGATATCAAACAATTGATCTACTTATCAATCAGTCACACAAACACACACACACACACACACACACACACACACATACACACACACACACACACACACACACAAACACGCGCGCGCGTGCGCACGCACGCACACACACACACACACACACACACACACACACACACACACACACACACACACACACACACACCACTCATTCAGTTAGTAAGTCAGTCCGAGTACTCAATGGAAGTAAGCAATTCGAAAAAAAAAAAAAAAAAGAACACCTTTACCCAACAGCTGTTTCAACTCTTACGGTTATCACCCAAACTAAACTTAACCGTTATAGCCCACTCCCCCCACCCACCCCAACACACACGAAAACACCCATACCCATCCTTTTCCCCCTTCTTCCAACATATGTGACGCACCACCACGAAATGAGTCGCTTAGCATCTAAACCACTTTTCCGCTAGGAGCCATTAAAAGGCAGGTGGGGTGAAGTTGGCAATTTGAGATTTCGATTGATTATAAAACTATAGCCATTATTCTACCTAGTAATGAAATGTCAAGTCATAATTTTGTATCCTTTTGCTTTTAAACCTGTTTTTTTAATGTCCAAACCGTCATTCTGACCATGTATTACAATGCTAAACTTGTCCATTCCTCATTTTGTTTTCATTTCCAGCAGTCTATCATTTCAACTTGTAACAACTTTTCACAGAATTGTCCGATTTCCAATCTGTTTTTTGTATTGTATAGCCATAACATTGCAGTTTAATAGCATATCAATAACTAAAAACTGATCTCTGGTGCTAAGTGACTCCTTATGTGTTGGAGCGTCACATATGGTATTATAGGGTTAACTTCCACAGCTGAAAGCTAACTCAGCCGGCCCCAATCCAATCTCCATGTGTACGTATTGTACAGATAGTGGCGAGTGGAGTCTAACTGAAGCGGCCAGTCATTAATTCTCAGACCTCACTCAGCTTTCAGCCTTCTTTATCCTCACTCTGAGGTAACAACAGACCAGGAGCCTGCTCCCCCCCCCCCCCTGCCTGACTCTTCTCAACCTTGCATGCAACCTTGGGGGTGGGGGTGGGGGGGAGGGGGAGAGTGGGGGTGTTGTGTGTGTGTGTGTGTGTGTGTGTGTGTGTGTTGTGTGTGTGTGTGTGTGTGTGTGTGTGTGTGTGTGTGTGTCTGTCTGTCTGTCTGTCTGTCTGTCTGTCTGTCTGTCTGTCTGTCTCTCTCTCTCTCTCTCTCTCTCTCTTCTCTCTCTCTCTCTCTCTCTCTCTCTCTCTCCTCTCTCTCTCTCTCCTCTCTCTCTCTCTCTCCTCTCTCTCTCTCTCTCCCGTCCGGGGGGACGGATAGCCTAGTGGTCAGAACATTGCGTTGGCAATTTGACGACCCGGGTTCGAGTCCGGTCGAGGAAATTTTTCTCCTGGAGTTAACATCAGTGCCGACTCCACTCTCCCCAAAAGTCCTTCGGATGAGACTTTAAACCGAGGCCCCGTGTGCGAACGCACGCAGAACATCTTGCGCATACGTTAAATCCTGTTCCGCTTTTCGTAAGAGTAGGCCATCGTGTGCCGGTGGGAACAGATGACAATATTTACAAAAACTGCATACACACTGGGACGGGATGAAAAAAAGCACATGGTTGCTTATTCTGTTATCCTCGATATAAAAGAATAACTCCTCTCTCTCTCTCTCTCTCTCTCTCTCTCTCTCTCTCTCTCTCTCTCTCTCTCTCTCTCTCTCTCTCTCTCTCTCTCTCTCTCTCTCTCTCTCTCTCTCTCCTCTCTCTCTCTCTCTCTCTCTCAAAACCATTAGAGAAACACATTAATAAATGCCTACTTACTCATTTAAATGAAAATAGCCTTATACACCCCAATCAGTCTGGGTTCAGAGCAAATCATTCATGCCACACTGCCCTTGTTAAACTTATAGACAGATGGTTAGTTAATGTAAACAAAAAAGAATTTACAGGAGTTTTATTTATAGATTTTGCGATGGCCTTTGATGTTATCAACCACAATCTGCTAATAAGGAAACTTGTATATTATAAACTATCTTCTGATGCCTTAAAGCTTATATCTTCCTTCCTTTCTAACAGACAACAACAAGTTTATGTTAACAAATATTGTTCCCCTTTTCTACCAAATAAATTTGGTGTACCACAGGGTTCTATCCTAGGTCCCGCATTATTTTCTGTTTACATTAATGATCTCCCTTTATTTACAAAAGCTTCCTGTGACTTATTTGCAGATGACACCACTATTGATATTAACCATGTTAACTCGTCTCAAGTCTTCCGCAATTTGCAAGAAGATATTAATGTGCTTCTGGAATGGACTCAAATAAACCACATGGCACTTCATCCAAAGAAAACCAAATTTATGCTCATTTCCACAAGACAGAAACGACAGAACCTTAATATCGGATCTACCACCGCTCTATATTGGCAATGAAAAAATAGAGGAAGTCTCAAATCACAAAATTTTAGGGATAACCATTGATAACAACCTACTATGGTCTGCCCACATCCAAAAACTGTCAAAAAACATTGCCTCAAAGGTATACCAACTCGGTAAGATAAAAAATTTCCTAACTCTGCATGCCAGAAAAATATTTTTTTATTCTTATATTCAAACTTCTATTGATTATGCATCTACATTGTGGGATATGGCCAGCAACAATCTCCTTAAATTAATAGTGAGAGTGCATAAACGCGCCATAAAGCTTATCTTAAACAAATCATCTTCTTTAACAGTAGCTGACCATTCGGAGAATAATATTCTTCCCCTTAAATCCAAGCTTCTTTTTAACAAAGGAGTTTTGATGCATAAGATCTTACATGGAAATGCCCCATCCTTATTACAAAGCATTTTTACAGTAAATAATTCTAGACATTCTCATTTGATTAATCTACCTCTACCTAAGATGATCCTATTTAAATCAAGCCTGGCATATTCTGGGGGATGGCTGTGGAATAGGCTTCCATCCCAATTAAAAAATGAAACTAATCTGACAAAATTTAAAACAATGTATCATAATCTTTTGATGAAACAATATGATATAACATATCTCCTTCCCAAGATGTATTAGTGTAACATGTATATCCTGTTTCCTTACTTGTTTGTCTTCTTCTTCTTCTTCTCTCTCTCTCTCTCTCTCTCTCTCTCTCTCTCTCTCTCTCTCTCTCTCTCTCTCTCTCTCTCTCTCTCTCTCTCTCTCTCTCCTTCTTTTTTGCATTATTGGTATCCATGTTTGTGTATGTTCGTTTGTATCAATTGCTGTGTTTTTCTTGGAATTATTTTTCTTTTCTTTGAGGGCTGGATGAAAAAAAGTCTTGTTACTTAATCTATTACCCTCGTTAAATAAAATTGCGTTTGCGTTTGCGTTTGCGTCCTCTCTCCTCTCTCTCTCTCTCTCTCTCTCTCTCTCTCTCTCTCTCTCTCTCTCTCTCTCCTCTCTCCTCTCTCTCCTCTCTCTCTCTCCTCTCCTCTCTCTCTCTCTCTCTCTCTCTCTCTCTCTCTCTCTCTCTCTCTCTCTCTCTCTCCTCTCTCTCTCTCTCTCTCTCCCTGTCTCTCTCTCTCGTGTGTACATTCATCACTGTGCTTTCTACCTTCTTTTATCTCAGGCCACAGTGCTACAGATGCATTTATATCTTGAGACATGATATAGCATGCTGCGGAATACAGGTGTCTCATTATACTCTCGTTCATGCTATGCTGTTACATTTTTCTGTTG
This sequence comes from Stramonita haemastoma, assembly GCA_030674155.1. NCBI lineage: Eukaryota > Metazoa > Mollusca > Gastropoda > Neogastropoda > Muricidae > Stramonita > Stramonita haemastoma. The sequence goes on along the minus strand of CM060333.1, from coordinate 26,503,530 downwards.
TCATGCTGTGAAAGATTTTATTGTCCACACAACTGCCGGATATTTACAGATAACAAAATTGAACAGAAGCACCTGTGCTTTATCCTGCAGTTAAAGCATTTTTTTAAAGTAAGGTAAAGGTGTTCCATAACCAATGTCGTCGTAGGGGAGCGAGGCATCAGACACCTCACCTTCTCTAGGGGGCCAGCACATTGAGGGCGGCACACATCTCCTTTCCCTCGCTGCTTTACCTTCCCTGACCCTAAAGAGAGCAGGGACCCATTTACAGTTTGGGGACTGTACTGAAGACAAGGCGCGCAAACGGTCACCCATCCACTTGGGAACAACGCTCGATGCTGCTTAACTTCAGATTGGGGAAAGTGAGCGCTCTGACCGCTGAGCTACCCCGTCACATAAAGCAAGTCTCTAATAATTGTTACATTGGAAAATCAATCAAATAGGGAGGATGTT
>CM060333.1:26482256-26487980 GCA_030674155.1 Stramonita haemastoma | reverse complement strand
GTGTTGTTAGGTTTTGGCCACATCGAATCAAATGAAACTAAATCACAACTCTTGATTTCTACCGGTAGCTACATCAGCAGTTTCTTTTCTTTTTAAAAATCTATCCTTTACGAGGTAAATGAAGCCAAATCACAAAAATCTTGATTTCAAAGGGTAGCTATATTAGCAGGTTAGTGTCATTTTAATTTATCCGTTGCATGTTCTTGATCAAATTGGAAAACATATAACGCACAAACACGCGCATGGATACGTGTGCATACACATACGCGCGCAAAAACCTTTACGACATAGATAAACAGATAGATTTTATATATATACAGAGAGAGAGAGAGAGAGAGGAGAGAGAAGAGAGAGAGAGAGAGAGAAGAGAGAGAGAGAGAGAGAGAGAGGAGAGAGAGAGAGAGAGAGGAGAGAGAGAGAGAATATATTGGAATATTTTATTGAGAATACTTTAAACTTTTGAAACCTTTTGGAGTTTTTTTTATTGAAGGAAAAGAATAAGCACTCATCATGTTTTTTTTTTTACATGAATCTATCATCAGTCACAGAAGACATATCATGGTAAAATACAAACAAAATTTTAGTACACAAAACATTTTAAAAAATTGATAGAAAATCAATCTCAGTTATAAAAAAAAATACATAATTAAATGTCAAAATACAAATCTGTAAAAATAATAATAAGAAGAAATGGAAAGAAATAACAGCAATGAGCATCTTTACGATGACAGCATTCAAGCATAAGACGGAGAAAATGAGCAGCTAGAAAACACAAATGATGATCGACAAGTTTAAACAAAATTGAGAAAAAGCGCAATAAGAGCCAAAACAGAATAATTACTGCAGCACCATACAAGTGAAGATTTCAAGAGAGAGAGAGAGAGAGAGAGAGAGAGAGAGAGAGAGAGAGAGAGATCGTGTGTAATAATATATGTGAGCCGTATACACATGCATATGCAACAAGATTATGTTACGTCGCAGCTGATTGGCTACGAGTTTCTGTCTTTTCGTCACAGCAAAGGTCGACACGTGACCTTTCCGAGAGGACCCCGTGGATGAATGGCGCGGTTTACCAATCTACAAGGTTAGTCATCTTTTTTCACTTTCTCTACTGTTTTAAGCTTGCAATGTCCTTTAACACTATACACCGTTTTGGTTAAGAACCCTATCGTTGTTTTGGGGCATAGTATCATTTCATAATTGTAGTCATTTCAAGGTATAATTTGAAGAAAAGAAAATCAGCTCACATGCCTTTCAGACATGACCATGTGGTCGTGAGCACATGCTGTTATCGCGTGGAGCCGCGGGCGGGCGAACACGTTGATGTGTGTAGTGTGTTTGTGTGGAAACTTATTTTTTAAAAAAAAATGTTGGTCATGCAACCTTGTAAAATAAGCTGATAAAGTAGTTAGGTATTCAACCAGGACGGGATAGCCTAGCGCTCAGAACATTGCGCTCGCAATTTGAGGACCTGAGTTCGATTCCCGGTCGAGGGGATTTTTTCCCTGGAGTTAACATTAGTGCTGACTCCACTCTCCCCAAAAAGTCTTTCGGATGAGACACTAAACTGAGGCCCGTATGCGAACGCATGCAGAACATCTTGCACTCACGTTAAATCCTGTTCCGCTTTTCGTAAGAGTAGGCCATTGTGTGCCGGTCGGAACAGATAAAATTTACAAAACTGCGTACACACGGGGACTGGATGGAAAAAAAGGCACGAGTGCTAATTCCATTATCCTCGATATAAAAGAAAAAAAAAACTACTAGTCTCTCGCTCAACATTCCGACATTGTTATTAGTTTATATTCGTCAATAAACTATATTGAAGCATGAAAAGGCAGGAATACTTCACCAGTCAAATTCCCTGGCAGAAAAAAAAATCCTTCTGGTGTGGTTGTTTTCTCTGGCTAAGTCCGGTCTCAGCATTGACTCTCTCTCTCTCTCCTCTCTCTCTCTCTCTCTCCTCTCTCTCTCTCTCTCTCTCTCTCCTCTCTCTCTCTCTCTCATCTCTCTCTCTCTCACTGACTGACTGACTGACTGATTTTCTTAATATGTTACATTTATTTGTTTATTAATTCATTGATTTATTCATATTTCTTTCATTTTGTCCCCATGAGGGCCTGGTGTAAAGAAGCCTCTGGCTTACCCAATTACCCTCATTAAAAATTTCGAGTTCGAGTTCTCTCTCTCTCTCTCTCTCTCTCTCTCTCCTCTCTCTCTCTCTCTCTCTTCTCTCTCTCTCTCTCTCCTTCTCTCTTCTCTCTCTCTCTCTTTCTCGCACGCACGCACGCACGCACGCACGCACACACACACACATGCACACACATTTATATCATGCCATTGGTGGTCTAGAGTTGATGCACAGCCGCTTAGAAAGCGAAAAAAAAAATGCTGGTTCGATTCTGAGGTGTTCCTAGACTGTAACCGGATACACTAAACTCTGAGCGGGGGTCTGGGTGCTAGTCTTTTCTGGGTGCTAGTCTTTCGGATCAGACGATTTATTGAAGTCCTGTATGCCACATGGATCGGTGGTTTAAGAGGTAACTAGAAAGCAGAAAGTCTGGGCCGAGTGTGTGCGATGGTTTGAATCTCGTTGGGGCCCAAAAATGTTCCCCCATGCATTAGATCATGAGTGGTGGTCTGGGTGCTAGTCTTTCGGATGAGAAGATAAACTGAGGCCCCGTGTGTTACACATCATTATTAGCACACGTAAAAGAACCCACGGCAACAAGAGGGTTTGTCCCTAACAAAATTTTGTAGAAAAAGCTACTCTGATAGGGAAACATACACCTGCAGAGAGGGAAAAGAAAAAAAATAATGGGTAGGCGCTGCACTTGTGGCCACCCGCTGGGAGGGGGGGGGGGGGGGAAGAGAGCAGCCCGAAATTTCAGGCAGAGAAATGTGCTGTGACATAAAATGGTAAATTAAAAAAATTAAAAACATGGATTTGGTGAATGTAAAAGAAACCCATAGCCATAAAATAATGTCCCGTGCAAAATTCTGTAGAGAAAAGACACTCGTGGGAAAGAAAATAATGAATGCATGCAGCTTTTTGTTTTTTTTAATGTGTTTTGCTGTAGGAAACGGCAACGTGCCCTTCGAGGAGGGCAATCCGAAATTCATGTAGAGAAATTCGACGTGACTCAAAGTAGTTTTACAATACAGTACAGTGCAATACAGTACAGTGAAGTGCATTACATTTTTGTTTTATTTTTATACATTTGTATGGTGGAGAACTATCCGATGATGATGTTGGAAGCACTTTTATCAGCAAAAAAAATATTCAAGGAATGAATCAAATTGTTTAGACATAAATTTTTGTGATAATAATTATTCTTTCGTTGACGCACGAAGTTGTCACTAATTTTTACAACTTTTTCGCTGAAAATAAAATTTTAACGTTGACGGTGTTCTATACTACATTTTGTATAATAAAAATCCCCCGGTCCTATTCTTTTTTCATTGTGTTCTTTTCAGCCGAATGTGTTTCAGTGTGAGCGGGACTCACATTGAGTTTGCAGTATATTTGCATGTGTAGAGGTGAGTTTCATGACGCCTTGGTTAGCAACAATGAACAGAAGAGCCATCTCCTTTTCTGTTAGATTCTCACAGTAGTCTGTGCTATTCTGTTTAACAGAAAGACATTCTGAAAATATTTTTCTTCACTTATAACAAAATATCTCACTTAGGATATTTGCCCGTTTCTTAGCTAAAGCTCCGAGTTTTACCAGGGATGAGATTTTGCGTATGTGACCGTTTTCCCTCCATTAATTAAGGTAGCCGCATTTCGTCTTCGGGGAGATCTAAAAAATGACATCACTGTGCATGCTCTTTTTATATAAAGAAAATTTGGTTATTTGTTTCCCTTTGCAAACAATATCTTGCGTTTGCGAAAGGAGGAACGAGTTTCAACGTGCGCGCAAGATGTTCTGCGTGCGTTCGCACCCCGCCTGGTAAGGGAGCAGAGATATATTTATGTATTCTTTTATATCGAGGATAATGGAATAAACAGTCATGCTTTTTTACATCCAGTCCCCTTGTGTATGCAGTTTTGTAAATCTTGTCATCTGTTCCCACTGGCACACGATGGCCTACTCTTTCGAAAAGCGGAACAGGATTTAACGTTTGCGCAAGATGGGGGCCTTGGTTTACAGTCTCATCCGAAAGACTTTTGGGGAGAGTGGAGTCAGCACTCGTGTTAACTCCAGGGTAAAAATCCCCTCGAACAGGAATTGAACCGGGTCGTCCAATCGTCAAGAGAGAGAGAGAAGAGAGAGAGAGAGAGAGAGAGGAGAGAGAGAGAGAGAGAGAGAGAGAGAGATGCCAGTCTTTCAGTTACGATATTGTAATATTCCATAATTATTATTCGTGGATGATATCCACTGTCAGGGTTGTTAAACTTTGTCATCAATTATCAGAATGAATGTACACGTGTGTAAAGTGGTAGTGCTCAGTGTTTCCACTTCTGTTGTATGCAGGATGGACGGACGGACGGACAGACGAGCAGGCAGGCAGTCAAACAGAGCGGCCTGTATAGTCACAGACCTTGGCATCTGATGGGGGTGGCTGTCTTGCAGAGTTAAAAGGCGAGTTGCTGATCAGTATTTATGTGTTTTGTGTCAGCTGGAACTCTCTCTCTCTCTCTCTCTCTCTCTCTCTCTCTCTCTCTCTCTCTCTCTCTCTCTCCCCCCCCCTCTGTCTCTGTCTGTCTGTCTGTCTGTCTGTCTGTCTGTCTGTCTGTCTGTCTGTCTGTCTGTCTGTCTGTCTGTCTGTCTCTCTCTCTCTCTCTCTCTCTCTCTCTCTCTCTTCTCTCTCTCTCTCTCTCTCTCTCTCTCTCTCTCTCTCTCTCTCTCTCTCTTCTTTTTCTCATTATCGTTATAATCATATGTAATTATTATATTATCATCAATATTACTATTGATGGTAGTAATAATAGTTCAGCTTTAGGGAGCTGTGCCCCCTGACACCTGCTTTTTAGAAAGGAAAGGGGTTACATCTCTCCACTGTGATATCCTTCATAAAGAGGTTGGTTGTTTTGCCTTGTTATTCATGTAGTGCGTATTATTTTTGCCTAGATAGTCTTACACATATTTGTTTGCTTTGTTAGATAAAGACCTTGATGTGTGTACTTGCTGTGGATAAAAAGGTTGCTATTCGGATTTTTTTGGGGTGAATATTGCCTTTTTACTCGTCACACGAGTCCAGTGGAATAGCAAGGGTCCGTTCCGGCACAGAGGTCACCCGAGTGTGACAGTTTTACAATACCGTATTATCGTCTGAGGAATAATTATGGATTGTCATTGCATGGTCCTGTGTCCGCTGACCGATAGCCTGCAAGTGGAGACCGTCAGCTCTAGAGAATCCTCACAGACTTCTCCACTGCCACTGCAACAGGCCATCGACTTTGATCTGCCGCGCACCAAGGCAGGCGACCATCACAGTCTTTGGGCACTGACTGATGATGACTATTTAAGAATCTGGAGTTGCTGGAGTATTGCGGAGAGCCGGAGAGGAGTCGGGCCATATGTTTTTGGTGTGGAAGCAAGGACAACTGCTTCGTATTGGAACCATTGCGTTCCCTCTTCTGAGGATTTCTGCGTACTGTCATAGACAATTTGCCTGAAGTAGAACCATTTGTACCAACTGCTTTCAGTGGAAGGTCCCTCAGACGAACCTCCTTTAAAGGCATGTGTAGGGTTAAGAGGAGAAAGTTGACCCCAATGT
>CM060333.1:26464756-26474756 GCA_030674155.1 Stramonita haemastoma | reverse complement strand
TGTGTGATCGATGTGGGTTTTCCCACGACGCGGTGGCCGTCCTGGGCTGATCCTTAAGGTTGACCAGGGCGTCGATACAAACAAGAACACTGAAGCTGGTTTTATACACACACACACACACACACACACACACACACACACACACACACACACACACACACACACACACACACACACACACACACATTGAATATGAGCTGTACTTGTCTTCCCATCATTCCACAGAGATATACTCATTTAGCTTTGCCTGAAGCAAACTCGACAGTCATCCTGAGAAATACACACCATTTTTTCTTTTCTTTCCACCTAGTCAACTACATCTTCAAACTTCTCAGCAGCTGCTGGCCTTCCCTGTGTGCTTTTATAGCTTCAAAGGCTGGTGAATGTTTGGACTGACAGGAAACAGGATGAAGGTGGGCCCCTGGCGCCTTAAAGCCAGTTGCTTCAGGTAGATGGAACTTGTCATGCTTGGAAGGCAGTTTATCTAGGGGAAGATCAACCCTAATTTCAAACCTCCGCTGCCTTGCTGTCTTGGAAAAGACTATGGATGTAAATGCGGAAGGGAAATCTGGAGTGAGCCCTGAAGATGGTCAGATAGCCATTGTCTCCCGAGACAGGAGCCCATTGCAGAGAGCCGATGATGAGCCAGTTCCTCCCTAAAGATCCTCTTTCGGGATGTTCCACCGGACACCATTTTTAACTTCCTGAGAGAATCCGGCTTTTTTCGTCTGATATGAGTGAAAGTGGTATAGCTAGTCTCTAATGACAAGGTTGTTTTAAGGAATCTGGTTTTGGTTTTATCTCGTTAGTGTGATCGATATGGGTTTTCCCATGACGCGGGGGCCGTCCTGGGCTGACCCTTATGGTTGACTAGGGCGTCGATACAAGCAAGGACAGTCAAGTTGGTTTTATACCTCGTTTTAAACTGCACATAATCGCACACTTTTAATACGAGTTTTAAAATGTGACGAGGTGATAGCCCTGATAATTATGGCCTATGTGGTCGGCGGGGCTATAAGCACCATAATTGGATTGGATTGGAGCCCATTGCAGAGATCCGATGATGAGTCAGTCCGTCCTTTGACCACCCTTCTGTAGGGGCTCTTGGGTATGTGACGATGGAATCTTTTAAGTCACTTCCCTTGCTAATAATGAGTATTATAATTATTCCTTTGTTTGTTTCTTGTCTGGAAGTTTTGTGAACCTTCTCCCATTTACTTTCTTGGTCGTAGCTTTTATAGCTTAGGGACAGAGTGTGTTGTTTTGAAAAAAAAATGTATGATGATGCATAAACTAGACAACATCAATACGGATATAGATGATGGTATGTAACGAAATAAAAAAAAATCATACTGCTGGCTTTGATTACAAAACTTAGTCCAGTACTATCGATAATTTTTCCACAACAGCTATCCCTCTTTTATTATTTAAAAAAAAAACTTTTATATCGAGGATAATGGAATAAGCACTTATGTGCTTGTATTTCAGTCAGTCTCCTCTTATATAGTTAGTAGCTTTATGAACCTTTGGGCGGAGGTAGGGGACAGAACAGGGTAGGGGGAATAATTGATTTGTTGCAAACACTTTTTGTAGACATTTTCTCAGTACGTGTTTGTTTCTGTGTGAGTTCTAAGGTTGGTGTACGGAGATGGCCAAGGACATGTCCTGATGGAGGAAGTCTCTGGGTCAGGACAGGACTCTGGCATAGGTCAGTTCGTGTGTGTGTGTGTGTGTGTGTGTGTGTGTGTGTGTGTGTGTGTGTGTGTGTGCGTGCGCGTGTGCGTGCGTGTGTGTATGTGTATGCATGTGTGTATGTGTGTGTATGCATGTCTGTGTTTGACTGTGTGCTTAAGTGTCTGTGGGTTTCATCTATAGTCATTTATTTTATCTATTCATTTATTTGGAGGTTAATGGAAAAAGCAGTCATGTGATTTTCTACAAACCGTCCCAATACGCATGCAGTTTTGTCAATTTTGTTGAATACTTCTGCTGCAACAAATGGCACACTCTTCCAAAAAAGATCCTGATGTGCTACAAAATTGTCTGCATATGTTTTCCCCCTGTGGCCATGATTTATAGTTTCATGCAAAGAGATGTAATGGGAAGGGAGTGAGAACTGAAATTAATTCCAGGGGGAAAAATCCTCTTAAACGGGTGTCTGTGGTAGCTGACCCCAGGGAATCGGATCATGAGCACAAGGTGCAATGCTTTTAACACCTCAATATCCTGTCTCACAGTGTGTGTGTATGTGTGTGTGTGTGTGTCTGTGTGTCTGTGTCTGTGTGAATTATGTTATGTCACCCTCTAATGGGGTGAAATATGAACCCCACCCCCTCCTTCTCACCGGTCAGGCTCTAAATCAGACAGCACCAAGCAACGTCAAAATCAGTTTTTCAGACATTCATATCCCATTCACTCAAACTGAAAAGACAGGATTAACTCACATACAACTACAGTCTCACTCCGCTAACACTACTAAACATATCAGTAATAAAAAAAGAAACACAAATCATGACAAAATATCTTTACAATTGCACCTCAAGTCAGAATCTCACGGACAAAATTAATCACAAATAGTTATACCAACACACACTGGCAATTTTTCACTTACTCAACATACAGGAATCCTTTTGATCCCACATCAGTCACCATCACACACACTCCTTACTTGCTATCTTTGAAACACCAACCCACAGCAGTGTACAACAATGACCTCTCAAAGGCCAAAAGTACAACACAGGTGGAGACACTACAAATTCCTCTGACGTGGCATCAGTAACAAATGGTGTAAGACCAAACGAGTATTATATTTTTCACATCACAATAAAGGTGAACACAAGCAAAGAGAGAAGTGTATCAAATTCTCTGATGATTTTGATTCACTTACAAAGGTGCCAGAAGGCTGGCACTGTTGTAATGGAAGATAGGATACTCAGACGTGTCACCCTTTTTGGAGAAAAGACAAGACTAGCCACATGATGCACATCAACATACCAGCTTAAAGCTGACGGTCATTAAGATGAGACTATGAACCGAGGCCGTGTGCGAACGCACGCGGAACATGTTGCGCAAACATTAAAACCCCGTTCCGCCTTTCGGAAGAGCAGGCCATTGTGTGCCGGTAGGAGCGGATGAGAAAATTGTTTTAAGAAAAACCAGCATGAACACAGGTGTCGTGTTTAGACACCATCCCTGAGGAAAAAGCGGGAAGTTCGAGTCCCGAGGGCGGCTCTGGGCTGTATATATATATATATATATATATATATATATATATATATATATATATATATATATATATAAAATATATATATATTTATATATATATATTTATATATATTATAATGGGTAGGCGCTGCACTTGTGGCCACGCGCTCTCCCCGGAGAGAGCAGCCCGAATTTCACGCAGAGAAATCTGCTGTGAAATAAAGTGTTCTAAAATAAAAAGAAAAGAAGATAAAAGAAACGAAATCACTCCCATCATCAGCTTCTCAGTACAAACCATAAACACGTGGAACATCAGGTTTTTATCCACAATCAGGATTGTCCAAATAACTAACAACATAGGCAGGATCATTGTCACACCTGGGAATATGTAAGGGACACAAGTACGCAAACTGTCACACCACTTAAATAAAGGTAAACTAATAATTATCTGATCACACAAGACATGTAATAGTCATCTCATTGACACAAAGACACCGAAACAGTTGGGTGGATGGTAAGAACTTAGGCCAAGTTAAGTGGGTGGTGTGGGGAGGATTTAGGCCAGGTAAGGGGGGAGTAGGGAGGCAGTGCATAATATAGGTATGTTACAGATGATTTGTTCAGTGTTTTGTGTGGTTGCAGGGCTTGGGGAGGAGACTACATGTATTTTTAATGGAAATTAACTGCTGGTTGTTTTTTGTGTTTACAGAATCAGTGTGTCAAGGAGCTGCAGAAAACGGAGCAAGACAGATGATTGACACTTTTTAAAAGGTAAATATTACATGTGAATCAAATCAAATCAAATCATATTCTTTTATTTCAAGAATAATGAATAAGCACTCGTGTGCTTTTTTTTCATCCAGTCCCCGCCCTAATCAGGGATAACATCAATTTAAGAAACACCTCCAACTAACGACAATATTTAACCAAACAACAAGGCAAAAACAAGACAGTAATAAACACAAGATAAGATGTAAGGACAGAAGATACAATAGAATAACAAAGGCGCAATACAGTGAACTACAATTAATAACAAACAATGAAATGATCATTAGAAAACAAAAACACTGTGAAACAAGAAAATCAATAATTACTAGTAATTAAAACAAAAGCAAACAAGCAAAAGCAGTAAATAAAACATAAGTTAGCCACTGAGTACATTATCCAACCATCATCTGTCAACAAAATTAGTCAGGCCTGGAGGTCATAATATTTGGTAATAGAGGGGAAAAAACAAAAAACTCCAAAACAAGAACAAAAACAAACACCCCCCCCCCCACCTTAATCAAAATATCTTCATTTTGGGAATCACAAATTGCATAAACATATGTCCCAGGTTAAAAAAACAAACATATGATTCACACACCACACACACACACACACACACACACACACACACACACACACACACACACACACACACACAATATATATATATATATATATATATATATATATATATATATATATATATATATATATATATATATATGACGAGCAAATGTGCATATGACCATATGCGCACATGTCCACACCCTTGTGCATGCCCATAAGTCATCTTTTTCCGTTCTCTGATTGTATAGAATTTGAGTGTTAAAAAACTACTAAACATATGCAGAGCAAATTGTGAATATTTAGAGTATAATCAGATGCAATTAATTTTATCCAGACTTGCTTGTAAGGTGAAGCTGGTTGTAAATTCTTACGAATGTATTGTAGGCTGGAATGGAGTGCACATGAAAACCATGCATTGCCCCCCCCCACGTCAGTTTTTGAGCCTGAAGAGAACTTTTAATAAATCTTTACACAAGTTCATGTTGGCCAAACATGGCCCCTTTACAGTTGCAGAGAAAACAACTTGGTGCAGAAAGAGTGGTGCCCACAGTACTATAGGAATATAATAATAATAATAATAATAATAATAATAATAATAATAATAATAATAATAATAATAATAATGACGACGACGACGACGACGATGATGATGATGGTGATAGTTTTTTAAAAAATATAATAAAATAATAATAAAATAATAATAATGATAATAACATATCGGATTTATATAGCGCTGAATCTTGTAGAGTACACAAATCAAAGGCTTAATATCCCTCTTTCAACAGAGATGCCAGAAAATTTACAGCTGTGGCTAGAGGCGGTGAAACTGAATGCACTTGGTGCTCACACTTGTACCTCTCCCAATTTTTATATGTACACATCGTACACTATTTTTTGAGGTTTTGTTTTGTTCATATTTTGTATAAAACTGATAAGTATTTTTGTTGACACTGAAATAGCTGTAGGTTAACTGATATGTATTTCTGTTGACACTGAGTTAACTTTAGGGTAACTGACATGTATTTCTGATGACACTAACAGTAGGGTAACTGACATGTATTTCTGATGGCACTGATAACTGTAGGGTAACTGACATGTATTTCTGATGGCACTGTGTGCAGACAGTGTCAAGATGGCAGGGGCAGCAGCGCAGAACAGTATCAAACCACAAAACACCTGGCAACGCATATTCCAGGGAGGCAGAAGGCTCCACGAGGAAAGAAACTTCTAGGCATCAATCACTGAATGAAACCTATCCCCTCTCCCAAACTTTGTTGATCCTCGGGTATTGGAGCAGGACTATCAATACAGCAAGTCAAGGATCACTTTGTTTCCTATAGTGCAGAGAGGGTTTGGGTAAACCTTGTGGTTAGAGGGTTGAACACTTGACATGTGATAACTGACAGAGTGGGTTTGAGTCTCCTTCGAAAGCTCAACTCCTCTCCCCCCCCCCTCCGCTTCCCCTTGTCTGTGCCTACCTCCACCACCCAAGTACTAAAATAAAGCCATCCAAAACGTGTATATATTATAGCCACACCCACACATCCCCCCTCTCACGTGCCTTGATGTGCTTGGCTTAAAAAAACAGTTGAGAACTTTTTTTCTTTTGTAGAGGGGGGCTCATGCACACCCGACAGACTTGTGTTTTTGTGTTCCTCTGTGTGTGTGTGTGTGTGTGTGTGTGTGTGTGTGTGTGTGTGTGTGTGTGTGTGTGTGCTTGCTTGCTTGCTTGCTTGCTTGCTTGCTTGCCTACTCAGTAAATCATGAAAAGGTAAAGGTGCTTCATAACCTATGTGGTCGTAGGGGTATTTTCTCTCCCTCGCTGATTTACCTTCCCTGACCCTAAAGAGGGCAAGTGCTCATTTACAACTGGGGGACTGTACTGATGGAAGGGTGCCCAAAGGGTTGCCTTTCCACTTGGTAGCCAGGCTGGCTTAACCTTAGTCTTCCGCCCCCCTCCCCTTACTTAACCTTAGCTTGGAGAAAGCAAGTGCTCTGATGGCCGAGCCATCCCATCTCCATACATTTTCAGTCATTTGTTTTTTATTCCTTGGCCAGAGATCCAGGGATCAATGACCAGTGACATTTTTGTGCATGTGACCGTTTTTTTATTTTCTCTCCCACCATTAAGGTAGCTGCATTTGAACTTAAAAGAAATGTTTACGAATTGATTCTCCACACCTTAAGAAAAAAAATCAACCTACTATAATAGCCCAACTAAAATATCACTTAACAGTGCCAACATTAGGAAACAACAAAGGGCTGGTTTCATGAAAGCGCAATGATTCTATCATGGCGTAGAAAAAAGTTGGACGAAAGCACGGTTGCGTCGTACTGTCGTGATGATCGAAAAGATTATCGATAATGATCAAAGGTCGATTATAGCGTGGTTGTGTTTTACTGTCGCGAAAATCGAAGGTCGATTATAAAGTGGTTGTGTTTTACTGTCGCGATAATCGAAGGTCGATTATAAAGTGGTTGTGTTTTACTGTCGCGATAATCGAAGGTCGATTATAAAGTGGTTGTGTTTTACTGTCGCGATAATCGAAGGTCGATTATAAAGTGGTTGTGTTTTACTGTCGCGATAATCGAAGGTCGATTATAAAGTGGTTGTGTTTTACTGTCGCGATAATCGAAGGTCGATTAGGCTAAAGCGTGGTTTTACTGTCGCGATAATCGAAGGTCGATAAAAGCGCGGTTGTTTTAATGTCGCGATAACGACAAACGTGTTTGTGTCCCAGCGTTGACGAAAGCACGAATATGTCCCACTGTTGCAAGCACGAATATGTCCCACTGTCATACTGGTCGAAAACGTGATCTTGTCCTGTTGATGCAATGACTGAAAGCTGACTGAAACCAGTGTTCGAGTAAGGGCCGTCCGAAAAGATAACCCACGCATCACGCACGTAAGGTCATTTCTCGGTCAGTCTTTGGTCGAGGTAGTTTTGAATAATACATTCCAGCTCTATTGGGCAGCAGTTAATTGGAACCCAGAGCTATGGCAAAACCTGGGTTGGATTAACTGCTATTGGATAATTTCTTCCAACACGGATTTGTCGAACAGCGGTAATCCAGCGGTAATCGACTCAAAGACGCGCAACAATTGCAGCCATACAATTGCCTTTCATTAAGCCAGCTCCTATAGTGTAGATCATTCGTCTAGAGATTTTGCATTCATCCTGGCAGTGGAAAACCATGGACTTGATCCCGTGTCCCATAACCTAGGCGGTTGTAGGGGAGCGAGGCATCAGAGACCTCAACTTCTCTAGGGGCCAGCATATTGAGGGCGGCGCCCATCTCCTTTCCCTCGCTGTTTTACTTTCCCTGACCCTAAAGAGGGCAGGTACCCATTTACAGCTGGGGGACTGTACTGAAGCCAAGGCGCACAAACGGTCATCCATCCAACTGGTAACCACATTCGACGCTGCTTGACTTGACTGTGGGAGAGCGAGCGCTCTGACCACTTAGCTATCCCACCCCCTGACCTGTTTGACACGTCTAAATATACTTGGGACCGACGTTTTAAGTGTATCTAAAACGTAAGTTACTAGAACATTTGAAATAATGTAAAGTACAAATACAGACTTCAAAGTAGTAGGCGCCCATCAGTCTCGGAAGACTATAGAGTTGCCCTCTAGTATTTAGAGCGCAAAGCCTGGGTAAGTACGGAGGGCAAGCTGTTACCCATGCAGCAGACTTTCCCCCACCCCCTCTCCACGCCACTGGAACGATCCATTGGAAAGGCAGTCGCCGATACAAATGGTTCCAGTACCGTCGCAGGAGCCGCCAAAGCGTTGCATAATTATACACAGTAGGCCGACTTCTAAGAAGGAGATCACTAAAATGCAGACGTCTGAAAACGCACTAATAAAATAATACAGAATATACAGTCCGAATTTCACGCAGAAAAATCGGCCGTGAAGTTTTGGGGTATGAAATGAAATAAGACCAATATATAAAAAAACAGATGAGTAAAATACATTAAAACCACAAATGGTGTACGTAAAAACCCATTGAAAATCGTGTAAGATGCAGAATACAGACGTAACACGTTTAAATACGCATGAACCCGTAAATGAAAACCGATAACTACAATATAAACAAAAGTAAAGACACTCCAGTCGTGGGAAAGGCAGGAACCGGAAATGTGGACATCTAAAGCACATTTAGATGCACATAAGACGCAGAATCTAAAATACACAAAATGTAAATAAAATGCGGTGAACATAAAATAAAGACGTCTAAAATATACACATCTAAAACATTTAAATACACATAAAGCCAAAAAAATTGTAGACGCATCTAAAATACAGACGAACCTGAAATCCATCTAAAATATAGAATAAAATATATGTAAATGCGCTTACCTAAAATAAAGACGTCGAACATTTACAAATCTAGAACATGTGAATTTAAAAGGCCAATCTAATTCAATCATGCTGTTTGTAGCCCCACCGACCACACAGGCCATATCGGGGCTGTCACCTCGAAACCTAAAAGGCATGTAAAACATAAATTAAAAAAAAAAACCCATCTAAATGCGCTCACCTAAAATAAAGTCTAAAGTATGCAAATCTAAAAGATTTGAATACACATAAGGCCCCAAAATAAAGCCAGCATCGAAGACTCGGCTTTGAAGCAAATAGAATACAGGCACTAAAACTCTCCCAGATTTAAAGACTATGGACATTGAGGACGTCTAAATAGACATTAGACGAGCATCAAAATGCATCTGAAGTACAGATGAATAAAACAGAAATCTTACAATGGTCATCTAGAATACGGACGTTTACAATTTAAGACATCTAAATACACAGACCAACATTTAAAATGTATTTAGAATTCAGGTAACCGACATAAACTGAAATTTGTCAACAAATGATTGATGATTGACATCTAAAATATACACAACTAAAATACAGGCAACTTGGTTAAATGTAGACCTTAAACGCATCTAGATACACATATATACACGCTAATAAATGCAGACGTTTAAAACTTTTAAATACACATAAAATGTACAACTGTGATATTTGCAGATGATATGCACAGAAAATACAGGTATGTAAACATCTTAAGAGACATAAAAACGCCACCAGAAAAACACTTTCCAATACAGGTGACTTAAAATACGTTAAAAAACAAACAAACCCACAGACATTTAACATACTGACATCCAAAATGTACATGCACATTTAAAAGAACATACAAGAACAACACCTAAAAAACATCTACTGGATGATGTAGTGGAGTGTAGTGGTTAAAACAGTTCAATTCAGACTCCTGGGTCCGTGAAGTCAGGGGATCGGATCTAGGCAGCAACGTCTGGTAATTTGAGAGTGGGGATTTTTTCGATCTCCCAGGTCAGCATGAGGTTCAGACAGATGTAAACACTTCCGAATGGAGATGCGTAAATCACATCTGAATAAAAGACGTAGATTTCTGACTACAAACGGGAAAT
>CM060333.1:26452256-26462256 GCA_030674155.1 Stramonita haemastoma | reverse complement strand
ATGTGTGTGTGCGTGTGTGTGTGTGTGTGTGTGTGTGTGTGTGTGTGTGTGTGTGTGTGTGTGTGTGTGTGTGTGTGTGTGAGAGAGAGAGAGAGAGATAGATAGATAGATAGATAGATAGATAGATAGATAGATAGAGAGAGAGAGAGAGAGAGAGAGAGAGAGAGAGAGAGAGAGAGAGAGAGAGAGAGAGAGAGAGAGAGAGAGAGAGAGAGTCTAAAGTATGATGTTATTTTCTTTTATCATTATAACCTACGACATAACAACGCAAACGTAATAAAACTCATAAAAGAGACACTTACCCCCCCCCCCCCAACCCCAAAGAGGATTTATGCTATGCTGTGTTATGTATTTATTATACTAGTTTATTTCTGAGACATCTTTTTGCTATAGGTACAAATCCATTCTTCTTTTATTTATTCTTTTTTCCAGCCAGAAATTCCAAAGGGATCTATGCATCTTTCTATGTACCAACTGAAAACCAAATTCTAGGTTTTCTCGTTTTTTTCTCTCTGCAAGTTCTACAGCATAACAAGCAGATAGAAAAATGCAAATAACTCAAACAGAGACACATTTTTGATGCATTTAAAAGGAAAATAAATATAAAATCAAATATGAACAAGATTTTCTGTTCCAGCCCACTTTATTCTCAAACACACAAACCTTGATGTCCCCACCAAGAAAAAGAAAACCATGTAAGTTAGTAGCATTGTTATTGCTAGTGATTGTAAATGATTATTTTCCACTTTTGCACATTTTAGCACGCATACACACTCACTCATTTGTGCACACAAGCAGACAGATAAAAACTCACCTGTGTGTGTACACACGTACACGCACGTGCGCACACACACGCACGCACACACACAAATACATACATACACACACACTGACATTCACACTTTCACATAAACACATTCATGCACACACACACACACACACACGCACGCACGCACGCACACACGCACACAAACACACACACACACACAAACACACACACACACACACAAACACACACACCACACACACACACACACACACACACACACACACACACACACACACACACACACGCACGCACGCACACACACACACACACACACACCGCCATTCTGTCACCGATCTTCTTTCTCCTCATTCCATTAGTGCTGCTTCAAAGCTGTAATACTACCATTACCTCTAGACCTCACCATCTGCGTCACTCTCACCAATCCTCACATTAGTTCAGACGGTATCCTGGTTATGCCATACCAAAAAATTATGTCTTAAAAAAGTTACTCATTGGGACAGTCATCAAGTCAGACATGCATATTTTACTATGATAGGTTCAACGTGTCTAATTTGATTATGACTTCAGTGTAGAACAAGAGAGAACAAAATGTAATCAACATATTTATGGTGATTTTTTAGGATTCAGGTGTTTTTGAGACAAAAGGTATTTTTCTTGATGAAACTAACACGTTAGCCTTGAACACGCAACGTACTATGCTTATGCAGTCCAAGTTTGGGCATACTGTATTTTTTGCTATTCTGAGACTTCAAAGATACACAGATTTGTTTTTCTTCAGACAGCAAGAACAATTAGGTTTCAATTTCCATGCCGTCAAAACAAAACAACGAAAACAACACCAAAGCAACTCCCCCCCCCCCCCCTAACATTTTTTTTATATTAAGATGTTTGTGATAATTACTTTTAACAATCTAGTGATATTGAGGCCAGCATTTGCTATCAGAATAACGTAATAACCCAGAACAATGTTGGTGTTTTTTTTTTCTCGAACATTATGTGACATTCAGCTTAAACACGCAGATTTGTTTTTTTTTCAGCTATACTATACTGATGAAAGCTACTTTTAATCTACGTGTCAATAAACCCCCCACAAAGGAAGCGAAAGGTAATCAACATGTCTCTGAACTGAAATTGGATTCTTCAGAATTCGTGATAGTGTATTTAGCTAGAAAAAAAAAAATGCCTGCCTCATTTTGATCAGTGTTGTAAAGTGGTGTTATTCGCTGTTAACACAAAATTGAGGGTTTCGTTTTCAATAGGTTTTTAAAAAGTGTGTGTGTGTGTGTGTGTGTGTGTGTGTGTGTGTGTGTGTGTGTGTGTGTGTGTGTGTGTGTGTGAGATAGATAGATAGATAGATAGATAGATAGAGAGAGAGAGAGAGAGAGAGAGAGAGAGAGAGAGAGAGAGAGAGAGAGAGAGACAGACAGACAGACAGACAGACAGACAGACAGACAGACAGACAGACAGACAGACTGACTGACGGACAGACAGATAGCAGAGACAGAGGGACAGACAGAGACAGATATTTAAAGAAACACAACTATACAGAAAGACAGAGACAGACATAAGCAGAAACACAGAGGAACCAAAACAAAGACAGAAAGACAGAGACAAGGCAGACATTTTGCGCTCTACTTTCTTCAATCACTCGTTTCTCAATATAAATCAACACCTGTAAAAAAAAAAAAGAAGAAGAAGAAAAGATGTTGCTACTAGTTCCTCACTCCCCCTCCCTCTCTCTCCGCCCTCCCTTCCCCCTATCCCCATCTCATTACTGCCATCAGACTCACCCCCGCATTCTCAGTTACCTTAGTTCCTGAAACAAAATACCCCAAGTAGAGAGACAAAGCAAACCTAGCCCTGGTTTTGTGCTGCCATTTCAAGCTATCTCCATTTCAGTTCCGAATCTACAAGGCCAGAAATTGAGAACATGCCAAAAAAAAAAAATGCTTTCAGATTTTGTTGAACTAATTACGTTTTAGTTTTTTTGGGGGGACTGGAAAGTTTAGAGGTTAGAGAACTTGCTTTCCCTAATACAATGTTCAGCAGCATTGAGCGTAGTCACCAATTGGATGGGTGACCGTTTGTGCGCTTTGGCTTCAGTACAGTCCCCCAGTTCACCCAGCTGTAAATGGGTACCTGTCCTCTTTAGGGTCAGGGAAGGTAAAGCAGCCAGGGAGAGGAGATGGGCGCCGCCCTCAATATGCTGGCCCCTGGAGAAGCTGAGGTATCTAATGCCTTTTACTTTTAGTTTAATGCAAACATATTTTTGGGAAATACAAACGTGATTATACATGTGCGCTGTTTTTTTTTTAATCATCAACACATATACATACATGCACGCACGCGCGCACGCACGCGCACACGCACATACACAGATACGCATATATGAGTGCTTATCCTATTATCCTCGATATGAAAGAATAAAATTAAAAAAATAAAAGAAAACACACATACTCTCGGTCGGTCGGTCTGTCTGTCTGTCTGTCTGTCTGTCTGTCTGTCTGTCTGTCTGTCTGTCTGTCTGTCTGTCTGTCTGTCTGTCTCTCTCTCGCTCTCTCTCTCTCTCTCTCTCTCCTCTCTCTCTCTCTCTCTCTCTCTCTCTCTGTGTGTCTTCATACACATACACTCTACTGCTCACATGCTCACTCCTAACCCGGTCTTCCTTTTTTTCCCCTTTCGTTTAATGTTACTGAAGTGGAAAAACGTTAAATTAAAGAACAACAAAACACATACACAGGCTCTCTCTCTCTCTCTCTCTCTCTCTCTCCTCTCTCTCTCTCTCCCCTCTCTCTCTCTCTCTCTCTCTCTCTCTCTCTCTCTCTCTCTCTCACAGCCCACAAATACGCACGCACACACACACCACAAATACGCACGCACATACACACACATACACACACACATAGACACACACACACGCTCGCACACACGCACACACACACACACTCACTCACACACACACGCACGCGCACTCACACACGCACACTTACACACACACACTCACACACACGCACGCCCCACGCACACACACACACACTTACACACACACACACACACTTACACACACACACACACACACACACACACACACACACACACACACACACACACACACACACACACACACACACACACACACACACACACACACATTGTCTTTTCTCATGATCCCATTAAATTCCCTGAAAGGTAAGAACACCTATACCTGTTGTCTTTTGCACCTGCGTCACAGATATGTCTTTCAAGTCTTTGTTTATATTGTGTTGTTGTGATGGATCTATTGTTACACCATACTAATAACTATTTGTTGAAGTCTATATTTTGGTTTGTGTTCTGAATAACTTGATTCACGTTGAAGGGGATACATTCCCCTGTAGTT
Source organism: Stramonita haemastoma (assembly GCA_030674155.1). Lineage (NCBI taxonomy): Eukaryota > Metazoa > Mollusca > Gastropoda > Neogastropoda > Muricidae > Stramonita > Stramonita haemastoma. The sequence continues at coordinate 26,458,087 of CM060333.1, read as the reverse complement.
AGCATCAGTACCCACTCCACTCCTCCAAAAAGTCTTTCTGATGAGACTATAAACCAAGGCCCCGTGTGCGCAGAACATCTTGCGCACACGTTAAAACATGTCCCGCTTTTCGAAAGAGTGTAGGCCATTGTATGCCGGTGGGAATCGATGATAAAATTGACAAAGCCGCATACACACGGGGACTGGATGTATAAAAGCACACGTGTACTTATTCCATTATCCTCGATATAAAAGAATAAATAAATAAATAAATAAATAAATAAATAATGTCAACAGTAGGCTTAATCTCACCATTCACGGCTTGTAGCAATCAAGGAGACATGTCATTTGACAAAACGGCCCCTCCAAATTATTGTCTCGAAAGAGCCGCATTCAGTTGTAGAAATCCTGACCAAAAATTCTAATTAACTCTGGCTGTCCTTCCTTCCAGCGTAATTTTTGTTCCTTATAACATTGCCTGCAAATGAAAACCAGGTTAGGTTTAGACCCTATGGAAGCAAGCAAAGCAGTGTGCGTGTCCTTTCTGACTGTCTCAGCATGACCACAAGACAAAATCTGTTAAGCTTTGGATGTAGCAGTCTCGACTGTCTGTGTGTCTGTCTGTCTGTGTGTCGGTCTGTGTGTCTGTCTGATTTTCTGTCTGTTTGTTGTTCTGTCTGTATCCTAGTGACTGATTTGTGTATGAATTTCAGTCAGCACACATGTCTTTGTGTCTTTGATTTTCTGTGTGTTTGTGTTTGCGTGTGTGTGTTTGTGTGTGTGTGTGTGTGTGTGTGTGTGTGTGTGTGTGTGTGTGTGTGTGTGTGTGTGTGTGTGTGGTGTGTGTGTGTGTGTGTGTGTGTGTGTGTGTGTGTATCTGTCTGTCTGTCTGTCTGTCTGTCTCTGTCTGCCTGTCTATCTATCTATCTATCTATCTATCTATCTATCTATCTATCTATCTATCTATCTATCTATCTATCTATCTATCTATCTATCTATCTATCTATCTATCTGTCTGTCTGTCTGTCTGTCTGTCTGTCTGTCTGTCTGTCTGTCTGTCTGTCTATCTATCTATCTATCTATCTATCTATCTATTTGTCTGTCTGTCTGTCTGTCTGTCTGTCTATCTATCTATCTATCTATCTCATTCTCGCTCCTTTTGTCTGTCTGCCTGTCTTTCTCAGTGTCTCTGTATATTTCACTGTCAGTCTCTCTCTCTCTTTTCAACATGGACATTATTTTTATCTATTGAATAAAAGAATGAATAGACGAATAAACAAATATGTCTGTGCTCTTTGAGAAGCAATCGTATACACACACACACACACACACACACACACACACACACACACACACACACACACACACACACACACACACACACACACACACACACACACACACACACACACACACACACACACACACACAACGCGAGGTCCTAAGCATTATATGTCCAAAATATGTTGGACATGTATCTTGCATATGTGGACATAGTATAACTGTTGATCATATATTGATGTGCCGCATGCTGAAAAGTTATATACCTGTTCTTACCTCATCATCCTCATCAGAGATATTCAGTGATCCATTACTGAGGTATACATTTTTCAAATCATTACTATACTGCACTGTCCTATTGGTTCTTTATTATGATTATTATGGACTTAAAAGTCATTTCCTTCTGTTGATTAGATTTTCCTCTTGTTGGTTATAGTTGTAAATAGTTTTATTGTTCATGCGTTAGATCTTGTTTAGAATTTGGAATTTTTACTATTCTGTATTGCAGAATTATGTACATTTGTTGTTATTTTATTTTTATTTTTTTCTTAACTGTTCTGTGTAGATTAAGTGAACTAACCCACTTGCCCACTTCCAAAACTCCTCCTCCTACCCCCGCCCCCCTCCCTACATACACACACACTCACACACCTACACTTTTTTTTTTTAATGTCTAATATCACATTTTGTGAAAAGACGTAAAATGAATCGAACACACACACACACACATACACAAACAAACAAACAAACACACTCACATAGTACAGACTGACAGACAGCAGACACACACAACAAACAAACAAACACACACACACACACACACACACACAAACAGACACACACACACAAACACATTCTCTCTCTCTCTCTCACACACACACACACACACATTACACATACAACAACACACAACACACACACACACACACACACACACACACACACACACACACACACACACACACACACACAATTACACATACACACAATACACACACACACACACACACACACACACACACACACACACACACACACACACACACACACACACACACACACACACACACACACACACACACACACACATTCTCTCTCTCTCTCTCCACACACACACACACACACACACACACACACACACACACACACACACACACACACACACACACACACACACACACAACACACACACTCTTTTCTCACCTAACCATTAGCTCTCTCTCAAACACTAATATGTAATACTACTACTGCTACTACATCTCGCCTTGTCCACCTGCGCCTCAGACATATGACCCATCCTTCCCCCTTCCCCCCTCCCCCACTCTCCCCTCCCTACCCCCACCCTTTTTCCTCTCTAGTCCTTTTTTTTTTAAACTCTGCATCCTGGAATCACAGAGATGGTTATATATTCATGCCATACTGTTTTTCCTACCTTTTTAGTTGTTTTGAGGATTTGGGGCTGTTGAACGATGTAAACATTGCAAACTGGAGAAATTGTGATTTTTCTCTTTGGTCATGCAAAGGTTTCAGAGCGCGCATACAGAAATGCAGATAAAATTACAGGTGCAGACTTACAAAATATACAAAGAAATGTCATTATTGCCTGGTGAAAAACTGTGCATACGGACTTTGAAATATATGTATGCAAACAATGAAATGAAGGCCCACATACACAGACACACAGACCACACACACACACACACACACACACACACACACACACACACACACACACCACACACACACACACACACACACAATATACAGATACTTACAAACAGAGACACAGACACACAAATACACACACATACACAAACGCATAGACAGAGACACATCTATACATAAAAACACACAGACACACGCACACACACAAACACACACACAATGTCATAGACAGATACACAGACCCAGACACACATATACATGTATACAGACACACAGAAACAGAAACACATATACATAGACAGATAGGCACACACATACACATACACAGACACAGACACGCGCATACACAGACCCACAGACTCACTGACCCAGATACACACAGTCACACACACACACACACACACATACACACACACATACATACATACATACATACATACATACATACATACATACATACATACATACATACATACATACATACATACATACATACATACATACATACATACATACATACATACATACATACATACATACATACATACAGACAGACAGACATACAGACATACAGACATACAGACATACAGACATACATACATACAGACTTACAGACATACAGACATACACGCATGCACGCACGCTCGCACGTACACACATAAACAAAGTAGAATATTGCTTTCTAATTCTGTGGTTCACAGAAGATGAGGCAGCAAAAAAACAACAACAACAAAGAACGAAAAGAAAAGACCGTTTACAAATTACGCAAGAATGTTATACGTGCGTTTACATTATCATATCTCCACTGTATGTCTCAGTCGGAGATTGTCTGGGGATTGGACTGAAAACTGATGTTAATACTAGGACCATTGCCCCTCCATCCTCTTGCCCCTGCATCCCCTTTCTCTTTTTTTCTGTAAGAATGATTCCAAGCCATCCAGATTCGAACTTGTTTTTCTTCAACTCACAATCTGAGGCTCTGGCTGCTAAGCTGTCCCCTTCTTCCTCTGTCACTGCTACAGGATGTAAAAGCTTTCTGTTTAATGAAACATGAATTTAATTATTACGAAAGTGTAAAACCAAAAAAACAAAGTAAAGCCAAAACAAAACTTACAGGTAAAAGAGAAAAAAAAGACAAAAAACAGAGACAAACAAACATTGGAAAAAAAAAAGACTGAATGAAAAACAAAGCATGCAGAGAAGAGAGAAGAGAGAGAGAGAGAGAGAGAGAGAGAGAGAGAGAGAGAGAGAGAGAGAGAGAGAGAGAGAGAGAGAGAGAGAGAGAGAGAGAGAGAGAGAGAGAGAGAGAGAGAGAGAGAGAGAGAGAGAGAGAGAGAGAGAGAGAGAGAGAGAGAGAGAGAGAGAGAGAGAAAGAGAGAGAAAGAAAGAGAGAAAGAGTGGGTGAGTGAGAGAAAAAATACACAAAAGAACAAATGTATAAGGAAATGACCAAAACAGAGATGGAAATAAACAAACAAGAAAACAAACTGAATGCATGAAGAAAAGAAAAAAAAATACACACAGACAAGCAAACACACAAACAAATAAGCAAATGATAGTACACAGCGAAAGAAAGAAAGAAACAAACAAACAAAAACCCAGGAAAGAAGAAAAAAATACAAAAAAAGGCACAAAGAGCCTATTTCTGTGGTATCATTTTGTTTGTTTGATGGTTTGTGAGTGTGTTGGTTTGTTTGTTTGCTTTTACACCAGATTGGTTTTGCTGAAGATGCATATTTCTTATCACGAAAATGGAAACCAAAATAGCAGCTAAGAAGTTTTCCATCTGACATTTCCTATCTATAAAATGCCCTGCTGATAACAGGAAAAAGGAGTTTGCATCTGGTAGTGCAAGCAGTAATCTTTAAAAAAAATAATGATATTATATAAGTTAACATGAAAGCTTTAAACATTCCGTATGATTCGTTTGATATGACACATTGCAGTCTGTGGATGGATGTTTTTGATGTGGGAGTGGGGGGGGAGAGAGAGAAAGAAAGAGAGAGAGAGAGAGAGAGAGAGAGAGAGAGAGAGAGAGAGAGAGAGAGAGAGAGAGAGAGAGAGAGAGAGAGAGAGAGAGAGACAGAGACAGAGACAGAGACAGAGAGACAGAGACAGACAGACAGAGAGAAAAAGAGAAAGAGATAAGGAGATATAAAGAGAGAGCGAGAGCGAGACAGAGAGACAGACAAAAAGACACAAAGAGAGAGACAGACATACAGATATACAGACGGAAAGACAGACCCAGACAGACAGACAGACAGACAGGCAGAGACAGAGACTACAAAGTCGCAACTCTTTAAAATTCTTACTGTCTGTAAAACCTCAGACCTTACAATAAAGCACACGTGAGCAAAACTCCTTCCAAAACCCGTCCATGGTATAATACATGGAGTGTCCTTTAGACAAAACACATAGACAGTCTAGGAGATGGGTCTGTCATCTTTACTGTCACAGAGGCTCACCTGTCAAGAGAAACAGTACAAAAAATGTTCCTGCTGTAAACAAAAGACTTGTACACCACAGAAACAGAGCTCTGCAGGTCATCAAATACTTGGCAGAGCCATAATATTTTCCCTCTAGTATACACACAGGAGAAACGAGCTCGGAACTAACAAATTTTGTTAAGTCAAAGAGCAAAATCCCTAAAGAGGCATGTTTCTGATATTCCTATAAAGAAATCAGTCAGTCACACGGCAGACACAGACATCCCATGAGACCTCAGGTGAATTGAATGGCTGTTGTTGTTGATACAGCACTCCACTATTTCTCCTCAGGTAGGGGGGAGCTTTTGAGAAATGTTCTGAAAATGATGAATGAACAAGTCTGGGACCAGAGTCCCCGAAGAAACGTGCTCTTGACATATAGAAATTCAAAGTCTGGCCTCCACGCTTCATAAGCAGACA
>CM060333.1:26437256-26447256 GCA_030674155.1 Stramonita haemastoma | reverse complement strand
TTTTGTGTAATGGCTTCTTTGTCGTCTCTGTCTTACCTCGCCTTCCAACTTTCATTTCAAAGAATCCCGCTGTTATTCATTTATTCATCCACCTACTCACTTCTGTCCATCTTTTCATTTTGCCAAATATATGTCTGCCAACCCACCTTCTCTCTCTGTGTCTGTCTGCCTGTCTGTCTGTTTGTCTGTCTTACTCCCCTCTCTGTCTGCCTGTTTGTACACTCTATCTGTCTCTGTCTGTCTGACTATCTCTGTTTGTCTGTCAGCTGTTCATCTGTTTGTCTGTGTTTCTGTATCTGTCTGTCTGTCTCTCCCTTTGTGTTTTCTCTCTCTCTCCTCTCTCTCTCTCTCTCTCTCTCTCTCTCTCTCCTCTCCTCTCTCTCTCCTCTCCTCTCTCTCTCTCTCTCTCTCTCTCTCTCTCTCTCTCTCACAGAATGTGGAGGCTTTGAAGCTGTACAAAGACAACAATCTTCATTACACGTGCGTTCACTCAATTACAGGCTATTTTCCGAAGGGAAAAAGGACAAGGCAGTAAACAATTTCAAAAGGTGTTTCGGCCAAAAAATCAACAACAACAACAAAACAAACAAATCCCTCAAGTTCAATTATTTCTGAACAGTGCAATGCTTCTCAAACGTGAAATCAAATCATGATACATCATGATCAAAAGTCTTTTCAAACTTTTGATGATTTTTTTTTGGTTCAAATATTTAATTTTTTTAAATTTTAGAAGAGCAATTTTATCTGAAATTGAATCAGCGAGGTTCCTTATGTGATATCTACTCTCTCGAGAAATCTCTTTGAAAAGAACACAAATAAAAACAAAGTCTGGAAAATATCTATACAGAATATGACCAAAAACTTTAGGCATGTAACCTGGCTTGGATAATAGCAATGTAGCTCATTCACAAATAGTGAAAATGTAAAAGAAAATTATAGAAATAATCAAAAGAAAAGAAACTAAAAGGCAAAATCAAAAAAACGTATAGAGAAGGAAATATGGAGGAAAATAGAAAGAAAGAAGGCTAAGAGATATAATACAGCTAGAAAAGATACCATCACATAAGGCAGAAAAAATATACAGGCGGAGGAACACACACATACAGACACACTGACACACAGACAACCAGACACAGACACACTGACAAACACACACACACCCCACCCCACACCACATCACACCACACACTGCACCCTCCCCCCCCCCACACACATACTCTCTCTCTCTCTCTCTCTCTCTCTCTCTCTCTCTCCTCTCTCTCTCTCTCTCTCTCTCTCTCTCCTCTCTCTCCTCTCTCTCTCTCTCTCTCTCTCTCTCTCTCCTCTCTCTCTCCTCTCTCTCTCTCTCTCTCTCTCTCTCTCTCTCTCTCTAGGCTTTGAAGCTGTACAAAGACAACAATCTTCATTACACGTGCATTCACTCAATTACAGGCTATTTTCCGAAGGGAAAAAGGACAACGCAGTAAACAATTTCAAAAGGTGTTTTGGCCAAAAAATCAACAACAACAACAAACAAACAAATCCCTCAAGTTCAATTATTTCTGAACAGTGCAATGCTTCTCAAACGTGAAATCAAATCATGATACATCATGATCAAAAGTCTTTTCAAACTTTTGATGATTTTTTTTTGTTCAAATATTTTTTTTTTTTTTAATTTTAGAAGAGCAATTTTATCTGAAATTGAATCAGCGAGGTTCATTATGTGATATCTACTCTCTCGAGAAATCTCTTTGAAAAGAACACAAATAAAAACAAACTCTGGAAAATATCTATACAGAATATGACCAAAAACTTTAGGCATGTAACCTGGCTTGGATAATAGCAATGTAGCTCATTCACAAATAGTGAAAATGTAAAAGAAAATTATGAAAAATAATCAAAAGAAAAGAAACGAAAAGGCAAAATCAAAAAAAACGTATAGAGAAGGAAATATGGAGGAAGATAGAAAGAAAGAAGGCTAAGAGATATAATACAGTAAGAAAAGATACCATCACATAAGGCAGAAAAAAAGATACAGGCGGAGGAACACACACATACAGACACACTGACACACAGACAACCAGACACAGACACACTGACAAACACACACACACACCCCACCCACACCACACCACACCACACCACACACTGCACCCTCCCCCCCCCCCCACACAAACATACTCTCTCTCTCTCTCTGTCCTCTCTCTCTCCTCACTCTCTCTCAACCTTTCCCCCCCCCCCCCCCCCCCCCCCCACACACACACACAGAGGCTCTCTGCCGTGTGCTTCTCTGACGAGAGGGAGTTCATATTTCTGTGACAGCTGCCTAATCCTTTAAATGTCAGAATTAACCTGAAAACTTCACACCGTACATTTCTTGCCTTTGTTCTCTTTGTTACCTTCATTGTCACTTAGTCTTTTCCTGCTGTGTTCCTATCTGTTTTGCTTGTGTTTTGTCTGTATGCTGGTGTGTTTTTTTTTCTTTTCTTTCTGTTTTGTTTTATTTTGTGTTTTGTTTTCCTCTTCGTTATTTTTTGGATTGTATTCTTTTTATTCTTATTCTTGATTGTCTTCTTCTGCTTCATCTTCTGCTTCCTCTTCCTCCTCCTCTTTTTTTTCTTCTTCTTCTTGTTCTTGTTTACACTCCTCTTTGCATTATTCTTTCATCCTTCTTCTTCTTCAGCCATAAGTCTATCTTTTAATTACCCAGTATGTAAATGTACCGCAGGGAACGAAAGAAGCTGGTTGCAAAATCTTCAGTGGTGTCTCCACGGTCTACGGCACTTCGGAGATAGGTGAAGGTGAAAGGAGGCACACACATTGTATTTTATAAAATTTTGGATGATACAAGGCATGTATTAGTTGAAATTTAAGAACGCACATTATAGCCTATAGCTGTGTGCGTGTAATTTTCATCCTTATTTAGTATCTTATACAATTTTTACGCCACACAAAACTGAAAGTATAGCGACAACAAAAGAAGATCCTGTAGCATGTATTCATTTCTTGCATAATCTTACACATAAGCATTGCCATGATGACATTTGGCAAAGGATGACAAAGGGGTAAGAGGACGGGACAAAAAGAAGAATGCAGAAAATGAAAGGGGGGGGGGGGGGGGAAGGGGGGGCTAACAAGAAACGTGGAACACCCCCCTCTAGTCCTTGATGTTCAGCATAATCAGGTTCGTTTTCTGCTCCCCCAGCCTCGCTCCCCACCCCCCTCTCCCCCTCACCTTTCCAGTTTTCTCAGATGGCAAAAGCAGCAGCTGAAGGTATTAGGGGCTATAATTAACTTTTGAGTCTCCACGTGAATTGTCTCCCTCTGAATGATGCTTTTGATTCCTACTTCTTTCCTTGATTGTATCCACTGACTGATGTTCGTTTACTGTTTCCCTATTTACTTCTTATCGTCTTTTATGTTGTTACCTATTTATTTCTTTTCGTCTTTTATGTTGTTACCTATTTATTTCTTTTCGTCTTTTATGTTGTTATCTATTTACTTCTTTTCGTCTTTTATGTTGTTACCTATTTACTTCTTTTCGTCTTTTATGTTGTTACCTGTTTACTTCTTTTCGTCTTTTATGTTGTTACCTATTTACTTCTTTTCGTCTTTTATGTTGTTACCTATTTACTTTTTTTTCGTCTTTTATGTTGTTACCTATTTACTTTTTTTCGTCTTTTATGTTGTTACCTATTTACTTCTTTTCGTCTTTTAGTTTCTTAGTTACTTACTTCCTTTTGATTTTTTTTTCTTTTAGCTACTTTTCGTTTTCTTTAATTATTGTTTACTTTTTTTTTTTTATCTGCATCTGCTGTTTTTATTTCTGTGACTAACTTCTTATCGTTTTCTTTAGTTACATCTTTCCGTTGTTTGGTTTTCATGACTACTTTTCTTTCTTTGTAGTTACTACTTTCTGTTATTTTTACCCGTTAGTGTTTTGTTTATTCTGTAATACACTTTCTATGACCTCCGTGATCCTTCCACTCTCTTAACATGATCCAGAGACACAGGGCATGAAGACTCACTAACTTATTTTCTTCTACGTCTGGGACGAAATTTTCCCCACAATATACGTTTTTTAAGGACATTTTGTTCTTCTTTTTTTATTATAATCTCTCGATGGCAGCTCTCTTGAGGGCTTGAAAATTGTCACTTTACCGTTGTTAATGCTGTAGGCACTTTGAAATCAGGAAAAGTGTTTCGCTGTAAGATTCCACAGAGGGTGAATCTTCAGCTACTGCCTCTACCCCTGAAGAAAGTTCATTCAGGAACCAAAATGCGAGTCACATCATGCCAAAAGCATGGCACTTATACAAGAAGAATCGCCTCACATGCTGTCTCTTGAAGATTTTATCATCTGGTGTTTTTTTTTTCTTCGATCTATGATGAATCATTTTCACAATGATGAAGAAGTTGTGATTTGTTACGTGCATTTGTATTTCTCCATCTCTTCACCAGCCATCAACCAGTTATTGTTTTTTTTTTTTTCTCGTTAGTGTCTACTAGGGGACGGGATAGGTCAGAGGTCAGAGCACTCGCTTTCCGCAAGCTAAGGTTAAGCAGCATCGAGCGTGGTTATCAAGTGGATGGGTGACCGTTTGCGCACCTTGGCTTCAGTACAGTCCCCCGGTTTACCAAGCTGTAAATGGGTACCTGCCCTCTTTAGGGTGAGAGAAGGTAAAGCAGCGAGGGAGAGGAGATTTGCACCGCCTTCAATATACTGGCGCCTAGAAAAGCTGAAGTCTCTGACAACTCGCTCCTCTTCGACCACATAGGTTATGGGACACTTTTACCCTTTGACCTTTTTAGTGTCCACGTAACACAGTGTTTAACTGCCTAATACTCTACTTACTACTGTATGCATTCTTTACCAGTAGTTTTCACTATCTTTACTAACTTTTTGCTCTTCTATTGTTCTTTTCCTACTACCTTACATCGTCTTTACCAAAATACTTTCGTACTACCCCTTCTTGTCTCACTGACATCTTAAGCATTGTGTGCCAGAGAGATGGAAACAGAATGCAAACAAGCTCACGATTATCTCCAACATACTTTTAATAACAGTTTGACTTTGTGCTCCTATAGGCAATATTTCGGCACAAACCTGTACTTTTCAGAGGAAGAATGAATTTTTTTCCCCTTTAAATGACATTCAGAGTAAGGAACACAAATAGAGCGTTACCAAGAATTCAGAATCCAATTTTTTTTCACCCTTTAAGTAGGTTTGTCTTCTTTGAAACGAGGAGTGGAAACTATTAAGTCTTTTGAATTTCTCACGGTATTTCCGCTCAATTACCAGAACACTCTTTCTCCGCATTTAGAGCGTGACTGAATTCCATTTTGGTTATCCAGGCATTGGGAAGAGACACTGAAGATGGATGGAGAGAGAAAATGGGTGGGAGGGAGGGAGGGAGGAAAGGAGTGGAGGGAAAGGACTCTTTTTTCTGTAGGCTAGCACTGTTAGGAGGACCTACTAGCAGAAGCGAGGGGAAACATATTGCTTGTCAGTCACAGTACTTGAGCAGAGGATATAGAGGAACTAGGGTAGATCCTTTGGCGGAACAGTTCTGTAAGGTCAATGCACTGGGAAATGAGAGTTTCTTCTTTCTTTCTTTCTTTTGCTCGTTCTCTCTTCTGTTCTCATGTTGCTTCATCTGTCTTTCCTTGGCTACATTCTGTTCTTTTTCTGTTCTCTCAATTCTTTCTTTCTTTTTTTTCCGCTTCAATATTGATAATAATAATTAAAAAAAAGCTACTCAGAGAGAGAGAGAGAGAGAGAGAGAGAGAGAGAGAGAGAGAGAGAGAGAGAGAGAGAGAGACAGAGACAGAGACAGAGACAGAGACAGAGACAGACAGACAGACAGACAGACAGACAGACAGACAGGCAGACAGACAGAGACAGAGACAGAGAGAGTATGGGTGGGTAGGTGTGGGTGTATTTGTGTGTTTCTGTGAACACCACTGGCACATTTATGTGTATGTTTGCACAAGTCAAAAACTGGGCAGAATCCGAATTTATTCCCAGTTCTAAATAACATCCTCAATACTATTATTAAACTTGTTGTTCCCAACTGAAATTTTGTACACGCTAGTCCTTGCTCTACCAGGTAAGGAGAAGAAACCTATAATTTAAACTAAACACTCACAAAAAAAAGTCATGATCAAGAATGGCTAGATGGATCACTCATGGAATTCCACTTTACAGCTTAGTCTTTAATGATCGACTATGACTCTCTGACTAGGAGGCTTGACTTGCACAGTTTTTATTAAGTGCTGCAGCCCAGTGGGCTAGTTGGCCTTTGGAGAACATCTCCAACGCTGACTGTCCTTATGCCCTCTTGGCCCGAGAGAGTGGGGATGCACTGTGGGCAAGGCATCTCCACTATAATAAAATTTCTGCCCAGTTTCCGAAACAGCAGCTGCCTCCTCTGCTCTCCTCCTCATCGTCTTGGAACACGACGGACAAACAAACAACAAGATGGATCAGCTTCAGAATTCAGAACCGAACCTGTCCCACTCCCTGCATAGCCGTGGGTCTATCTTCTCTGAAAAGACGACTGGAAGTGGATCCCATTGACAGTTCTCACGATATTTCCGCTCAATTTCCAGCACACCCTCCCTAGTCTCTGGATGCAGTGCGTGACTGAATTCCTTTCGGCTATCCAGACATTGGGAAGAGAGAGACTGAAGATGATGTGGTGGTGGGAGGGGGGGGGGGGGGGGGAGGGAGGAGGGGTCTGTGGGTGGAGGATGGTTTAGGAAGTGAGTTTTTTTTTTCTATAGCACTGTTACCAGAAGAGAGCAGAAACTCTTTGCCTGTCAGTCACAGAACGTGAGCAGGGGACAAAGCAGAACTAGGGTAAAACCTTTGGCACAACGTTTCGGTTTGGGTAGTTCACTAAGAAATGAGGTTTTTCTTCTTTCTTTCTTTCTTTCTTTCTTTCTTGTGTTCATTCTCTCTGCTGTCCTCATGTTTTACCTCATCTGTTTTTTCTTGGCTATTTTTTTCCCTGTTCTGTTCTGGTTTATCCATTTCTTCTGTCTTTCTTTAATCTTTAATTAGCAGACCAATCAGACAGTGTGAGTGTGTGTGTGTGTGTGTGTGTGTGTGTGTGTGTGTGTGTGTGTGTGTGTGTGTGTGTGTGTGTGTGTGTGTGTGTGTGTGTGTGCGTGTGTGTGTGTGTGTGCGTGCGTGTGTGTGTGCGTGCGTGCGTGTGTGTATGTGTGTGTGATATTTATGTAATTATTTTTAAAATTCTATTATAACTAGGATAATGAAATAAGCACTAATATTTATCAAATAATTAAATAAATATGTGCTTTTTTACATCCAGTCCCCGCCCATCTGTGTGTGTGTGTGTGTGTTGTGTGTTGTGTGTGTGTGTGTGTGTGTGTGTGTGTGTGTGTGTGTGTGTGTGTGTGTGTGTGTGTGTGTGTGCGTGCCTGAGTGGGTGAGCAGCTTGCCTATGTAAGAGTGCATTTGCACAAAAAAAGCAACAACTGGGCAGTACCCAAATGAATTCTGAATGATAACATGCTTTAAATTGCCATCAGACTTGTCGCTCCAGATCTAAATTTTCTCTTTGCTAGTCCTTGCTCTAGGTTCAGATGAAAAACAAAACACATTAATGTTTTTAAAATAAAAATTCAGAATCGTGATCAAAGATGCCTAGAAGACCAAGTCTCAGAATTCAGAACTAAACCCATCCCACTCTCTGTGATGGGTTTATCTTCTCTGAAAAGATGACTGGAAGTGGATCCCATTGACAGTTCTCACGATATTTCCGCTCCATTCCCAGCACACCCTAGTCTCTGGATGCAGTGCGTGACTGAATTCCTTTCTGCTATCCAGACATTGGGAAGGGAGACTGAAGATGAGTGGTGGTGGGAGAGGGTAGGTAGGTAGGTAGGTAGGTAGGAGGTTTGAGAACAGAGGGGAGGGAGGTTGGTTTTCTTTCTATTTATTTATTTATTTATTTATTTATTTATTATTTATTCTTTTACATCAAGGATAACAGAATAAGCAATCATGTGCTTTTTTTCATCCGGTCCCCGTGTGTATGCAGTTTTGTAAATATTGTCATCTGTTCCCACCGGCACACGATGGCCTACTCTTACGAAAAGCGGAACAGGATTTAACGTGTGCGCAAGATGTTCTGCGTGCGTTCGCACACGGGGCCTCGGTTTAAAGTCTCATCCGAAGGACTTTTGGGGAGAGTGGAGTCAGCACTGATGTTAACTCCAGGAGAAAAACCTCCTCGACCGGACTCGAACCCGGGTCGTCAAATTGCCAGCGCAATGTTCTGACCACTAGGCTATCCGTCCCCCTATAGTAACGTTACCACAATAGAGGAAAAACACTATATATTATTAGTCAGTCCCTGTGCCTGAACACATGATTAAGAAAAAATAAACAAGGGTAAAACCTTTGGATAAATAGCTCTTGTTATTGCGAGCAAGCAATCAAGCAAAGCAAGCCAGCAAAGAAAGCAAGCAAAAACAGCAAGCAAGCACAGAAAGCAAGCAAGCAAAGCAAGCAAAGAAAGCAAGCAAGCAAAGAAAGCAAGCAAGCACCAAAGCAAAGAAAGAAAAACACAAGCAGCTTTAACAGTCTTTCTGAAGTCAGGTAACCCATGTACCTCGCTACCCATTTTCAGCCCAAAGCATTAGCTCTGTCTACACTATCACACACACACACACACACACACACACACACACACACACACACACACACACGCACACACACACACACACACACACACACACACACACACACACACACACACATCCACAATCAGTGTAAACCAACACCGTTTTAGGCACACTTATGCTATGGTTTTCTCAGTTATCATTATTTTTATATTTCCTCACTCTTTCCAAAAAGACCACAACTCCCCCCCCCCCCCCCCCTCCCCCAATTTTGTCAAAATCATACGCCTTTTTCTAAAAAAAAGAACTTTTGGCCTTTTCAATCTTGCATTATCACCAACAGATAAGTCAGCACTACGTGTGGAAGACAGCATGTTCCACAGGTGTAACAGGTAGAGAGACAGGAATTGCAGCTTAATGTGCACACAGCTGAGAGGTGATGCCGATAGCAGAGAATGTAACGTCTGTTTGAAGGGTGAGGAAGGGGCCTTTATCATTTATAGAGGACACTGGGGGAGAGGGGGGGGGGCGGGGGATGGAAAATGGGGAGTGTGAAGAAGTGGGGTTGAAGGAGAAAGATATTCAGAATAAAGAAGAGGAAAAAGAAGGAAAAGAGAGAGAAGAAGAAGAAGAAGAAGAAGAAGAAGAAGAAGAAGAAGAAGAAGAAGAAGAAGAAGAAGAAGAAGAATTGCGAAGAAGGAGAATTACGAAGAAGAAGAAGATGATGATGAAGAAGAGAGGTCGAAAAACAATATATATATATATATATATATAAGAGAGAGAGAGAGAGAGAGAGAGAGAGAGAGAGAGAGAGAGAGAGAGAGAGAGAGAGAGAGAGAGAGAGAGAGAGAGAGAGAGAGAGAGAGAGAGAGACAGACAGACAGACAGACAGACAGACAGACAGACAGACAGACAGACAGACAGACAGACAGACAGACAGACAGACAGACAGACAGAGACAGAGACAGAGACAGACAGACAGAGACAGAGACAGACAGCCAGACAGCCAGACAGACAGACAGCTAGCCAGCCAGACAGACAGACAGAGAGCGCAGGAAAATGAATTTGGGGAGGGGGGGGGGATTGCATGAAGGAAAGAAACCAATCAAAGAAAACAAGATACAATAATAGTTTTTCTGAAGAGTTTCTTATTGCTTTTCCTGGCCAACCCTCTTTGACCCAAACATAAGCTATTCTTACCCACAATCACACTATAGAAACACATGTTGACAAAAGCGGTATCAGACACACTTCTGATTTTCTCGGTTATCCATGATTTTTTTTTGTTTACAAGTTTACCCGACTTTTTTATAGTTATTTTGTGATTTTCAAAACATCTTAGACCCAATCTGACAGAACTGGTTTTTTC
>CM060333.1:26419215-26429215 GCA_030674155.1 Stramonita haemastoma | reverse complement strand
AAGTTGGAATGCGGCTACCTTAATGGAGCTGGGGTATAACGAGTCAAACGCCCCCAAATTTCACTATTGGTAAACCTCAGAGCTCTTGCCAAGGAACAAAAATTCTTTTTTTTCTTAAGTTTTCCCCCCCCCCCACCCCCACCCCCCCCCCCCCCCCCCCTTACAAAGAAGGATGTTGATATCACGTACTAGAGATGTTGTCTTTGTGTTTCGAAACAAAATGTTCCAATTCTTGGAAAGAAATATTGACATTCGAGTTATGATTCTTTTTAAAGCTAAATGCTGACCTGCATTATTGATGACGCCTTGTCAATGTTTGCCGTGAAACACATCTCTAACAAACACATCATTTGTCTTTCCACGATTGTTAAGTTTGTAGAAGTTTCAGTTTCTGAAACATCAGGAGGATATAATTTCCCAAACTTGTAGAACTTTGTGATGAGAAATACAATATTTTTCTGTGAAATATTTTTTAAAATAGTTTTTAACATCTTTTATTGGAAATTTAGAAAATACTTTGCATGTATCACTACCAATTAGGTCTTTTTTTTATATAAATCTTTTGCAGTGACAGTTTAGTCTGTTACTTCACTATTTTGATTGTATATCACACACACACACACACACACACACACACACACACACACACACACACACACACACACACACACACATACACCACACACACACACACACACACACACACACACACACACACACACACACACACACTCATACACGCACACACACACATAGGTAGGTAGGTAGGTAGGTAGGTAGGTAGGTAGGTAGGTAGGTAGGTAGGTAGGTAGGTAGGTAGGTAAGTAGGTAGGTAGGTAGGTAGACAGGCAGGCAGGCAGGTAGGTAGGTAGGTAGGTAGGTAGGTAGGTAGGTAGGTAGGTAGGTAGGTAGGTAGATAGATAGATAGATAGATAGATAGATAGACGGACGGACGGACGGACGGACGGACGAACAGACAGACAGACAGACAGACAGACAGACAGACAGACAGACAGACAGATAGATAGATAGATAGATAGATAGATAGATAGATAGATAGATAGATAGATAGATAGATAGATAGATAGATAGATAAATGTCTTATTTTCATTTTTTTGGCTGTTTCAAAGGTTTATTTTGCCAACAAACCTGGACTGTCTTTCAGTGTTTAAAGGATTTGATTAAATTCATTAGAATTTGACATGCCAGCATAACAGAAAACTTGCACAGAAACTGCGATGATATTGTAAAGAAGAAGAAGCTTGTTGTGCCAAACAAATCCTGGTTGTTTCTTTGTTTTTCTACCGATATAATAAACTTTGAGTTAATTATGTTCAAATTCTAGTTTTACCAGTCTCCCAACTAAACATTTTATTTAGATTTTTGTTGCTTTGTTTTGAGGGTTTTTTGTTCTTTTTTTAACAAATGTAAACTTTCTCAGACATGTTGGAATTCCGTTTTTCTAATCTGGACACTAAGAATTGAACCCTCAGTCTCATAAAGTCCAAAAAATGGAGAAGGAGGACAGTTCACACTCCCCACATCACTATCAGAGTCTGCTGGGAGTCTACCCACGGTTGGCTGTCTACCATTACGGGAGGCGGGATAGCCTAGTGGTCAGAACATTGCGCTCGCAATATGACGACCCGGGTTCGATTCCTGTTCGAGGGGATTTTTCTCCTGGAGTCCACATCAGTGCCGACTCCAGTCTCCCCAAAAGTCATTCGGATGAGACTATAAACCGAGGCCCCGTGTGCGAACACACGAACAACATCTTGTGTACACGTTAAATCCTGTTCCGTTTTTCGTAAGAGTAGGCCATTGTGTGCTGGTGGTAACAGATGACAGGATTTAGGAAACTGCATATACAGGGGGACTGGGTGTAAAAAAACACACACGAGTACTTATTCCAATGTTCTCGATAGAAAAGAATAAAATCAATAAATAAATACAGCTTTGATAAAGTTTAGTAACAAAGGTTGAACAACAATGACAAAACTAAATTAGTCAAAAAAACAACTGCTGGACAAAAAAGCAAAAGGAGCAACAAGAAACAGTAGCTTTGATTAAAGCACAAAATAAAAACACATTGAAAAGCCAATTCGTTCATATTAAACAGGTGCCGTGAAGGAGTGAATGGACGCTCCTAAGATTGAATGTAATACTCCGTCTCATTTCATTTTACATCAAATTCTCTTTTCGTCGTGCTTTCATTTAACATAGATGTACATCATTATAAAATTTAATTAGATGTATATCATTATAAAATCAATGCAATTCCAAGTAAGGCAGTTAAATGAAAGCACGACGAAAAGAGAATTTGATATGAAATGAAATAAGACAGAGTAGTAATACATGCAATCTTAGAAGCGTCCAATCACTCCTTTACGGCACCTGTTTAATATGAAAAGTAAGGTTATTTCCATAAAAAGTAACTATACAAACATGCGCAACACGGACTTCCGCAAAGGGCGTGAAAGCGTTTATTTCGGAAGACTCTACTTTAGGCTGTATATGGCAACGTTCTGGTGGCTCCTGCGACGGTACTGGAACCATTCGTATCGGTCATTGCCTTTCCAATGGATCATTCCAGTGGCGTGGAGAGGGGGGGGGGGGGCGGCTGCATGGGTAACAGCTTGCCCTCCATACATACTTGCCCAGGCTTTGCGCTCTAAAGACTAGAGCGCAACTCCATAGTCTTCTGAGACTGATGGGTGCCTACTACTACTTTAGGGTTATCGACAGAGTGATGTACAGATCATGATTGCAGTTGTTTTGTATGATGGCTTCTTTGTCTTCTCTGTCTTACCCCGCCATCCAACTTTCATTTCAAATACTCCCGCTGTTATTCATTTAGTCATCCACCCACTCACTTCTTTCCATCTTTTCGTTTTGCCGAATATATGTCTGCCAACCCACCTTCTCTCTCTGTGTCTGTCTGCCTGTCTGTCTGTTTGTCTGTCTTACTCCCCTCTCTGTCTGCCTGTTTGTACACTCTATCTGTCTCTGTCTGTCTGACTGTCTCTGTTTATCTGTCAGCTGTGCGTCTGTCTCTCTGTGTTCCTGTATCTGTCTGTCTGTCTGTCTGTCTGTCTCTCCCTTTGTGTTTCTCTCTCTCTCTCTACTTTGCCTTGCCTCTCTCTCTCTCTCTCTCTCTCTCTCTCTCTCTCTCTCTCTCTCTCTCCTCTCTCTCTCTCTCTCTCTCTCTCTCTCTCTCTCTCTCTCTCTCTCTCTCTCTAGAATGTCCAGGCTTTGAAGCTGTACAAAGACAACAATCTTCATTACACGTGCGTTCACTCAATTACAGGCTATTTTCCGAAGGGAAAAAGGACAACGCAGTAAACAATTTCAAAAGGTGTTTTGGCAAAAAAATCAACAACAACAACAAACAAACAAATCCCTCAAGTTCAATTATTTCTGAACAGTGCAATGCTTCTCAAACGTGAAATCAAATCATGATACATCATGATCAAAAGTCTTTTCAAACTTTTGATGATTTTATTTTGTTCAAATATTTAATTTTTTTAATTTTAGAAGAGCAATTTTATCTGAAATTGAATCAGCGAGGTTCATTATGTGATATCTACTCTCTCGAGAAATCTCTTTGAAAAGACAAATAAAAACAAACTCTGGAAAATATCTATACAGAATATGACCAAAAACTTTAGGCATGTAACCTGGCTTGGATAATAGCAATGTAGCTCATTCACAAATAGTGAAAATGTAAAAGAAAATTATAAAAATAATCAAAAGAAAAGAAACGAAAAGGCAAAATCAAAAAACGTATAAAGAAGGAAATATGGAGGAAGATAGAAAGAAAGAAGGCTAAGAGATATAATACAGCTAGAAAAGATACCATCACATGAGGCAGAAAAAAATATACAGGCGGAGGAACACACACATACAGACACACTGACACACAGACAACCAGACACAGACACACTGACAAACACACACACCCCCCACCCCACACCACACCACATCACACACTGCACCCTCCCCCCCCACACACACACATACTCTCTCTCTCTCTCTCTCTCTCTCTCTCTCTCTCTCTCTCTCTCTCTCTCTCTCTCTCTCCTCTCTCTCTCTCTCTCTCTCTCCTCTCTCTCTCTCTCTCTCTTTTAACCCCTCCCTGCCCCCCCCCCCCCTCCCACACACACACAGAGGCTCTCTGCCGTGTGCTTCTCTGACGAGAGGGGGAGTTCAGATTTCTGTGACAGCTGCCTAATCCTTTAAATGTCAGAATTAACCTGAAAACTTCACACCGTACATTTCTTGCCTTTGTTCTCTTTGTTACCTTCATTGTCACTTAGTCTTTTCCTGCTGTGTTCCTATCTGTTTTGCTTGTGTTTTGTCTGTATGCTGGGTTTTTTTTTCTTTTCTTTCTGTTTTGTTTTATTTTGTGTTTTTTTTTATCCTCTTCGTTATCTTTTAGATTGTATTCTTTTTATTCTTATTCTTGATTCTCTTCTTCTGCTTCTTCTTCTGCTTCTTCTTCTTCCTCCTCCTCCTCCTCTTTTTTTTTTCTTCTTCTTCTTGTTCTTGTTTACACTCCTCTTTGCATTATTCTTTCATCCTTCTTCTTCTTCAGCCATAAGACTATCTATTAATTACCCAGTATGTACATGCACGGCGGAAAACGAAGGAAGCTGGTTGCAAAATCTTCAGTGGTGTCCCCCCGGTCTACGGTACTTCGGAGATAGGTGAAGGTGAAAGGAGGCACACACATTGTAATTTTTTAAATTTTGGATGATACAAGGCATGTGTTAGTTGAAATTTAAGAACACACATTATAGCCCTATAGCTGTGTGTGTAATTTTCATCCTTATTTAGTATCTTATACAATTTTTACACCACACAAAACTGAAAGTATAGCGACAACAAAAGAAGATCCTGTAGCGTGTATTTATTTCTTGCATAATCTTACACATAAGTATTGCCATGATGACATTTGGCAAAGGATGACAAAGGGATAAGAGGACGGGACAAAAAGAATGCAGTAAATGAAAGAGGGGGGGGGGGGGGGGGGGGGGGAGGGGGCTAACAAAAAACGTGGAACACCCCCCTCTAGTCCTTGATGTTCAGCATAATCAGGTTCGTTTTCTGCTCCCCCATCCTCGCTCCCCCCCCCCCCCCCCCCCCCTCACCTTTCCAGTTTTCTCAGATGGCAAAAGCAGCTGCTGAAGGTATAAGGTATAAGAAGCTATAATTAACTTTTCAGTCTCCACGTGAATTGTCTCCCTCTGAATGATGCTTTTGTTTTCTTCTTCTTTCCGTGATTGTATCCACTGACCTTTTTAGTGTCCACGTAACACAGTGTTTAACTGACTAATACTCTATTTACTACTGTATGCATTCTTTACCAATAGTTTTCACTATTTTTACAAACTTTTTGCTCTTCTATTGTTCTTTTCCTACTACCTTAGATTGTCTTTACCAAAACACTTTCGTACTATCCCTTCTTGTCTTACTGACATCTTGAGCAGTGTATGCCAGAGAGATGGAAACAGAATGCAAACAAGCTCACGATTATCTCCAACATACTTTTAATAACAGTTTGACTTTGTGCTCCTACAGGCAATATTTCGGCACAAACCTGCATTTTCAGATGTAGAATGAATTTGTTTTCTTATATTGACATTCAGAGTAAAACAACAACAACAACAACAAACAACAACAACAACAACAACAACACACAAATAAATAGAGCATTACCAAGAATTCAGAATCTGATCTTTTTTTTCACTCTTTAAGTAGGTTTGTCTTCTTTGAAACGAGGAGTGGAAACTAAGTCTTTTGAATTTCTCACGGTATTTCCGCTCAATTACCAGAACACTCTTTCTCCGCATTTAGAGCGTGACTGAATTCCATTTTGGTTATCCAGGCATTGGGAAGAGACACTGAAGATGGATGGAGAGAGAAAATGGGTGGGAGGGAGGGAGGGAGGAAAGGAGTGGAGGGAAAGGACTCTTTTTTCTGTAGGCTAGCACTGTTAGGAGGACCTACTACTAGCAGAGAGGGGAAACATATTGCTTGTCAGTCACAGTACTTGAGCAGAGGATAGAGAGGAACTAGGGTAGATCCTTTGGCGGAACAGTTCTGTAAGGTCAATGCACTGGGAAATGAGAGTTTCTTCTTTCTTTCTTTCTTTCTTTTGCTTGTTCTCTTTTCTGTTCTCATGTTGCTTCATCTGTCTTCCCTTGGCTACATTCTGTTCTTTTCTGTTCTTTCTTTTTTTTTTTCTTTTTTTCGCTTCAATATTGATAATAAAAAAAAAGCTACTGAGAGAGAGAGAGAGAGAGGAGAGAGAGAGAGAGAGAGGAGAGAGAGAGAGGAGAGGAGAGAGAGAGAGAGAGAGAGAGAGAGAGAGAGGAGAGAGAGAGAGAGAGAGAGGAGAGAATAAGTGGTTGGGTGTGGGTGTATGTGTGTGCTTCTGTGAGCGCCACAGGCACATTTATGTGTATGTTTTGCACAAATCAACAGCAACTGGGCAGAATCCGAATTGATGCCTAATTATGAATAACATCCTTAATACTATGATTAAACGTCTTGTTCCCAATTGAAATTTTGTACACGCTAGTCCTTGCTCTACGAGGTAAGGAGAAGAAACCTATAATTAAAACTAAACACTCACAAAAAAAGTCATGATCAAGAATGGCTAGATGGATCACTCATGGAATTCCACTTTACAGCTTAGTCTTTAGTGATCGACTATGACTCTCTGACTAGGAGGCTTGACTTGCACAGTCCTTATGTGCTGCAGCCAGTGGGCTAGTTGGCCATTGTAGAACATCTCCAACGCTGACTGTCCTTATGCCATCCTGGCCGAGAGAGTGGGGATGTACTGTGGGCAAGGCATCTCCACTATAATCAAATTTCTGCCCAGTTTCCGAAACAGCAGCTGCCTCCTCTGCTGTTTTTGGAGGTCATCGTCTTGGAACACGACGGACAAACAAACAACAAGATGGATCAACTTCAGAATTCAGAACCGAACCTGTCCCACTCCCTGCATAGCCGTGGGTCTATCTTCTCTGAAAAGACGACTGGAAGTGGATCCCATTGACAGTTCTCACGATATTTCCGCTCAATTTCCAGCACACCCTCCCTAGTCTCTGGATGCAGTGCGTGACTGAATTCCTTTCGGCTATCCAGACATTGGGAAGAGAGAGACTGAAGATGAGTGGTGGTGGGAAGGGGGGGGGGGGGAGGGAGGGGTCTGTAGGTGGAGGATGGTTTAGGAAGTGAGGTTGTTTTTTTTTCTATAGCACTGTTACCAGAAGAGAGCAGAAACTCTTTGCCTGTCAGTCACAGAACGTGAGCAGAGGACAAAGCAGAACTAGGGTAAAACCTTTGGCACAACGTTTCGGTTTGAGTAGTTCACTAAGAAATGAGGTTTTTCTTCTTTCTTTCTTTCTTGTGTTCATTCTCTCTTCTGTCCTCATGTTACCTCATCTGTTTTTTTCTTGGCTATTTTTTTCCAGTTCTTTTCTGATCTATCCATTTCTTCTGTCTTTTTTTAATCTTTAATTAGCAGACCAAATAGACAGTGTGTGTGTGTGTGTGTGTGTGTGTGTGTGTGTGTGTGTGTGTGTGTGTGTGTGTGTGTGTGTGTGTGTGTGTGTGTGTGTGTGTGTGTGCGTGCGTGGTGTGTGTGTGCGTGCGTGCGTGTGTGTGTATGTGTGTGTGATATTTATGTAATTACTTTTTAAAATTCTATTATAACTAGGATAATGAAATAAGCACTTCATATTTATCAAATGATTAAATAAATATGTGCTTTTTTTTACATCCAGTCCCCGCCCATCTGTGTGTGTGTGTGTGTGTGTGTGTGTGTGTGCGTGTGTGTGTGTGTGCGCGTGCCTGAGTGCGTGAGCACGCTTGCTTATGTAAGAGTGCATTTGCACAAAAAAAGCAACAACTGGGCAGTACCCAAATGAATTCTGAATGATAACATGCTTTAAATTGCCATCAGACTTGTCGCTCCGGATCTAAATTTTCTCTTTGCTAGTCCTTGCTCTAGGTTCAGATGAAAAACAAAACACATTAATGTTTTTAAAATAAAAATTCAGAATCGTGATCAAAGATGCCTAGAAGACCAAGTCTCAGAATTCAGAACTAAACCCATCCCACTCTCTGTGATGGGTTTATCTTCTCTGAAAAGATGACTGGAAGTGGATCCCATTGACAGTTCTCACGATATTTCCGCTCCATTCCCAGCACACCCTAGTCTCTGGATGCAGTGCGTGACTGAATTCCTTTCTGCTATCCAGACATTGGGAAGGGAGACTGAAGATGAGTGGTGGTGGGAGAGGGTAGGTAGGTAGGTAGGTAGGTAGGAGGTTTGAGAACAGAGGGGAGGGAGGTTGGTTTTCTTTCTATTTATTTATTTATTTATTTATTTATTTATTTATTTATTATTTATTCTTTTACATCAAGGATAACAGAATAAGCAATCATGTGCTTTTTTTTCATCCGGTCCCCGTGTGTATGCAGTTTTGTAAATATTGTCATCTGTTCCCACCGGCACACGATGGCCTACTCTTACGAAAAGCGGAACAGGATTTAACGTGTGCGCAAGATGTTCTGCGTGCGTTCGCACACGGGGCCTCGGTTTAAAGTCTCATCCGTAGGACTTTTGGGGAGAGTGGAGTCAGCACTGATGTTAACTCCAGGAGAAAAACCTCCTCGACCGGACTCGAACCCGGGTCGTCAAATTGCCAGCGCAATGTTCTGACCACTAGGCTATCCGTCCCCCTATAGTAACGTTACCACAATAGAGGAAAAACACTATATATTATTAGTCAGTCCCTGTGCCTGAACACATGATTAAGAAAAAATAAACAAGGGTAAAACCTTTGGATAAATAGCTCTTGTTATTGCGAGCAAGCAATCAAGCAAAGCAAGCCAGCAAAGAAAGCAAGCAAAAACAGCAAGCAAGCACAGAAAGCAAGCAAGCAAAGCAAGCAAAGAAAGCAAACAAGCACCAAAGCAAAGAAAGAAAAACACAAGCAGCTTTAACAGTCTTTCTGAAGTCAGGTAACCCATGTACCTCGCTACCCATTTTCAGCCAAAGCATTAGCTCTGTCTACACTATCACACACACACACACACACACACACACACACACACACACACACACACACACACATCCACAATCAGTGTAAACCAACACCATCTCAGGCACACTTATGCTATAGTTTTCTCAGTTATCATTATTTTTATATTTTCTCATTCTTTCCACCCCCCCCCCCTTTAATTTTGTCAAAATCATACGCCTTTTTCTAAAAAAAAGAACTTTTGGCCTTTTCAATTTTGCATTATCACCAACAGATAAGTCAGCACTACGTGTGGAAGACAGCATGTTCCACAGGTGAAACAGGTAGGTAGATAGGAATTGCAGCTTAATGTGCACACAGCTGAGAGGTGATGCCGATAGCACAGAATGTAACGTCTGTTTGGAGGGTGAGGAAGGAGCCTTTATCATTTATACAGGACACTGGGGGAGAGGGCGGCGGGGGATGGAAAATGGGGAGTGTGAAGAAGTGGGGTTGAAGGAGAAAGATATTCAGAATAAAGAAGAGGAAAAAGAGAAGAAGAAGAAGAAGAAGAAGAAGAAGAAGAAAGAAGAAGAAGAAGAAGAAGAAGAAGAAGAAAGAAGAAGAAGAAGAACAACAACAACAACAACAACAATAGATGTGTGTATATACACATATATAAATATATATATATGTATGCATATATATATATATATATATATATATATATATATATATATATATATATATATATATATATATATATATATACAGACAGACAGACAGACATATAGACATATAGATAAATACATAGATAGATACATAGATAGATACATAGATAGATACATAGATACATAGATAGACATACAGATAGATAGATAGATAGATAGATAGATAGATAGATAGATAGATAGATAGATAGATAGATAGATAGATAGATAGGTGTACAGACATACAGACAG
>CM060333.1:26411715-26414215 GCA_030674155.1 Stramonita haemastoma | reverse complement strand
CTAGCAAACGTGTGGCATGCATGATGTTTTTTTTGTGTTTTGTTTTTGTTTGTTTGGTTGGTTGGTTTTTTTATATTTTTTATTTTTTAGAGTAGTGATGCTTCCTGACAACAGTTGAAAATAAGCAACAATATAAAGAAAACCCAACAAATATACAAACCCATCACCCTGCAACACACGCACACACTTTTTTCTATTTCCATATGTGTGTATGTGGGATGGGGGGGGGGGGGGGGGGGGGGGGGGGGGGAGTATGTATTTTTATGAACCGGCACGCGCTTCACATACGTGCTCTGGCGTCACTTTTGCAAATATTTATGGCCTCAGTTAATGTGCCTGTGTTTACTGTCGGCGTGCACATAGGCACACGGTAAAAACATAGAACGGTGATGGAACAGATAGGAGGGAGTACAATCCCATTGTCATTTGTTTTTTCGGAAATACCTCTGTGACGAGCATGACAGACATATTGCGATGTTATTAGGTATGCTGCCCTGAAAATGGCTGCACACTGGGGAGGCCTGAGAGAC
This sequence comes from Stramonita haemastoma, assembly GCA_030674155.1. Classification (NCBI taxonomy): domain Eukaryota; kingdom Metazoa; phylum Mollusca; class Gastropoda; order Neogastropoda; family Muricidae; genus Stramonita; species Stramonita haemastoma. The sequence goes on along the minus strand of CM060333.1, from coordinate 26,413,685 downwards.
GTTTATTGATTGATTGATTGATATATTCTTCGTTTCCAAGGGGTTACAGGTAAGTATTGGCATACGATTTCTCATCCAGCCATTTTCCTAAAAAAAACCCCAACCCTATCATCAATAATCACAACTAACAACTTCAAATAAACTTGGAGAGAAAGAAAAGAAAAAAATATAAGACCTTTATTTAAGAAAGAATATTATCATAGGTACATGAAGTCGTGGGTTCAAACCTCGGCAGTACCAGGTGAATTAAAGGTGGGGATAATTACGATCTTCCAGGTCAACTCTAGTGCAGATCTGCCAGTGTTTTAATTCCTTTCGTATATAAACACATGCATAAGATTAAACATGCACGTTAAAGATCACCTATATCAGTTTTATCATTAAATATTATTATTTGAAACTTTATTTATTTATACTATATAAACTGCTTATATACTATATTTAAATATATATACTATATTTAAATAAAGAACACCTATACCTCGTCTGCATTTTGCGGGTTACAGAAACATGAACATATCCAGTAAACATCCCCGAAGTCAGAGTGCTGTTACCTTTATGGTGGACAAAACAACTGTCTCATTTGCAAAATATCACCTATGGTGAACCTTGAAGCTTTAGCCCAGGAACGAAAAAAAACTCTAAGAAAAAACAACAAATAAACCAACAAAAGAATAAAACATGCATCAGAAAATCTCAGGACAGAAAACAATCATCCAGAATGCACAAAATTTCTTAAAACACATGAAACCACTAGCAATAGGAGGAGAGAGAGAGAGGAGAGAGAGAGAGAGAGAGGAGAAGAGAGAGAGAGAGAGAGAGAGAGAGAGAGAGAGAGAGAGAGAGAGAGAGAGAGAGAGATTGTGTTATTTGAACTTTTTCCAATCTTGTACTTAAAATTTAATGTGTGTCAATGGTGGTATCGGAAAAGCTGCTTAAAACAATCACCAACCTTATACTTTACCTAAAACAAACACCCCACCACCCACCCCCAAATGCCCCACAACCAGCCACCATTTTGCAGTTAATTGACAACACACTGCTGTGGTATAGGGCCAGTATGACGTATCACATTCATGTGCGTCATAAATTCTGCTCAAACTTTTCCATCAATGGGCCCTTTAAGACTGTAAACACACTGACAATAATTTCCAGCAAACAACTTTTTAATATATTTTTTAACCACATTCTCTGTCAAAGATAACATTGTTTTTTGCTTTTTTTTAAGGGGATACAGAGAAGTACAGGATATGCATATTTTTTCTCCAAGCCCCGTTAAGCCTTTACCAAATTGTGTTAGTAACTTTAGATAAGTAGTTTTGCTGTTTATTTTAATATATATACATGTTGCCCCCTTGCAGCCTGAATCCTTCGTCCTTCGGATGAGACTTTAAACCGAGGCCCCGTGTGCGAACGCACGCAGAACATCTTGCGCACACGCTAAATCCTGTTCCACTTTTCGTAAGAGTAGGCCATCGTGTGCCGGTGGGAACAGATGACAATATTTACAAAACTGCATACACACGGGGACCGGATGAAAAAAAGCACATGATTGCTTATTCTGTTATCCTCGATATAAAGAATAAATAAAATAAAATAAAATCACACTCTGTTTCTATCTATGTATGTCTCTCCTTTTCTGTTTTATTTAATTCAAATGATTTATTTTATTTATTTATGTAATGTATTCATTCATATAGATAAATAAAAAGATAATATTTCTGTATGTCTCTCTTTTTCTGTTTCCTTCAATCTAAATAATTAATTCAATTCATTTATTTAATTTATTCATTTATTTAAATAAAATGCTTAAAAATAATATCTCTGTATGTCTCTCTTTTTCTGTTTCATTTAATTTAAATAGTTTATTTGATTGATTTATTTAATTTATTCATTTCTTTGAAAAAAGAGATAAAAATAATATCTCTGTATGTATCTTTTTTCTATTTCATTTGATTTAAATAATTGAT
>CM060333.1:26379674-26392174 GCA_030674155.1 Stramonita haemastoma | reverse complement strand
CGAACCATGGAAAGCAAAACAAAACTTTAATAACATGAGAGAGAGAGAGAGAGAGAGAGAGAGAGAGAGAGAGAGAGAGAGAGAGAGAGAGAGAGAGAGAGAGAGAGAGAGAGAGAGAGAGAGAGAGAGAGAGAGAGAGAGAGAGAGAGAGGAAATGAAAAAAAGAAATGGCGACGGCTAGGAAATTGCACATTGTAATAATGCACAAGTTTCTGACAAGAATTTTTGCTCTAAATTAACAAACAAGCAAATGAACAAAAGAATAAGCAAACTAATAAATACAACGCCAAGTTGATGATTTTTTGTGGTGTGTGTGTCTGATATTCTAATTAACATGTCACAGAAAATTAACGACCTTGTATGGTATTTTCACATTCGAAGTAAACACCAATGCCTGGCATAAAAGCTAGTGTATTGTATTATTGTATTGTATTCTGTGATTGTATGTATTGTATTGTATTGTATGTATTGTTGGTATGTATTGTATTGTATTGTATTGTTTGTATTAGTATTGTATTGATTGTATGTGTTGTGCCGTGTTCTATTGTGTTGTAATGCATTATATTGTATTGCATTTCGTTCTATTGTATTATAATGCATTGCATTGTAATGTATTGTATTGAATTGTGTTGCATTTTTATTGTTTTGTCTTGTCTTGTATTACACTGTTTTGCATCGCATTGTATTGAACAATATTGTATAAGGCTGTATTGTATTGCATTGTATTCTATTTGCATTGCATTATATTGTGTTGAATTACATTGTATGCATTGTACTATGTTGTGTTGCATTGTATTGCACTGTATTGTATGTTTTTATTGTATTAGATTATGTTGTGTGTTGTGTTGTATTACATTGTTATCTTTTGCATTATGTACGTTTCTATTGTATTGTATTGCATTATGTTGCATTGCTTTCTATTGGATCGTAATATATTGCATTGAATTGTATTGTATTGCCTTGTTTTTACTGCATTGTATTGCATACCCCCGAAGACGGAAAGTGGCTTCCTTATTGGTGGGCCAAACCCCCCCCCCCTCCAAAAAAAAACAACAACAACCCCGGTTGCATACCCAAAAATATCACCAACGGTGAACTTTGAAGCTCTATTGCCGAGGGAAAAAAATGCATTGTGTTGTTATGTATTACTTTGTATTGCATTGTCCCGTATTGCATTGATTGCATTGTACTATATTGAATTGTACTGTGTTGCATTGTATTGCATTGCAAATGTGTTGCATTGTATTTCTATTGTATTGCTTTGTACTGCATCGCACTATATTGCACTGCACTCTATTGCATTGTATTGCATTGCACTGTGTTGCATTGTATTTCTATTGCATTGCTTTGTATTGCATCGTACTGTATTGTATTGTGTTGCATTGTACCATATTGCTAGAATTGCATTGCACTGTATTGCATTGTAATGCATTGTACTGTATTCCATTATATTTTACTGTATTGCATTGTACTGTGTGGCATTGCATGGTACTGTACTTTAATGTATTGCATTGTATTGTATTGTATTGTAGTACTGTACTGTACTGTATTGCATTGTATTGCATTGTACTGTATTGCATTGTACTGTATTGCATTGTATTGTATTGCATTGTGTTGATACAACTTTCAGGCACGGTAATTATTCCTCTATGTGAAAATCGGGCTGTTCCATACTGGAAGAATGCAGTACTACAAGAGTGGTGCCACGTATTTTTTTATGTGGTTGTTTTATGTGTGAGTGTGTGTGTGTGTGGTGGTGTGTGTGTGTTGTGTGTGTTGTGTGTGTGTGTGTGTGTGTGTGTTGTGTGTTATATTTATTTATTATTTTTATTATATTTATTATTTATTCTTTTATTCTTTATAGTTTAGTGTGTGTGTGTGTGTGTGTGTGTGTGTGTGTGTGTGTGTTGTGTGTGTGTGTGTGTGTGTGTGTGTGTGTGTGTGTGTGTGTGTGTGTGTGTGTGTGTGTAGTGTGTGTCGTGTTGTGTGTGCGTGTGCTTGTGTGTTTGTGTGTGTGACATATTTGTCATGTTTATGTCGCATTTTTTTCCTTTTTGAAGCTACGAACCGTAGTATCACACACAAGCCCTCGCATGCATTCTGCTACCCAGAGAAGCATGAGCTTCGCCGAATTAACTTCCCTAGACACAGGGAAGATTTCAGTTCAAAAATCCACTGGTTTCACAACTAGTTGCAACAGAAATCAGTTAAAAACCAGGCTGCATCCTTTATCAAGTAAAAAAAAAAAAAAAATAGCTTATACCTTTTTTGTGTTGGGTTTTGTTGGTTTTTTTTGTTTGGGTTGTTTTTTTTTTGGTGTTTGTTTAATGGAACAATCTGAGATGAATTACGGGCCGCGGGATCTTTAACGTATTTTTTTTTTCTTTTCTGCTGCATACACATAATGTGATGTAAACAATAGCAGACTTGTAATTTGTTGACTTCAGACATAATAGAAAATTCCCATCATTGGGGCTTGGTATGAGCTGCCAAGAATTAAACCTGAAATGTAGAACAAATCGAATAAGCTGTCAAAGGCGTTTTACCCATTCAACCCCTTTCTCCCTTATTTATTCCAGATAAATCAAAGGCAGATTTCCAAATCCTATATATTTTCCCTTTTTAATTAAGTGTTTACTCATTATTTTGCCAGTCAAATGTAATCAACCACACGTGTGCTCAATTTGGCGAAAAGATAAACTTGCTCGGTATAATTTCTTGTAAGCAACATGCTTTGCAGGAGGGTGATCTTACGTGATAATACGCATAGATGTCGATTATTATTATTATTTATTTATGTTTATTTATTTATTTATTATTATTTTATTTATTTATTTATTTATTTATTCTTTTATATCGAGGATAACAGAATAGGCAATCATCATTTGGCTCTGCTTGAAAGCAAACCTCCTAGCCAAAACTGGAGGAGATGCTAGTGATATGTCACCCTTTGAAACTCACACTGTAATAACGTTCAAGCTTCAGGAGCAGAAAAAAAAACTTTCTGGTTCTTGAATATTGACTTTTAACGTTTTTTTTTTGTTTGTACTTTTTAGGAATAATTTTTTAACTGCTGATGGGGCATCGTTTTTGTAATGTACTCTGTTTAATTTATTTTTGTAGGTGATGCGTTTATTTTATTTTTGTAGTTGATATGTAGAATAAACGCATTTGGTTGGAAGCGCATTAATCTGTGCTTAAGTTACGTGTATTTGCACATTAGTATTAGTTATTGGGGATAGGATGGCCCAGCAGTCATGCCAGAGCATTGGCTTATCCCATGCTAAGGTTAAGCAGCGTTGAGCTGGTTTCTTCCTGGATGCGTGACTGTTCACATGCCTTGGCTTCGGTACAGTCCTCCAGTTCACCCAGCTATAAATTGGTACCTGCCTTTTAGGATTAGAGAAGATAAAGCAGCGAGGGAGAGGAGATAGGCACCGCCCTCAATGTGCTGGCCCTATAGAAGCTGAGGTCTCTGACACCTTGCTCTCCAACAACCGCATAGGTTGTGGGACATCTTTACATTTTTTAAGCTGCATATGCTCAACATAAAAAGCAAGCATTTAATGTGTTTTTCTTAAGTACCGAAAGAAGTTTTATTGTGAAAAATGATTACACCCCACTCCACAACAACCGCTACTACACATCCTACATATCATAACATCAACAAAAAAACAACATTTATGTATGTATTTATATTGTGTAAGTGTATGTATTGTATGTATGTATGTTATGTGTGTGTGTGTTGTGTTTTTGTAGTGTCTGTGTGTGTGTGTGTGTGTGTTGGCGCGCGCGCGGTGTAAGGAGAAAAGCTAAAAGAGGGAGAGAAGTGATAGCATTGACGCAGGGGACATTTGCAGTCTGGCAAAACTGAACATCTGCAATGTCTGAAGAACTGAAAAAAAAAAATTAATGTGAGGAAACGTTGATGCAATCAGGCCCCCAAAAAGAACGGATGAAACACTTTATATAGTATAAAACGGCAATATATTACCCACCACAAGACACAAGTCAACCACCTCAATTACCCCCATGAATCAAAGACATCACCTTTCACCGCTGTCCACATTGTTAACATCAAGCTTAATGAGGGACACCCTCACACCATACATCACTCTGATAATTATCAGGAGACGATCACGAAAAGCAGATGCTAAAACAGAGACAAGAACATTCCCGGCATCAGACTTGTGGCCATTTAACGGCCTGAAGGGAGGACATCTTTTAGCGCTTATTCCCGTGTCTATCATTGCCTGTGATACAGCCTCAGTGAAGGAGATGTCGTGTCGGCCATCATTCATCTGTCAGGGTGCCAAAGGCCAGACACACCGCATTTCCAGCTGTCCCCCTTTAGACTGATAACAGGAAGATGTGTAGGTCAGTGGTACAGAGGTTAAAACACACGTCTAGAAAGCGAGATGTTGTGGTTTGATTTCGTTTAAGTGTACATTAAAAAAAAAAAAACTACAAAAAAGAGTCGTCCTGTTGGAAAAGTCTATAGAAAATAAGTTACTCAAAACAAAAACAAATCCACCAGAAAAAAAAAAAAAAGAAATGGGTGCTATGCTCATGAGGCAACGCACTGTCCCGAGCAGAGTAGCCTAAATCTTATACATGAATGAAAACGGATATAGACATCAAAACAATACAATACAATAGCAATTAACAATGACAATACATTGCAGTCATGACAAGCACACACACATACGCCACACACAACACACATAATACCGCACGACACAACACACACATACGCACTGTAAGAGAGATAGAAACGAAGAGAAGACACAAAGAAGATATACAAGACAGAAACAGAGAGGTAGTTACTGAGGGGAAATAGAGAGAGAGAGAGGGAGATAAGGAAAGCTGCATCACGCCCCTTTCTGTTAAGTTATATTATATAACATTATATACTATACATATATGTATATATCTCATTATATCACCCCCTTTTATAGTTATATATGTGTTATATATTTATATATATATATATATATATGTATACATAATTACACAACACACACACAACATATATATTATATATATATATATATATATATATATATATATATATAATATATATATATATATATATATGGTGGTGTTCGTGTGCGTTGTGGGTGACTGCTTCTTCATCTAACCATATTTTTCCCCTGTCTGTTTTCCACTTCTTACCCCAAAATACTCAAAATATCATCATGCTGAAAAAAAAATCTTTTGGAAACCATAACCCTGGTAACCTAGTTCTTCTTCATCATCACTGCAAGTTTTCCCCCTAGGAGAAAACGATCTGCTATGTATGTTGCACAGATAGTATGATGAGAAAACCATGTTGGAAAGCCCTGCTAAGAGAGCATCACACGTTAGTTAGCCTGGTGAGAGAGATGACTCAGAGAGAGAGAAGAGAGAGAGAGAGAGAGAGAGAGAGAGAGAGAGAGAGAGAGAGAGAGAGAGACGAGACAGAGAGAGACAGAGACAGAGACAGAGAGACAGAGACAGAGACAGAGACAGACAGACAGACAGACAGACAGACAGACAGAGACAGAGACAGACAGAGAGAGAGACACACAGAGAGACAGAGACAGAGAGAGACAGAGAGGCACACTGCAGCTGTAAAAGTTTGTAACTCATCTGCCTGCCGACTGGGGAATGATGAACAGAATATGGGAACATGAAGGATGAGTAAAACGAAAAAACGGGGGGTGGGGGGTGGGGTGTGTGTATATGTGTGTGTGTGTTTCAGTGTGTGTGTGTGTTTGTGTGTGTATGTGTGTGTGTGTGTGTGTGTGTGTGTGTGTGTGTGTGTGTGTGTTGTGTGTGTGTTTCAGTGTGTGTGTGTGTGTGTGTTATGTGTGTGTGTTGGTGTGTGTGTGTGTGTGCGTGCGTGTGCGCGTGCATGCGTGCGTACTCTCTCTCTCTCTCTTTCTCTCTCATTCACTCTGTGTCTGTCCCTGTCTGTCTGCCTTTCTGTCTGTCTGTCTGTCTATCTTTGTCTGTCTGTCTATCTATCTATGTCTGTCTGTCTGTCTCTTTCTTTCTCTCTCTCTCTGTATCTCTGTCTCTGCCTCTGTCTCTGTCTCTCTCTCTCTCAGTCCCTCTCCCCACACCTACACATTATGTAAATAATGCAGAGCCCCAAAATATGACCGGAATGAAACATTATGCTGCTATATAATCTGGTAACCTAGTTCCAAAACTTTTGTACGTCCCAGGAGAGAACGATATCTTGTACATATTGAACACTCCTTATGATGGCAAAGCCAGGATGACAAACCACCACAAGGGGATGATACACATCTTATGAACCGTAGACAGAAGCAGACTGAAGGTGTCGGATTTCTGATCCATCTAACGAGACTTTTAACAGAGCTGCAATCTGAACATATGGAACGGAGACAGAGACAGACAGAGACAGAGAGAAGTTAGATTGGATTGGATTGTAAGTCTTTCTTTGAATCTCTCTCTCTCTCTTCCACCTCTCTCTCTCTAACGAAATCCCCTTGAGATAAAATTTCCACACCTATTCCCATCCACAGATCTGTGAAAGCTTCAGCTTCCCTCAGCTCTACATGCTTATCATGTCAAAGCTATGGGCTTAGTAGGCAGATAAGGCGCAAGCTTGTCCTATGACTGAAGACCGGGTTATGCAAATAAGGTCTGTGTCCATCGTTCATAGCCAATCAGCTGACAGAAGTGAGGGCCCCCTTGGGATATAGCTCATGAATATTTATCATCGTCACAGGGGGCAGACTCCATTGAGTAGGTATAGGGGATGAGGGCTGGGGGTGGGGGTTGGGGGGGGGGAGGAGAGGAGACAAATATGTAAATGACATGGGATTGCGTGGTCAGTGTCCTGGGAGATGTGGGACATACTGGATGGATTTGGAGGGAGGTAATGAGTAGACAGGCTGTGGTGTGTGTGTGTGTGTGTGTGTGTGTGTGTGTGTGTGTGTGTGTGTGTGTGTGTGTGTGTGTGTGTGTGTGTGTGTGTGTGTGTGGTGCAGGAGAGAGGGAGAGAGAGGAGAGAGAGAGAGAAGAGAGAGAGAGGAGAGAGAGAGAGAGAGAGAGAGAGAGAGAGAGAGAGAGAGAGAGAGAGAATGATCTTTATTTATTTATCTTGAATGATCTTTATTTTTCAAGGGTTACAGAGTAACAAGAGAGAGGAGAGAGAGAGAGAGAGAGAGAGAGAGAGAGAGAGAGAGAGAGAGAGAGAGAGAGAGAGAGAGAGAGAGAGAGAGAGAGAGAGAGAGAGAGCAGAACAGACAGAATAGAACAGAATAGAATAAAGGATAAACGAATACATACATAACTTTTTGTTGAGCCTTCGACAGAGAGACAGAGACAGAGACAGACAGACAGACAGACAGACAGACAGACAGACAGACAGAAAGACAGAAACAGATTGGATAGTTATTCATTAGGCTATCGCTGCTCTTGACGGGGATAGTGAACAAACTACACATGAACAGCGTAAAAAATCAATAAACAAAACAGTTTGGTCATTATATATTCGTAACAAGTATCATAACTATGATGTTACATTGAGACAGAGACAGAGACAGAGACAGAGAGACAGAGAGAGAGATGACCTACATGAAAATTATTCATACTTGTAGTATCTGTCTGTATGCTTGCCTGTTTGACCCTCTGTTCTCTACCGACTATCATTCTGTCCTGTTGCTTGGGGGATAGTGATGTTGCAAACGGTTCCAGAACATGTCTAAAGGCCCCATGTCAGCCATACCCTGCTAACCTAGTTGTTCAAGATTATGGCGCTGGAAATGAGGCACACTGCAGCTGTAAAGCCAGTAACCGAGCTGCCGTCTTGGGAATAATGAAAAAGCTTACATGGAGAAGAAGAGTAGAAAGAGAACCTGTGTTGAAAAGTAATTGCCCTTGTTTTCTTTTACAGTCTCTCTCTATAATTATATTTCTCTGCTTCTCTGTCTCTGTCTTTGTATGTATGTTTTTCTGTATGTCTATGTCTGTCTGTTTTGTCTGTCTCTGTCTGTCCTGTCTCTTCTGTCTTGTGTCTCTGTCTCTCCTTTTTCTTTTTGCTGTCTGTCTGTTCTGACTGTCTCTCTCGTCTTTCTCTGTCTCTGTCTGTCTGTCTGTCTCTGTCTGTCTGTCTGTCTGTCTGTCTGTCTGTCTGTCTGTCTGTCTGTCTGTCTGTCTGTCTCTCTCTCTCCTCTCTCTCTCTCTCTCTCTCTCTCTCTCTCTCTCTCTCTCTCTCTCTCTCTCTCTCTCTCTCTCTCTCTTGTATTCATACTAATAATGGTCGAATGCACTGCAATGCCTGTGAATGTAAAACTATAACAGCTTTAAATTCCTTTCCGTTCCTGTTTCTGTATCCCTTTGTTTTTGTCTCTGTGTCTGTCTCTGTCTGTCTGTTTGTCACTGTCTATCTGTCTGTCTGTCTGTCTTTTGCTCAACCCTCTTCTTCATATCATGCACATTTAGAAAATGTTTTAATCATATTTCCATCTGTTTTTTTCAGCACAACATGTTACCTGCCGTTTCATCTTTTCTTCGATATCATTTTCTCTACTTGAAAACTTTTTTTACAGGGAGGGTTCACTTTTAACAATGCAACTGTATTTTTGTGTTACTAAGGGGCCACACCTCGCGAATAACGCATTGTTATTTTATTGTCCATTTTCTTGCTTGCGTTCCTCCTTACTGTCTGTTGCTGTCTCCGTCTGTTTGGCTGTCTGTCTGTTTGCCTGTTCTATATGTATCTTGTTTCCCTTGACTTCTCTGTCTTGAGACTAATATTGTTTTAATGTATCGCTTCAGATATTACCATAAAGAAAGATCACGCCGCCATAGTCTGGTTACTATATTTCCACAAAATTTGCAACATCCGAGAGATAAAGATCTTCTAGCTGTACATCTTTAAATGAGAGCTTCAACCTTTGATATGTACTAACCCAGCATTTATTCATAACGTCTGAAAATTTCGTCTTCTTACTACGTGTTTGGTAATTTTTATGATATTTATTTTTTACTAACCATTACAAATGGGCCGTCTGTGGGGAAAGTCCCGAGTGAGTTAAACACAATGGCAAAAAAAAGTATGGAAAACAGTCATATCCAGAGACCATCAGCACACATCTTATGAACCGTGAAAAACAGCAGACTGTGTGTATGGGATTGTATAATATATGGAACAGTGGTGGGTTGTTTTGTTGTTTGTTGTTTGTTGTTGTTGTTGTTGTTTTTACTTTGATTACCGGATTTTAGACAGATCAAGCGGTTTCTGCGGGATATGAAGACTATGGGGATTAAAACAAAACATCTAAAGAAGAAACGACGAAGGCTGTCGAAAACTTAAAAAAAGAGAGAGGAGAACGAACAAAAAAAGTAATAAAAATGGAGAGGAAGAAAGAGAAAGAGAGAGTAAAACAGACAGACAGACAGACAGACAGACAGACAGACAGACAGACAGACAGGCACATATGCAGACAACAGAACAAAGACACAACCATAGAAAGAAGACAAAAGAAGAGAAACAGAGTCAGAGAGACAGACAACGTAACGATGACATTTCTGACCTTCCCTTTCCACCCCCCAGCCCTCCCCAAAACACCCACACAAACAACACACGCACACCACACACGACACACACACACACACACACACACACACACACACACACACACACACACACACACACACACACACACACACACACACACACACACACACACACACACACACACACACACCACACCAAACACACACAAAAAAACCCAAAAAACCATAATTATGCCAGATTCTCTTTCTCCTCTCCCTCTCCTTCTCCCTCTCCCTCTACCTCACCCCTCCACCTCCTCTTACTCTTCACCCCCCCCCTCCCACCTCCTCCCCTCTCGTTCCCACCTACTCTCCTTCCTTCTCGCCTTTCCTTTGTGGTCTCTTCAGGGCAGGCCTCCTTTGTTTCAAAATGCATGACTCAAAACTATCATCACTGGGAAACTTTCCTCACCTCATCTTTTTTGTGACCTACTTCTTGAATCTATGCATCCTTGACAATTCCCCTGGAGAAAAAAAACACAACACCCTGTATACATCTTTAAGCATCCTTTACCATGGCCAAACTCATGTGTTAGAAAACCATCACAGAGAACATTACACATCAGATGAGCCAGGGAAAATGTGTTGAAGTGACAGTTTGAAAATGGTTAAAGATTTAACAGCATATTAAGTACTGAAAATGAGAAAAAAGTAAAAGACTGTTGAAAGAAAAAGAGTAGAAGATGAAATAAAAGAAAAGGGGAGTACTATAAAGATGAAGAGGAAGACGAAGAATAAAAATGCAAAGAAAAAAAGAGAAAAATGCAAAGAAGAACGCATGAGAAGACAAATATAAAGGAGAAAGTAAAGAAGAAGCAGAAGAAGAAGAAGCAGAAGAAAGAAGAATGCAAGGAAGAAACACGGCAAAGAATCCCAAAAGAAAGAACAACGCAAAGAAGAATGCAAAAAATGCAAAGAAGAAGAACAACGCAACAAAGTGCAATTAAGAAGATCGCAAATGAAAAAAAAAAATACAAAGAAGAAGGGTGCAAAGGAGAATGCAAGGAAGACGAAGAAAAATACAAAAAAAGAAGGAAGAGGGAAAGGAAGAGAAAGTGGAGAGAAGGAGGAGAATAAGGAGAAAGAAAAGGAGGAGAACAAAGAGGAGAAAGAATCAGCACAAAAGAGGTGGCAAAGGGGGCCTTTTCAGTTTGGCAAAGATAAAACATGTGTGAGGTGTGGACTATTTGGAAAAAATCATCAGGCAATTTTGTTATACCTGCAGACAGGGAACCTGCTGAAAGCGTCATACAGTATGAAAACAGATAAAAGCACGATTACACACGTGTACTGCTGGAAAATTATGCTTACAAGCATGCATTACTGCATAACTACAGAAGCAGGCTTTTGCGTGTGTGCGCACGTGTGTGTGTGTGTGTGTGTGTGTTGTGTGTGTGTGTGTGTGTGTGTGTGTGTGTGTGTGTGTGTGTGTGTGTGTGTGTGTGTGTGTGTGTGTGTGTGTGTGTCTGTCTGTCTGTCTGTTGTCTGTCTGTCTGTCTGTCTGTCTCTCTCTCTCTCTCTCTCTCTCTCTCTCTCTCTCTTCTCTCTCTCTCTCTCTCTCTCTCTCTCTCTCTCTCTCTCTCGACCCAGGATCGAGTCGGTCGAGGAGATTGTTCTCCTGGAGTCCAGTGCTGACTCCACTATCCCCAGAAAGTCCTTCGGATGAGACTTTAAACCGAGGCCCCGTGTGCGAACGCACGCAGAACATCTTGCGCACACGTTAAATCATGTTCCCCTTTTTCGTAAGAGTAGGCCATCGTGTGCCAGTGGGAACAGATGACAGTTACAAAACTGCATACACACGGGGACTGGATTAAAAAAGCACAAGATTGCTTATTCCAGTATCTTCGATGTAAAAGAATAAATCAAATCAAATCAAATCAAATCTCTCTCCTTCCCTCTACTCTCCAGTCTGGTATATTAAGTTGTATTCCTATAATAATTATTTCTTGATATCTTACATTGTTAGATTTTTTCCTTTTCTTTGAAAAAAATTGTTTGCTTGGTTGAGAGGATTTTTTTGTTGGTTATTTGTGTCATTTTATACCAAGAGGGCTGGTTGTAGAAAAACATGTTTGCTTATGCCATGACCCTCTTTAAATAAAATTTATTCAATTGAATTGAATTGAATTGAATTGAATTCACTCTCTCTCTCTCTCTCTCTCTCTCTCTCTCTCTCTCTCTCTCTCTCTCTCTCTCTCTCTCTCTCTCTCTCTCTCTCTCTCTCTCTCTCTCTCTCTCTCTTTTTGTATCGAGGGTGACGGAGTGAGTAATCATGTGCTTTTCTTCGTCTGGTCCCCGTGTGTATGCAGTTTTGTAAATATTGTGTGTGTGTGTGTGTGTGTGTATATTGTGCGCGCGCATGCGCACGCTCACGGGAGTGCGTGCATGCGTATATGTGTCAAAACAAGTCAAATCAAACTTTTATTTCCATATTGTACATTGAAGAAGCAGTACAATTTTTTTTTTTTTTTCCCCCAACATTAGTAAGCTCCCTTTGAACTGGTGTGTTTTTGATATTGGTGAGCTCCCTTTGAATTGGTGTGTGTGTGAGTGATTGAGTGAGTAAGTGAGTGTGTGTATGTGTGTGTGTGTGTGTGTGTGTGTGTGTGTGTGTGTGTGTGTGTGTGTGTGTGTGTGTGTGTGTGTGTGTTGTGTGTGTGTGTGTGTGTGTGCGTGCGTGCGTGTGTTGTGCGTGCGTGTGTGTTTGTGTGTGTTTGATAAATAATGAGATTGTAAAAGGTTCTGGTTGTGCTTTTGTTGTTGTTGTTGTTGTTTTTTGTTTTTGTTTTCTGTGTGTGTGTGTGTGTGTTTATGCATTGTGGGTGTGGGTGGAAGGGTGTTATGTCTTGACTTTTGGGGATGAACTGTTTATGGGAGGGAGTTTTTCATGTTTGACTGTTTTGCTTATTCATTTGATTGTT
>CM060333.1:26354674-26374674 GCA_030674155.1 Stramonita haemastoma | reverse complement strand
ATGTGGTATAAAATAAAAATAAAAATTAAAAAAAACTTCCACGGGGAAAATTGTTGTTTTACTCACAAAGAATTAAAAAATAACTTCCACGGGGAAAATGTGTTGTTTTACTCACAAAGACATTAAAAAAAAAACCCTGTCAGATTGGGAATGGTTTTTTCCAGCGCTTTGTAGTATGTGCATTGCACATGATGCAGAAAGGAGAAAAGTTTGGGTTTTTTTTTTTAAGCAGGAAGGTTTAAGACCAAGGAAGAAGTTCTTATCTCCGTTAAAACTGTCCATTCTACTATAATAACCAGTTAATGACACAACAGTCGTGATTAATAGGGTGTCTGATAAAGACACTAATAAAGAGACAATCTGAATCTAATAATTATGTGGCGGAACAGTGGTCTCAAGGTGATGGTCGTTTAAAAAAAAACCTGAAAAGGCGTAGGTCTAATTCCACTTTGAGTTCCGTTTCCTAAAACAAAAAATAAACAAATCAAGGATCTCTCTCTCTCTCTCTCTCTCTCTTCTCTCTCTCTCTCTCTCTCTCTCTCTCTCTCTCTCTCTCTCTCTCTCTCTCTCTCTCTCTCTCTCTCTCTCCTCTCTCCTCTGTCTTCTCTCTCTCCCCTCCTCCCCGTCTTCTGCTCTCTCTCTCTCTGTCTCTCTTCTCTCTCCCCCCCTCCCCTCTCTCTCTTTTTCTCCAACTCCTCCAAAAAGTGAGAATAAATGAAGAACCGCCACAAACAGTTCGATATCAGGGCTCTAACAAAAGCTTAAACTGTCCACAAACCTCTGTATGAAAGCTTGCATTTATTTACATATTAACTCATTGATTTGTTTCTCTGTTTGTTATCTATTAATCATCTATCTATTATCACTTCAGCTGATTCAGACTGGAACTATGCAGACACACAGACGGAGAAAAACAGACAAACAAGCATACAGACAGATAGATAGACTGGAACTATGCAGACACACAGACGGAGAAAAACAGACAAACAAGCATACAGAAAGATAGATAGACTGGAACTATGCAGACACATAGACAGAAATAAACAGACAAGCAAGCATACAGACAGACGGTAGACAGACAGACAGACAGACAATCAGACAAATAAAGAGACGGAAGAGCTCTTCGCATAACTTGACTATGCACACCACCCAATAGGCATACAAATGGGAAAGCAGTACGCACATGAAGCAACAATCCTATTGCCACCATAAAGAGCACAACCAGCAACAGGGGAATTGTTGTCATGAATTTCCATAGCGACCGACAGCCAGGAATGATTCCTAACACAGCAGACATGGATGAGGGAATTGAAGGGACTCTGCACGCGGCTTGCTGAGGAGGGTAACAGATACACAACACACAGGCTAGCGGTCAGAGCTAGCATGGCGTTTGGGAACCAGAGGTATCTGAAGAAAGGGATGGAGGTCTCTGGTAGAGTGTTTGAAATTGAGAAACGTTCTGTTACGAGTTAACAGTGGTTTTGATTTAATTTCCTTACAAGTGACTCAAGTGACAGTATAAACAGACGTCCCGTTTTATTTGTACACATGCAAAACGTCTTCCATACGTATACACGTTTTAAAACCTACCCGTCTTTAGTAGAAGAGTAGCCCCTGTGTGGTTTGGGGCTTGGATAATAATACTAACATAAAAAGTAGAGGTAAAGGAGTCCCATAACCTATGCGGTCGTTGGGGGGCGATATGTCAAAGACCTCAGCTTCTCCAAGGGTTGGCACCCCTCATTGTTTTACCTTTCCTGAACCTAAAGAGGGCAGGTACTCATTTACAGCTGGGTGAACTGGGGGACTGAACTGAGGCCAAGGTGCGCAAGCGGTCACCCATCCAAGAGGTAGCAAAATTCAATGCAGCTTAATTTAAGTTGGGCAAAGCGAGTGCTCTGAACGCTGAGCTATCCCTTCTCCACCTAATATGCGACCTGGGCGCAGATGTAGTCTACCGAGTTCTACTTGACAGGCAGAAAGGAGACAGACTGCCAGACTGTCATAAAAACAAACAGAAGACAACTAGAACGAGCAGGGAAGTGTTGTCTCATTGGTTCCATTTTACTCCATGTATTTCTTTCTATTAATCTGGTTACAGATAAAAAGGATATATGATATATACATATATTTATATAAATATATATTGTATATCTAAATATATATGTGCGTGTATGCATGTCTGTCTGTCTGTCTGTCTGTCTGTCTGTCTGTCTGTCTGTCTGTATGCATGCATGCATGCATGCATGCATGCATGCATGCATGCATGTATGTATGTATGTATGTATGTATGTATGTATGTATGTATGTATGTATGTATGTATGTATGTATGTATGTATGTATGTATGTATGTATGTATGTATGTATGTAAGTATGTATGTATGTATACACACCTTGAACCCAACAAGATCGTAATATGAAGGTATCACCCAAACCTAAACAAACTGATTTTCCAGACAAATAATTTCTCCTCATAGACACAGTCTGAAAGTTGAAAAAAAAATCAAGACTGATATGACAAAGTACAACCCCTCATAATCTGCCACAGGTCTGGAATAGGCGATGCAAAGTTTACACACGGGGTGAGGTGAGGAACTGGATATGCTGTAGAGACAAGCTCGCTGGGTTTTTTTTTGGTGATGCATTCCTTATAGTCTGCTGCTTCCTACATCTTGGGGCGAAGGTTATTACCTGTGATCAGCACAGGAGCCATGTGTTTTTATTATCAGGAATTAGCTTGCTAACCGTGGCAGCAGAACGGGAGATGATAAACCTGTATGGAAGGTTTTTGATGTCTAGGACACGCTGTAAGAGAGAAGTATGGGTATATTATGGATGTGGAATTCTGTGAGCGGAGTACTGTGACATGTGTGTGTGTGTGTCTGTCTTCAATTTTACGTCTGTTCACTTAATGTGATATTTTGACGAAATGTGTGTGTGTGTGTGTGGTGTGTGTGTGTGTGTGTGTGTGTGTGTGTGTGTGTGTTGTGTGTGTGTGTGTGTGTGTGTGTGTGTGTGTGTTGTGTGTGTGCGCGTGCGTGGTGTGTGTATGTGTGTTATGTGTGTGTATGTGTGTGTATGTGTGTGAACTTTTTAATGAGCTGCCCTGAGGTCACAATGTTTGGGCTTAGGCCAGCGGACAGACCTCCCTTACGAAGGCAAGAGAAGACCAGGCATTCTGCATTCTATCCAGTATGAAGAAACATGGTAAAAAAAAATTAATAAGAATTTTTTAAAAAGGAATCTGAAGAATCCCGAAAAGAATTCCGAAGAAGAAGAAGAAGAGGAAGAGGAAGAAGAAGAAGAAGAAGAAAGAAGAAGAAGAAGAAGAAGAAGAAGAAGAAGAAGAAGGAGAAGAGAAGAAGAAGAAGAAGAAGAAAGAAGAAGAAGAAGAAGGTGAAGAAGAAGAAGAAGAAGAAGCAGAGAAAGAAATAGTAGAAGAACGAAAGAAGAAGAAGAAGAAGAAGAAGAAGAAGAAGAAGAAGAAGAAGAAGAAGAAGAAGAAGAAGAGAAAGAAATAGTAGAAGAAACGAAAGAAGAAGAAGAAGAAGAAGAAGAAGAAGAAGAAGAAGAAGAAGAAGAAGAAGAAGAAGAAGAAAGAAGAAGAAGAAGAAGAAGAAGAAGAAGAAGACGAAAGAAGAATAGAAGAAGAAGAAGAAGAAGAAGAAGAGAAGAAGAAGAAGAAGAAGAAGAAGAAGAAAGGAAGAGAGGAGGAGGAGGAGGAGGAGGAGGAGGAGAGGAGGAGGAGGAGGAGGAGGAGGAGAGAAGAAGAAGAAGAAGAAGAAAAGAAGAAGAAGAAGAAGAAGAAGAAGAAGAAGGAGAATGGTGCATAGAGTTGGAAGGACAGGGGATAATTTAATCATTCCTCTCAGCTCCAGAGAGAACTGTTTACCAGTCCCGCGAGTTGCTTCAGGCTGAAAACCGTCATTTCACCACCGACAGTACCGTTTTTTTTCAATCTGTCTCAGACCTGACAGCTGTCATGACAGCTCTCTATGACATCATCATAATTATGTCTAGTCACTGTCTGTCAAAATATTATAACCACGGTACAGATCTGGCTTGAAAAAGACAGTTGTAGTCTCAGAAGAAAACTGTGTTAGTCCTCTGAGGGTTTTTTTATGTTAATCGGATGAATAGGTCAACCTCTGTGTCGAGGGCAGCTGTACGCTGTAGGTCCTCCCAGTCTCCACAGTGCTGTTTGGTCACTTTTTTTTGGGGGGGGGGGGGGGTGGGGGGGGGGGGTCAGGTCAGATCCCTTTTCGGAGTGTTTCATGTAGCGGGAAGGACTACATCCCATGCTCTTTTGTCTGGCTACCTGGTCTTGCAAGAGCACTTCACTGTGTGGCTTATGTGGAGTTTCATGTATAGAATATCTATCTATCTATCTTCTATCTATCTATCTATCTATCTATCTATCTTCTATCTATCTATCTATCTATCTAGTCTATCTATCTATCTATCTATCTATCTCTCTTCTATATCTATCTCTCTCTCTCTATCTCTATCTCCTCTCTATCTATCTATCTATCTATCTATTAACATCTATCTATCTTCATCTATCTAATCTATCTATCTATCTATCTATCTATCTATCTAATCTATCTATAATTATAATTATTGTCACTCAGGCTGTACTCTGTAAACTTAACACAAGATCGTGGTCATAGTTGAGAAGAAAATAGGATATAACAGTGGGGAATCAGCTTAGCCCTTTAGGGAACATAAAGAAACCCGTCACACCTGAGGATACATTAAACAGCAAGGCAGAAACGTAACAGGAAATAAGGCAGTACGAAAATGCTCTCATGCTGGAAGCTATTCTCTTCTGCATTTAGTGGCATTGCCATACCCGAAGGCGGATCGCAGCTACCTTAATCGTGGGCGAAAACGGTCACATACACAAAATCTGTTTTTTTCCAAAAATTTCTTGCTATAGTAAACAGAGGGATGGGATAGCTCAGTGGTCAGAGTGCTCGCTTTCCCCAGCCAAAGTTAAGCAGCGTCGAGCGTGGTTGCCAAATGGATGGGTGACCGTTTGCGTGCCTTGGCTACCGTACATTCCCCCAGTTCCCCAGCTGTAAAATAATGGGTACCTGCCCTCTTTAGGGTCAGGGGAGGTAAAGCAGCGAGGTAGAGGAGATGGGCACCGCCCTCAACATGCTGGTCCTTAGAGAAGCTGAGGTCTCTGACGCCTCGCTCTCCCCTACGACCACATAGGTTATGAGACACCTTTACCTTTTTATAGTGAACAGACGTTAAATTGAAGAGAGCACAAAATCTCATCATTGGTGAACCTCTGAGGATAGCTGAGAACAACAAAAAAAAGGTTCTTTTTCAATCTGTCTCAGACCAGTCGGCTGTCTTACGATCATTCTGATCCGTCATGTAGGTCTGGCATTGTCTGTCTGTCAAAACATCATAGCTAACACATCGGGTTTGCAAAGAAAACACACTGTATCCTGAGTAGGAAGACTGTGAGTCGTGGCTAAGTTAACAATTCTGATATTTCAGTTTTACTTTTTCGTTTTCTTGTTGGTTTTTTTTTTCATTTTTTGATTTGCACAGAGAGCATTTAGATTAGTTCTTGTATATTTTGTCCAGTATACTTCCCCCTGATTTCCTCTGGGAATAAGTGTGTGTGTGTGTGTGTGTGTGTGTGTGTGTGTGTGTGTGTGTGTGTGTGTGTGTGTGGTGTGTGTGTGTGCATGCGTGCGTGTGTCTGTGTGTTTCATTTTATTTTATGTTATTCTTTTATATCGAGGATAATGTGTGTGTGTGTGTGTTTATCGTCACATTTTGTTGTTTTTCTTGTGATTTTGTAGGTTTAAGTTTTTTTTGCTTCTGTTCTATGGATTTTGTGTATGTGTGAGGTTAGGTTTGTCATTTGCTTCACTCTCTTCCTTCTGAATATTCGGTGTGTGTGTGTTTAGTTTTTTTTAAATCTTTTTTCGAGTTTAATCAAATAAGCACTCCTGTGATTTTTACATGTGTGATTGTCATCTGTTCCCACTGGCACACAATGGCCTATTCTTCCAAAAGCGGAACGGGTTTTAATGTTGTGCAAGATTTTCTGTGTTGTGTGTGTGTGTGTGTGGTGTGTGTGTGTGTGTGTGTGTTGTCGTGTGTGTGCGTGTGCGAGTGTTCTAGGTCTCTGTGTCTGTTTCTGTGTGTGCACGTGCAGGAACATGTGTGTGCCTGGATGTGCGTTTGCTCGGGTGCATAAACTCTTGTAAGCGTGTGTGCATGTGTTCTTGTGAGTCTGGACGTGTGCAAGCGTCATGTGTGCATGATGTATGCGTGCATGTACATATACACGCTGTATCGGACATAGGCAAGCAGTCGTATGCTTATGTCTGTGCATGTAAACATGCATACTTGTCTGTCTTTATGCGTCTCTATTTTATGTCGGCATGTTACATATGTATGTATATATGCATGTATGTATGTATAAACATATGTAACAGAGTGCTGATATTTGATCTGCCGCGACTCTGTACAACTTCTCGGCGACGACAGCACGGTCAGACAGTGGGAATGTGGCCTCTGAAAAAAAGGCTGCATAAATACTACATTTTACTCCTATGGGCAAAGTTCATGCAACGAACGGTTTTCGATCACCCCCCAACGATACAGAACGTCGCACAATTCACAGGTGTCGATCTAACGTTAGATCCAGACGCTGTGATTGGCAGTTCCGATCGCATGGGAAGTAATCTAATTACCGCCCCGTCACATATTTATGTATGTATGTATGTATGTATGTATGTATGTATGTATGTATGTATGTATGTATGTATGTATGTAGTATGTTGTATGTAGTGTATGTGTTGTGTGTGTGTGTTTGGTGGTGTGTGTGTGTGTGTGTGGTGTGTGTGTGTTGTGTTATACTCTATATATATGTATGTATGTAAGCCTATAATTATGTATGTATGTATGTATGTATGTATGTATGTATGTATGTATGTATGTATGTATGGATGGATGGATGGATGGATGATGGATGGATGATGGATGGATGATGCATATAGCTTGTATGTATGCTTGTTTATATGTATGTATATGTGTATGTATGTATGTATGTATGTATGTATGTATGTATGTATGTATGTATGTATGTATGTATGTATGTATGTATGCTTGTATGCTTGTATGTATGTATGTATGCTTGTATGTATGCTTGTATGCATGCTTGTATGTATGTATATATATATGCTTGTATGTATGCTTGTATATATGTATGTATGCATATGTAAGAGTGCACAGGGGAGTACAGGTGTATACTTGCCTGTGGTTGTAATGCACCATCCTACGTGCCTACACGTTTCCAGAACCGTTCCAGAACTCCACGCCTCAAGCACACCCAGGAGAAGAGGATTATGCAGCGAAAGCAGCAAAACACATAACGCTCATCTGGAAGAGCAACCAGGGACTTTGCCATGAATATTTAAGGTTTGCACAGCATCATGGCTGCTAGCCAAGACAGAGGCGGTAAGCCATGAGATAGTCCAACAGATTCTGGGAATCCTCTTTTCTGAAGGTTAGGCCTACAAACGAAGTTCTCTGGTCTCAGACCATTATTCAGACTGCAAGAATGTCTTGTTTTTTTGTTTTTTTAGCAGTGGAGAGGAAAAAGTGAAAGCGATACCCTGTGTGGAAACTAAGTTTTAAGGTCATCACTGTACCATAGCACTAAGTGTTGGTCAAATTTCTGATGGGTTATAGACTTATTGACATAGCGAATGAAATATGTTTTCTTGTATGTACCTTTATGAATGTTAAAGTTTATATTAGTTGATTGATTGATGTATTGATTGATTGTTAAACGGAATGATTGATTGTTTTAAAGTATGAATGTGTATGTGTCTCGCTATGCCTTGGTGTAGATATATATCATATTGATTAAGAAGATAGAAAAAAAATGAAATAGAATCAACACCACGTTTTCAATACAAAGAAAAGAAAAGCACACTCTTTATCTATGGCCATAGATTTGAATGAAAACTGTCCATACATAATTTTCTTTGCCGCCTTGTCAGCCTACTTTTCAATTTGTGTGTTTCTTTCGCTTTTTTTTGTTTTAACTGAAGACGCATCTTCCTGTTTGAAATTGCTTTATTATGATCTCACAAAATAAATAAACAAACAGATGCAAACAACAGAAATTCATTTCCTGTTGTCATGAAAGATTTTCACAGTGTTCCGACACAAATTTGAGATATTTTTAAAAAAAATCTTTGTCCACTCCTCTTCAAACATGTTCAGATTTGATGGCTTGTCTATCTGATTATACTCACTACAGTTCCATTACACTACCCAGCATCTTCTGTTCCTCTGCCTCCTGCAGGCAAAATGCCAACCTCATTAGTCGTCAAAGAAGTCCTAGCATCATGAACAACTTTAATGACACTTTTAGTGCTTCTGTACTCTTTCTGTTTTCGTCTGTGTGTGTGTGTGTGTGTGTGTGTGTGGTGTGTGTGTGTGTGTGTGTGTGTGTGTGTGTGTGTGTGTTTGGTGTGTGTGTGGTGTGTTGTGTTGTGTGTGTGTGTGTGTGTGTGTGTGTGTGTGGTTGTGTGTGATGTGTGTGTGTGTGTGTGTGTGTGTGTGTAGTGTGTGTGTGTGTGTGTGTAGTGTATGTGGTGTATGTGTGTGTGTGTGTGTGTGTTGTGTGTGTGTGTGTGTGTGTGTGTGTGTGTGTTGTGTGTGTGTGTGTGTGTGTGTATGTGTGTCTGTGTGTCTGTGTATTTGTCTGTTTCTGTTTCTATCTCTGTCTGTCTGTCTGCTGTTTTCTGTCTGTATGCTCTCTCTTCTGTCTCTGTCTCCCCCCCCCCTCTCTCTCTCTCTCTCTCTCTCTCTCTCTTCTCTCTCTTCTCTTTTTCTTTCTCTAACTTTTGTTTTCATGATTTTGTCTCTCTAGACAGGCCGGATATCTTGAGATTTCCTCTCTGACATTTAAACCAGCAAGTCTGATAGAGTTCCGAGACAGATTCCTGTCAAAGTACTTACTTTACTTCAGGACATTTCCAATCACTGTCCTATTTCTGTACCACCCCCTGTTTGTATGTATATTCTTGATTGCTTCACAGTACTTTTCCTACCAAATCGTAGATGACCAACTTTGATGAGAAAACACAGCATGCAAATTGCAGAAAACAAAATCTAATATAGAATAAATACCCAATATACAAAATGAACAATCTAAACCAGTCTCTTTATTATCAGTTTTACTCTGGTTACTGTAAAAGCTATTAATGCTCATTTTTGAACGCATTTGGTCTTTATTTTGCTACTCGTTGTATCAAATATACTGATAATGTGATGTATGTTCGTATTGTGTTGTATTGTATTTTATTGTATCGCATTGTACAGCATTATGCTGTATACCATTTCAGTCACAAATTCGCGTAGAATTCAGGCTGCTAATCTTGGATAGAACGCGTTGTTTCAAGTGCAATGACATCCTACCTTTTACCTTTGAAAATGTTGTCTGTAGTATATATTTGTTTTCCAATGCATGTAGGAATTTTTGATGGTCTTTGTTTTAGAGATATTTCCCGGGACAACGTGGGTTTTCTCTTTAAAAATGCAATAGCTCAGTGGTCAGAGCACTCAGTTTCCCCAAGCCAAGGTAAGCAGCATCGAGCGTGGTTACCAAGTAAATGGGTGACCGTTTGCTATCCTTGGCTTCAGTACAGTTCCCCAATTCACTCAGCTGTAAATGGGTACCTGCCCTCTTTAGCGTCAGGGAAGGTAAAGCAGAAGGAGAGGAGATGGGCGCCGCCCTCAACATGCTGGTCCCTAGAGAAGCTGAGGTCTCTAATGCCTTGCTCCCCCTCATAGGTTATGGGACACCTTTACCTTTGACCTTGCCTTCTTGCTTGTTCTGATTATTGAGATTTGCAAAAGCCTTGTTCAACTGTATGGAAATTTTCATTATTTTACATTCCCGTTATATTTTCATTCCGTAATTGTCTCTTTTCCCTTGCAGTATTGCATCGGCTAGGCATCCTGCAGCTTTATTTTGTGTGTGTGTGTGTGTGTGTGTGTGTGTGTGTGTGTGTGTGTGTGTGTGTGGGGTGTTTAAGAGAGAGAGGGAGGGAGAGAGAGGGGGGGAAGAGATGGGGAGAGATAGAGGAGAGAGAGAGAGGGGGGGGGGAGAGGGTGTGTGTATGGTGTGTATGAGTGTGTGTGTGTGTGTGTGTGTGTGTGTGTGTGTGTGTGTGTGTGTGTGTGTGTGTGTGTGTGTGTGTGTTGTGTGTTTGGACTCGATATTTTGAAGATGACAGAATCAACACTTAAGTTCTTTTTTTGCATCAAATATCCCTTGTGCTCGCGTGTGTGCATATAATTATGTCTACATCATGCATTTGCACGTGCACGCCCCAACACATTATTTTCTCTATGTATGTCGGCACATAATTGCGTATGCAAACGCTTCCAACAAAATTAGCCACGTCTGATGTTATTGGTATACACGAAAGACAAATTATATGAGGGCAGGGAGACAGCTATGCTACGTTTGTCTGCAAAGAAGTGTCAGGGGGAAATTCCTTATGAATATTCATGACTCTCTAGCTGTATGCATATCTAATGGCTGGGCAGATACAGTGATGAATATAGTTTTGCTAATGCTCTGGGCTTATCACGCTAAAGCGTCAATCTTCGAAACGAATTTGATATCCCTGCTGCAAACACGTTTTTATGATGGGGTGGTTTTTACGATGTTTTGTTTGTTTGTTTCCTTGCTTGCTTGTTTCATGTTTCTTGTTGTGTTTCTTCGTTTGTATATTTGTTTTTTTTTATTTGGTTCTTTGTTTTTTTTAATTTTTTATCTGTTTGTTTTGTCTCTCTTTTGTTTTCGTTTTGATTTGGTCCTTTTTCTTGTATCTTTTCTTTGTTCTTTCTTACTTTATTCTTTAGAAAAAACCACTTTTGATAGGGAAACAAATACAGTTGCAGACAAGAAAAGAAAAAAAAATCGGTGGTGTTGCTCTTGTGGTGATTCCCGCTCTCCCCGGGAGAGCAGCCTGAATTTCAGGCAGTGAAATCTGCTGTGACTGAAGGTGAAGTAAATAGAAAATGCACAAACAAATACATAAATAAATAAATAAATAAAAATTAAATCTGAACAAACATATCATTTGCACATGCATGTCCTCACACAAATCTGCATGAACTCCAGCACATAATTGCACTTATCTATCAAATTAGGCATGTCTTACACTGTTTCTGCACAGAGAGACTAGATTACATATCCAGGGTGACAGCTATATTACGTTTGTCTCCAAGAGGGGTCAAGGGAAATTCCTCATCAATATTCATGACTCTTGCGCAATGCAGAGCCAATGGGAAGGTTAAGGGGAAAGACAGCGATAGATATTGCTCCGCTATGGCTTCCGAGTTCACACCACTAATGTGTACAGCTGTAAATAGGTTTCATATCTTTGGTGCCAGATAAACTGGCAGTTGTACACACAGTGATCACAGTCTGCATGTGTGTCTGTGGGGCAATCCCCCAGCCTCTTGCCTTTTTGTCTTGAAAATGTTTTGGTGTTTTTTTGTTTTTATTTTCTTTCTTTGCTTTACACTTTTT
Source organism: Stramonita haemastoma (assembly GCA_030674155.1). NCBI lineage: Eukaryota > Metazoa > Mollusca > Gastropoda > Neogastropoda > Muricidae > Stramonita > Stramonita haemastoma. Next base: position 26,363,080 of record CM060333.1, on the reverse strand, counting down.
TGTGTGTGTGTGTGTGTGTGTGTGTGTGTGTGTGTGTGTGTGTGTGTGTGTGCGTGCGTGCGTGCGTGCGTGCGTGGTGCGTGCGTGCGTGCGTGTGTGTTTGCAAATGTATGTGTTATTTTAGTTATTTCATTCTTTTTTTCGAGAGTAACAGAATAAGCACTCATATATTTCTTACATCCAGTGTGTATACAGTTTTGTAATTTTTGTCATCTGTTCCCATCGGCAAACAATGGCCTACTCTTTCGAAAAGTGGAACAGGATTTAAAGTGTGCACAGGATGTTCTGCGTGCGTTTGGACACGGGACTTCGGTTAATTGTCTCCTCCAAAGGACTTTTGGGGAGAGTGGAGCATGCACTAATGTTAACTACTGGGGAAAAATTCCCTTCAACGAGATTCGAACTCGGGTCGTCAGATTGCGTGCGCAATGTTCTAACCACCAGTCTTTTGTTGTGTGTGTGTGTGTGTGTGTGTGTGTGTGTGTGTGTGTGTGTGTGCGTGCGTGCGTGCGTGCGTGCGTGCGTGCGTGTCGTGTGTGCATGCGTGCGTGCATGCGTGTGCGTGCGTGTGTATGCGTGCGTGTATGCGTTCGTGCGCGTGTGTGTATATGTTCTTGTGTGTGTGTGTGTGTATGTGTGTGTTCACAGGCACCTTTGCACAAACACATAATCATGGGTAAAGATATACATTTCCATGGGCATGCCCTCACACCATTGTCTCTGTACGAGTGAAGCACATAATTCCATTTGCACTCGCTAGCAAATTAGCCACGTCCGACACCACCGATATGCACAAGAGACTACATAATGTGGCCAAGGCGACAGCTATATCATATTTGTCTGCAAGACGTGTCATGGGACATTCCTCATGAATATTTATGACTCCCGATCTCGAGCTCTGCAGAGCCAATGGCAGTGGGGAGGGATACAGTGAGAAACATTGTCCTGCTAATGCTCTGTGTTTACCTTACTAACGTGCTAAAGCTCTAAACAAATTTGATCTCCTTAATGTCAGATATGTTGGCAGTTGTTCACATTGTTATCGCGCGCGCGCGCGCGAGTGTGTGTGTGTGTGTGTGTGTGTGTGTGTGTGTGTGTGTGTGTGTGTGTGTGTGTGTTGCGCGCGCGCAGGAAGGTGTGTTCGCATGTGTGTATGTGTATGTGTGTGTGTGTGTGTGCGCGCGCGCGCACGCACATGGACACGTAAACACCCTCACACACTTTCGGCAAGAATTTCAGCCAATAATCGAAGACATGCATTTGCTCACACATTATAACAAAACGACTAAATCATCTATTCAGGGCATTAGTTACATCAGATTTGCCTACAAGAAGTATCAATATGAATTTTCTCACAATTTTCATGACTTGCTATGCTCGCCAGTCAGGGTTACTAGATGAGGCACTGATGGTATGAAAAATGTTGCTCAAATTCTAACTTACACTTAATGCTAATTGCATAGCTGATTTTATTCTATCAGCTAAACTGAAATAGCACCGAGACAATCATTGATGATCTGAAGAGTGAGGGATACAGTTTGATCTCAGACGGGGAATCGAATCTAGAACTTTTCGTCTTCTACATTGTATTGTATACCACTTTTAGTTACGGAAGTTGTCTGCCTGAAGTTCGGGCTGTTCTTCCCGTGGAAAGCGCGTCACCGCAAGAGCGGCACAACCCATTTTTTTTTTCTATTCCTGACTGCAACTGTTTTTTTTCCCTATCAGAATAGCTTTTTCATACAGAATATTGCCAGGGACAACTCCCTTGTTGCCGTACTTTCTTTTACGTGCGCTAAATAATCATAAGTAACACTCGGGACCTCGGTTAATCGTTTCATCCGTAGACTATCCCCCAGACCACCACTCACGGTCTAAAGGATAGGAAAAAAAGTTTCGGCCCAAGCGGGAATCAAACCACCACACACTCAAACCCAGACTGTTCCTTTACCTCTAGACCACCGATCCACATGGGAAGATTGCCCCCCCCCCCCCCCCCCCACAGCCATCGACCACTGAATATAAGACACGTAACTCGCTTTTTGTGGTTTCTATGCACACAATGCCTACAGTGTGTGTATTTTTTTTCTTTTCTTTTTCCTCCTAATGACTGTCCGATGCAAACGAGTCGCTTCACCATTTCTATGCAAGAGGCTGGAATTAACAACCACAGAAACTTGCTCATGAATTTTCATCACCTCTAAAGCAGCCTCAGTCCTGTGCCTGATGCGGAAGCGAAGGGTGGTTGTGTGGACATTGCCCGTCCTGATATCTTATGTAGAAAAGCTGCAAACAACTAGTGATTTTTTTTTTAAAGATTTGTTCCGCTGACCAGTTTTGTACATTGATAAGGTAAAAAGGCTTGTAAACCTTGATATAAATAACCAGAGAAAAAAGTAACTGTTATTTGGTTTGTCCATTATGTTTTTGAGTCACCAGAAAATGAGGCGCAGTTTGCTCTTTTATAACTTTACTGGATTAATTTATTTTAAAAAAAAGGTTACCCTCTTGTATCGAACAAATCCTACCCACGTCCCTGCTTGTTTAAACTGATACCGCTTCTGACTGGAAACAACTGAAAAAAACTGCAAAGCATTTAGATATCACACTTCCAGAAAGCAACTGCGATAAGTAACACCTTATTCACTTGAGCAGGAAATCTTTCAGTAGATCATTCTATATTGTATAATATTACTATGTTTATCCCCCCTCCACTCTAAGACAGTGTAGCCTTTAGAAATGAAGGTCTCTGTCTGAGTCTTTCTTGCTTGAGCAAGAGGGGGAGGGGGGGGGGGGCGGGGGGGTAATTGAGTAGAAACAAAACAAAAAGTAGGTAACAACCATCAATTCACACAATCTTCCTAGTGCAGCTTTTTGTATTTGTACCAATTCTGAACTATCATGCAGAACAAATAATCCTTTTATAGTTTTTTTGTGTTCCTCGGCTAGAGCTCCAAGATTGACAAAATGGTGATATTTTGCATATATGACTTTTTTGCCTACCATGAAGGCACCGCATGTTGACTTTGGGTGGGGATATGCCGCGTATGTTCGTGTTTCCATAACCCACCAAGCGCTGACAAAAGTTACGGGATCTGTAACGTGCATATTTGATCTTCTGTATGGGTATATACACGAATGGAATTAAGGCACTGGCATGCCTGTACTTGAGGTTGACCTGGACGCTGGCCAAAAACTCGCACTTAATTTACCAGACGCCACCGAGATTGGAATCCACGATTCCATGGACCAATGGGATTGAAGTTGAATTATCGTGACCATTTGGCTATAGCCTCCGTCATTAGGCCTACATGATTTAAATCCCATGCTCATTGATGTGAATCAGCACTGTTATTTGCATCTTTCTTTCGCTCTACTTCACCCAAACACTACCTCTTCATCATCACTCCCTTAGCCCTGAGAAACAGATGTGTTCGTTCCGTTCTCAGCGTCAGTGAAAACGTCATTGCTTCTGTCATCATTTCCTCATGCCTCTCTCTGTGTCTGCCCCCCATCCCACGGGGGGAGACAACTGGTGATTTCCTCACTGTCATTAAAGTTCATCACGGCTCACAGGCTTCCGACACCTTTCCCGGTGTTGTGTAGGAAATGATGGTCCCCTGCCTCATATTTTGTCAGGGATAGTTTTGGTTATGTGTTTGCCCGTTTGTTTGACTAGATGATTTTATTGTGATGATTTTTTTAAAATTTTGAATACTGTTACGTCTCAGTTGTGAGGAAAAAAGATAACTTAGATGCAACTCATTATGCAAGCAAAATGGCAATTTCATTGAATTAACAAAAACAGCAAAACTATAGTATATTAATTTTAATGATATGAGATTTGATCATGCTTTTGTACCATGGTAGCCACAGCTAACTTTAGAGGTAGCAATAATGATACATTATTAATTCTCTGATGTAAACCCTTACCAGGGTGAGGCGAATTGTGATGGAGTCCAGTGGCCACCTAACTTTGCTTGATTGAAATATTGATCAGAAACAGAGTATGAACACACTATTCTGTCAGTTTTGTAATGCTAACAACTTCAAGGATTCGTTCCCTGAAATGAGATTACCACTACCTTTATGATGAATAAAAACAAACTTATACGCAAATTATCATCATTGGTAAACCAAAGAGCTTTAACCAAGAGGCAACAAAGACTCGAAAGTGTCCTGCATGCATACAAACAATTGGCAACAATTCTTATGCTTGCACAACTAATCGTTTTCAATTCCTCAGAGCAGCCTCTTGTTGTACCTGCATCAATCTCGCCAGCAACACACACAATCATCTATCTTTTCCAATGCCCCTGCCCACTTCAATTGTTATCCTTATATTTTCAGTTTTTTGCTCTTCTACCAAACCGTTGCTTGGGTTCTTCTGTCTTTCCTTCTACCTAACGTATGTCCTATTCCAGGTATCTCTCTCATTCTTCCCTCTTTAGCTCCAGCACCAACCACCCTTAGCTTCCCATCTAACTCTCATCTGTCTCCATCTCTCCCCTTATGCTGGGGAAAAGGTGTGTCATTTCCATTCTCAGCTTCACTGAAAACGTTATTGCTTCAGCCATTATTTCCTGGTGGCTTCCATCTGTGTGTGTGTGTGTGTGTGTGTTGGTGTGTGTGTGTGTGTGTGTGTGTGTGTGTGTGTGTGTGTGTGTGTGTGTGTGTGTGTGTGTGTGTGGTGTGTGCAAGCGCGCGTGCGTGCATGTGTATGCGTGAGTGTGTGTGCGCTAAAATGCTTTAAAACACATATAGCGCTGCTTAGCACTTTGTGCTATTCACAATTACCACGTATATATTGAATTGAAACTGATACAAAATGATGCTTTAATACCAGTTCAGAAATAAAAGTAAACTTGTGAATAATGTGATGGAATGATCTTTAGTTAAAGTCTTCAATGGAAAAAGGAGGCAATGTCGTGAAATACAACCAAAATGCTCTATGCTTCTAAGTAAGCATGTAAACAAACCATGGCTTGTGGTTTGCACTTGCTATATGTCTTAATCCCTATATGACTTCAAAGTCAATTTAGTATACCAAAAAATCTATCTAAAGACTGTTTTGAGGAGATGACGTAAACACAGTGATGGATAAGCAAAAACAGGAAAAATAACAGGCCCCTTATGAATAAACAAACAAAAAACCAGCAACAAAATATATTGCACGAAACGAGTTATGCAAACGGAATGGCCATTTTGGTAAACGACAAGAACACATGGCATATCCCTCCATGAATTCTGATCAGTCTTTTGGCAGCCAAGGTCAATTGTAGAGGTAGGAAAGATAGAAATGTATGCAGAGCGTGCTGCAGAACCTTGCCAGACCCTGGCAGATTGTAAAAATGACCAAATGGCCTCTGACTTTGTGCAAGACATTAACATAATTATGGAGATAGAGATTTGTAAGCCCAACCACTTGAAGAATCAGCTCTATGCAGAGTGTGATGCAAAATCTTGCCAGACCCTGACAGATTGTGAGAAAGGTCAATGGCCTCTTGCTGTGTGTAAAGCATTAGCATAACTATGGAGAATGGAGATTTGTCAGCACAAGGATTTGGAGAATCCACGCAACACAGGAAAAGAGAGTGTATTGACATACGCTCTGAAACAAAATAGGTGTAGCCATTTTCTTGACTGGCAAAGAAAACATGGCCTCTACTGGATTAGATTTTGTTCAATTCTTTTTTAGCAGCCAAATCCAATATAGAGGCAAATTGACAAGAAATTATCAGATTTTTGCGGAAAATTCCGGATATGATAAACTATGCATGGGAAAGGGCAAAAATGGTTTCTGACTACACTGTAGATGTGAGTATAAAAATAGCAGTATCTTGGCACAAGGATTTTGTAAATCAGCAAAACAGATTCAAACAGACTTTAGCCCATGATTATACTTGAAGATATGGTATTATTTAAAGTGAAATAGGTCTGACTTTTTTTTTCTTTCTTTCTTGCTTGCTTTCTATTTTTCTCCTCTAACTTTCTGTATTTTTAAAAATTCAAAATCTATTCCTTTGTTCTTTTTCGTCATCTTTCTTCCCTTTTCACATGGGTGATTTATTTATTAATCACAATATCGGGTTTTCGCTACATGTCAAAGTCAAAGTCAAATTTTTTTTCCAGATGGTACATTAAGTAAGCAATAAATTTGCCTTTTTTCATAAAGCCATCTATCTAGTAAAAAAAAAGAAAAGAAATTCCCCCAAAAACTACTTATAAAAAAACAGACACACTAACAACATGTAGATTGTTTGTGGTTTAATTCATTCAATAATTAAAGCAGAAGTTTTCAACATAAACACAGATGCAATAGTGTGTTGTTTGATGAATTTGGTTAACAAACCGACTATGGGGACGATAGTTTCGCTTGCAAGGATATAAATAGTCAGTGACAACCCTCACATTTTCGATCCGCAGTAATATATTTATTCATTTCCATTATTATTTCATTTCGAGGATAATGGAATAAGCACTCATGTGCTTTTTCACAACCAGTACCGTGTGTACGCAGTATTGTAAATGTTGTCATCAAACAGATGTCATACGAAGCAATTTATGCTAAATATATGGCCTTTTTACTTAACATCTCGAACAAAATTCCATAGCGTATCTTTCTGTGAATGTTAATTATGCTCTTGGCAGCTAAGGCCAAGTCGGGGGCAATAATATTTGTAAAATGTGCAGATTGTTCTGCAAAACCTCGCCACGCTATGACAGATTGCGAGAAAGGCCACTGACCCTTGTCTTTGAAGCACATCAATGTACGGAGGCTGTACATCTTGGGTTTTTTTTTTAGCACAAAATTAAAGAGATGAAGACTTGAAGATGTCTTATTATCAACAGGAAGGATGGCATTTTTTCTTTCTTTCTTTCTTTCTTTCTTTCTTTCTTTCTTTCTTTCTTTCTTTCTTTCTTTCTCTTTTTTTCTTCATTTCTTTCTTTCTTTCTTTCTTTCTTTCTTTCTTTCTCTTTCTTCTTTCTTTCTTTCTTTCTTTCTTTTTTCTTTCTTTCTGTCTTCTCTTCTCTGTCTTTCTTTTTTCTTTTTCTTTCTTTCTTATCTTTCTTTCTTTCTTTCTTCTTGTCTTTCTTTCTTTCTTTCTTTCTTTCTTTCTTTCTTTCTTTCTTTCTTTCTTTCTTTTTTTGTGGTTACTGCTCTCATTTTTCTTCATAACTATATGCTTGACAAGTTCTCTTTTTTTTTTCTCTCTCCTTACTTTTCAATGAAAGAATACTTACATCTATCGATCAAAGAACTGATTCCTCTTGCTTGTTTTTGTTTTGCGATGTTTTCTTTGATATAGGGCACATGTTAAAACCTACTCAGCCTTTCAGAAGAGTAGGCCATAGCGTACAAGTAAGAACAGATGACAGTATTAAAAATGCGCACACAATGGTGTCGTGTTTAAACATTAACTCTGAAGTTAGAATGCGGCTACGTTAGTGGAAGGCGAAAACGGTTGCATACGTAAAACTCTTACCATTATTGAACCTTGGAGTTCTAGCCCACGAACACACACAAAAAAAATCCCACATCCTTTCTTCAGCTTTTAATTCAACATTTCTCTCCTGTCCCAACACTTGCGTCTAGCTTTCCTCTTTCCCAAATCATGCCATATTTCTTGCATCCTTCTTCCTTTCTACTGCACAGTCTCAATACCCCCCCCCCCCACTCTTCTCCCCCACCCCCCCCCCCACTACCTCCACTTGCATCTCACTTTTCTACCACTCCTCCCAACACTTCTTTACCCTCCCCCTCCCCCCTCCACCAAATAAAAGTAAAAGAAAATAAAAGGTGGGTCACTTCCCTTCTCAGCGCTCGTGTCAACGTTATTGCGTCTGCCATCTTTTCCTGCTTTCACCATTTTTGTCTGTGGCCCTATTTCGTGGTGGGGGAGACATCTGGAGATTCCCTCACCGTAATTACAGTTCATCACGTCTGACAGGCTAGCAAGACCTTGTGCTAATGTGATGGAGGAAATGATTGTCCCCTGTCACATTTTTCTTCCCCCGGATTTTTCTTGTTTAGCTGTGTGTGTGTGGTGTGTGTGTGTGTGTGTGTGTGTGTGTGTGTGTGTGTGTGTGTGTGTGTGTGTGTGTGTGTGTGTGTGTGTGTGTGTGTTAATCGGGTGGTTTGTTTAAATGCATAGTTTTTGTTTGTTTTTTCGGAAAATACAGGCCTGAAGGTGGTGTGACCCAACATATCATCAAAGTTTAATTAGCCTTAGTGTATTTGTGTGTGTGTGTGTGTGTGTGTGTGTGTGTGTGTGTGTGTGTGTGTGTGTGTGCGTGCGTGCGTGCGTGCGTGCGTGCGTGCGTGTGTGTGTGTGTTCAATTTTAACGTCTATCCACTAGAAAGTGATATTAGACAGGTAATGGGTAGGGTGAAAAATCAGATAA
>CM060333.1:26309674-26312174 GCA_030674155.1 Stramonita haemastoma | reverse complement strand
TAATAAAAAAAACCCGTAAAAACATACTACTGTATTCCTTGCGTTCAATCTAATAAAAAAAACGTATAAAACATACTATTCTTTTTCTTGCATTCAATCTATAAAAAAAACACGTAAAAACATACTGTTTTCTTGCATTCGATCTAATAAAAAAAACACGTAAAAAACATACTACTGTTTTTCTTGCATTCAATCTAATTTTTAAAAAACCGCGTAAAACATACTACTGTATTCCTTGCATTCAATCTAATAAAAAAAAAACCCGTAAAAACATACTACTGTATTCCTTGCGTTCAATCTAATAAAAAAAAAACACGTATAAAACATACTATTGTTTTTCTTGCATTCAATCTATAAAAAAAAAACGTAAAGACATACTGTTTTTCTTGCATTCGATCTAATAAAAAAAAACACGTAAAAAACATACTACTGTTTTTCTTGCATTCAATCTAATTTTTAAAAAAACCGCGTAAAACATACTACTGTATTCCTTGCATTCAATCTAATAAAAAAAAAACAACAACCGTAAAACATACTACTGTATTCCTTGCATTCGATCTAATAAAAAAAACCCCGTAAAAACATACTATTGTATTTCTTGTATTCAATCTAATAAAAGCAACAAAAAAATGCTTGTGTATTTCTTGTATTCAATATGATAAAATCCTTCAAAATATACTATATTTCCTGCATTCAATAAAGTATGAAAAAAAATAAAAAGAAAGAAAAGTACACTTTTTCTTGCATTCGATCTCATGAAAATCGAAAAATGTACCAATGTATTTTCTTACTTTCAATCTAATATAAAAAAACAAAAACCATACAATGTATTAAATTTCTTGCATTCAATTTATTTTTTTTTAAAACACGAAAAAAAACCTGTTACATTTCTTGTATTCAGCCTCATAAAAAAGCAAAAAAAAATATACAACGTAAAGAAAAAACACCATCTTTCCATTCACCTCTCTCTCTCTCTCTCTCTCTCTCTCTCTCTCTCTCTCTCTCTCTCTCTCTCTCTCTCTCTCTCTCTCTCTCTCCCCTCCTTCCCTTTCTCTCCCTTTCTCTCCCTCCCTCTCCTCCCCCTCTCTCTCTCCCCCTCTCTCTCAAAAAAAAATCTCAGATCTGAACATGGATGAACATTCCTCCTAAACATTCCTATAACCCTCCTCCCTCTTCTTTCTCACCTAAAAAAACTAAAAGACAACGACCCGTCTGTCAAACAGTTATGCAATCACTAGCATGGGCAGGTGCATACATACATGCACTCATGTCTATTTTTTACGCACTATCACTAAAATTATTTCAATTCTGGAAACATCCATTTACAAAATTAATGTACAAACATGCAACCACATTTCATTTTTTCCTCACAAAGTGTATAACGTAAATTCTACAGCAGTCTGCAAATACAATTTTTGCCCCCTGTATAGATTAAAAAAAACAACAACTGTTGCCTCTCTTGTGATATTCACAGGACCAGGTCATTTTTCGTCTAAACACTTTCTGAATAAATGTAAAGAAAAAGATGTAAAAAAACCCAAAAAGCAACAACAACAAAAAACAACTTAAGACACCAGCGGTCGATACACCAAGCATTCAAAACTAACAAGTAGCAATCATCACATCTCTAACCGCTTTTTCTTTTAAAAAAAAGAGAAAAAAAACACAGGCACACAAACGCACGCACGCAAGCACACACATACGCATGCAAGCACACACACACATATATGCACGCACGCACGCACACTTTTTGCTGGTTTCAAAAAATAATGAACAGGTACTCGAACACCAATGATATACCATTCTGTGTGCTCGTGGAAACTCGCGGGGATTGGACGTCAAAGAAAAAGCACACAGTACTTATTCCATTAACCTCGAAATAAAAAAAAAATGAGAACACACACACACACACACACACACACACACACACACACACAACACACAACACAGACTCAGACACAACACACACGGACACACACACACAAACACCTACCCCTCCCCCTTCTTAACACCCCTCTCTTAACCAAGTGCTAGCTCCCAATCCTCCCTTTCACCCCCCCCCCCCCAAATGGGGAAGGGGGGCGCGTCTGTAAGTATAAATAGCATCCCCACCTTCTGGAAATTCTCTTCTAGAGATTCCCTCATTTCTCTCCTCATGTTTCTGCCTTGTTCCTGTTCTTTCTCTCGTCATTTTGCTTATTTTCTACCTTTTAATCCCTTTTTCTGCCATTAAAAATAAAAGACTAGCTATAGCAATTCTCTCCTACGCCGAAATCATATGCGCTGGGCCTGCCTTGTCAGGCGCTTAACGGCAGCGCAGCGCATTTTCGTTCATATGACAGACAACAGTAGTTGCTGTCAGAGTACGACAACGACGAATAGAAAAAAAGTTCCACAATCCACCTCCAGCCATTAGAGACAAAACTTGCCACTGTGTCAGCATGTACCAAGGAATCTACCTGTCAATTGTGTCCACATGAGGAGGCCAGGGTTAGAGTAA
>CM060333.1:26294674-26307174 GCA_030674155.1 Stramonita haemastoma | reverse complement strand
ATTTACCGTATTGTTTTCGATGTTGTCCTCGATGATTTTCCGCGTTGTCCTTGATTTTGTCCTTGATGAGTTGACGAGTTGTCCTTGATGTCCTCGATATTGTCTTCGATGATTTGCCGTGTTGTCTTTGATGTTGTCCTCGATGATTTGCCGTGGATGTCTTCGATATTGTCATTGATGTTGCCGTGTTGTCTTCAATGCTGTCTTTGATGTTGTCCTTGATTTGAAGTGTTGTCCACGATGTTGTCATTGATGATATACCATGACGTCTTCGATGCTGTCTCGGTGATTTCACGCGTTGTCCTCGATGTTGTCCTCAATGATTTGCCGCTGTCGAGTTGTCTTTTTATCATTGAGGGTTTGCCGTGTTGTCCTCGATGTTGTCCTTGATAATTTGCCGTGTTGTCCTCGATGAATTGCGGTGTTGTCCTTGATGTTGTTCTCGAATTGCGGTGTTGTCCTCGATGTTGTCCTTGATGAATAGCGGTGTTGTCCTCGATGTTGTCCTCGATGAATAGCGGTGTTGTCCTCGATGTGTCCTCGATAAATTGCGGTGTTGTCCTCGATGAATTGCCGTGTTGTCCTCGATGTTGTCCTCGATGATTTGCCGTGTTGTCCTCGATGATTTGCCGTGTTGTCCTCGATGATTTGCCGTGTTGTCCTCGATGTTGTCCTTGTTGATTTGCCGTGTTGTCTTTGATGTTGTCCTTAAATGTTTTGCCTTGTGTTTTCGATGATGTCCTTGAACATTCGTTGTGTCGCGTCCCTCATATTCACCCTGACGACCATCTAGGTTATGGGTCTTGCTGATACTTACGCTCTCCCCTTGTGGAAAAGGCAGGTCAATCTGGCTGCCCTCACACATGTCAGGCTAGTTCACTGGCCCTCGATTTCATACCCACAGTTTCCTGAAGCAGAAAGTCATCATCAGCAAGACTCGTGTGTGTGTGTGTGTGTGTGTGTGTGTGTGTGTGTGTGTGTGTGTGTGTGTGTGTGTGTGTGTGTGTGTGTGTGTGTGTGTGTGTGGTGTGTGTGTGTAAGGGTGTGTGTAAGGTGTGTGTGTGTAAGGTGTGTGTGTGTAAGGTGTGTGTGTAAGGGGGTGTGTGTGTGTGTGTGTGTGTGTGTGTGTGTGTGTGTGTGTGTGTGTGTGTGTGTGTGTGTGTGTGAGGGCGTGTAAGGTGTGTGTACACATCCCTGTTATGCACACACTATATTTTTTTGTTCCTCCCCCGGAGTTCCAAGGTTCACTAATGGCAACACTTTGCATTATCATGGAATCTGTATATTTCTTTCTGAATAACGTCCAAAACAAAATTATCAATTTTCTGCACATAGTATTTGTTTTGAATATATTCCAAGCATGTCATGTATAATAAAGTCGCTCCACTATATCTGTACAACATAATAACTAACACGTCCCAAACATTTGATGACGTCAGTTGTCCACTACAGCTGTACTCTTCTATATGTATACTTACGCGTTCTGAGCACATTTTGATGGTGTCAGCTTTCCAGACGATGGCCTCATTTTTGAGGAGACGGCTCCCAGGTGATCCACATGATGATGGCTTTTAGGAGAACACTCAAGATGATCCACATGACTCACCACAAGAGAAGACTCGGAGATGACCCATACGACCACTCACCAGATTAGGACCCGCGTGGAATAAAGTATGGGAAGGAAGGAGCCCAAGGAAATGCTGTGAACATACGAGAGGTGACAAAGTCCCAGACCCTCGTGACCATTGTCTGAAAGACTGTACGTGGTGGTATTTTCCAACACCAAGATCACTGTAGGTGGTGGTGTTTATGGACACCAAGATCGCTGTAGGTGGTGGTGTTTGCGGACACCAAGACCGCTGTAGGTGGTGGTGTTTACGGACACCAAGACCGCTGTAGGTGGTGGTGTTTACGGACACCAAGATCGCTGTAGGTGGTGGTGTTTACAGACACCAAGATCCCCTGTAGGTGGTGTTTACGGACACCACGATCCCTTTAGGTGTTGGTGTTTACGAACAACAAGATCACGGTAGGCGGTGGTGTTTACGAACACCAGGATCACCATAGGCGGTGGTGTTTACAAACAACAAGATCACGGTAGGTGGTGGTGTTTACGGACACCAGGATCACTTGTCACCAAGATTGCGCTCCTGTCATCTCTTGCATATAATTTTAGTTCCCTATCTTTTTTTTTATTTCGAAGGTTTATTATTTTTTTATATTTCTACTTTATCTCTGTACACTTATTTCCTATTCTTTCTTGTTTAATGAAAATGATTTAGGTTTTGTTTCATTTATTTTATTCCCTACTCTGATTTTTTTATTTATCTACTTTTATCATTTAGCAAGGATTAGGATGCAATCAGAAGTATGGTGCCCAGTGATCCTGTGACGGCAGACTGCCGACCGGGCAGTCAGTCCAAAGTCCAGAAAACGAACGCGACCGAGTAGACTGGACTGGCCTCGATTTGCTGCGGAAAAAAAGTTTTCAAATTTGCGCGCACGCGAGGTCTGGAGGAGGAGGAAGCTGGTTGCAAAAATCTTCAGGGGGTGTGCCCAAAGACAATGGGATAGGTGAAGGTGAAAGAGAGGAAAATGCGTAGGTGAGACAGGTGTTGCTTTTTTGTATGACCATTGTCCAGAGGTCTCACAGCCAGTTGTGTTGTGTTTCTGGTCGTGCCTGTGAAATCGGTTGTTGCAAGGCGGCAGTAGTGTGGTCGGTGGGGTGTGTGCATACTGACTGACCTCTGTGGATTTTCCACTGTTGAAAAACTGCTTGCAGAAGGCCTGCGGAGACCGCTCAATGCGCACGCTGCACTTTCGGAGGCGAACGGTAACAACAGACTCACGCCAGTGCATCGAAATATTTTAGCCAGAGCTCTGTGGCTCAATCTTGTGTGGTCGTGAAAAATGCTGGAGCCTCCGTGAAAACGAGTCTCAGGGACAGAATGATACCCCCAGTCACAAAACCCAAGCAGTCAGATGTGCCGGGCCTGACTTGTCAGACGCTTAACGGCAGCGCAACACGTTTTCGGTCATATGACAGACAACCGTAGTTGCTGTCTGAGCGTTCGACGCATACGAAAAGATCCGATAAGTTGTAGTCCCAGATCAAATAAAAACCTTCAGGGTTTTGTTGCATGCTGAAGTCCGATGCGCTGGGCCTGACTTGTCAGGTGCTTAACGGCAGCGCAATGCGTTTTCGCTCCAGTGACAGACAACAGTAGTTGCTGCCTGAGCATTCGATGAAAAAAAAAGAAGATCCGAAACTTCCCTGAAGTCCGAAATCTCAAAAACCCTTCAGGGCTTCGTTGTATGCCAAAATGCGCGCGGGCCTGACTTTTCAGGCATTGAATGGCGGCGCAAGGCATTTTTCGCTCCGTGACAAGACAGCATAAGCCGATGGTCTGAGAGAGAGTTGGATGAAGCAGAAGCTTCGTTGCATTTCCTATGTACTCATTTCCTACCATTTTATTGACCAACACGGGCCTAACCAGTGAGAGTCATGCGGGTCATGGATGTCTGAAAGCAAAGACATATTACATACTACATACATACATACATACATACATACATACATACATACATACATACATACATACATACATACATACAATGATACATACATACACACATACACACATACACACTACACACATACACTACATACGTTACATACATACATTACATACATACATTACATACATACATTTCCGAAGTCGGAATTCAGCTACCTTCATGGTAGACAAAAACGGTCGCATGCGCAAAAATCTCACCATTGTGTGGAGTTCTAGCTGAGGATCGATATAAAGAAGAAAAGAAAAGTATACTTGTGTGATATATAGGACCACTTTTTGTCCTGATCAGACGAACTCTGTGCGTGCGTGTGTGTGTGTGTGTGTGTGTGTGTGTGTGTGTGTGTGTGTGTGTGTGTGTGTGTGTGTGTGTGGTGTGAGTGTGAGTGTATGTGAGTGTGTGAGTGTGTGTGTATGTGAGTGTGTGCGTGTGTGTGTGAGAGTGTGTGCGCGCGTGTGTGTGGCGCGTGTGTGTATGTGTGTGTGGAAGGGAGGAGGGATAGAGAAAAAAAAGAGAAAGAACGGGACAGAGAGAGGAAGAGACAGAGAGGGAGAGAGGGGAGAGGGAGAGAGAGGGAGAGAGGGGAGAGAGAGAGAGAGAGAGAGAGAGAGAGAGACGAGAGAGAGAGGAGAGAGAGAGAGAATGTGTGTATGTGTGTGTGTGTGTGCGTGCATGCTTGTGTGTGAGAGAGAGATTAAGAGAGAGAGAGGCGCATGAGAGAGAGATTTATCTTTTTTTCTTTTTTTATATTAAATTATGTATTCTTTTTATGTCGAGGATAATGAAATAAACAATCATATGCTTTTTTACATCCAGTCCCTGTGTGTATGCAGTTTTTGTAAATATCTGTTCCCATCGACACACGATGGCCTACTCTTACAAAAAGCGGAACTGGATTTAACGTTGCACAAGATTGTTCTTCGACGGTGTGTTCGCACAGGGGCTTCATCCGAGAGCGCAGAAAGAGGGAGAGAGAGGAGAGAGCGAGAGAGCAGAGAGGGAGAGACGAGAGGAGAGAGCAGAGAGGAAGAGAGAGAGGACAGAGAGGAGAGAGCGAGAGAGGACGAGAGAGGAGAGAGGCGAGAGACAGGAGGAGAGGGAAGGGAGACGAGGAGAAGGGGAGAGGAGAGGAGAGAGAGAGAGAGAGAGAGAGAGGAGAGAGAGAGAGAGAGAGAGCGAGGAGAGAGACGAGCAGGAGACGAGACAGCGAGCAGAGCAAGAGGGACAGAGAGACAGAGAGAGGAGAGCAGAGAGGATGAGAGAGAGAGAGAGGAGAGGCGAGAGAGAGACAGAAGCAGAACGACAGGACAGACAGAGACAGACAGACAGACAGACAGAGACAACAGAGAGAACAAGAAGACAGAGTCAGAAACAGAAGATAGACAGAGCAACAGAGATGATGCAAATGTATCAATATCTGCAAATTATAACACACTTCATCGTACTCACATTCAGTTGATGGTTGAAGTCTTGCTTTTCCTTTGCAGTCTCTCAGTAAACAGACCGTTCAGACTCTGCAGTGAAGGCAGCAGTATGCTGCAGGTCCTTCGAGTCGCCGTATAGCTTCTTGGCCACTTGGGGTAGGGTAGGGGTCACTCCGGATGCTTCTTTCCTAGTGTCTTGTGTAGCGGAGCATTGCTGTTGTTGTGGGTTATGTGGTGGTGGTGGTGGTGGATGTGATGGTGGTGGTGGTGGTGTATGTGATGGTGGTGGTGGTAGCGGTGGTGGTGGTGGTGGTGGTGGTAGCGGTGGGTGGTGGTAGCGGTAGTGGCGGTGGTAGCGGTAGTGGCGGTGGTAGCGTGGGTGGTGGGGTGGTGGGCTGGTGGTGGTGGTAGCGGTAGTGGCGGTGGTGGTGATAGCGGTAGTGGCGGTGGTGGTGGTCTGCTGTTTTGTCAGCCATCTCGAGGACAAGACTCCTCTGAAAAAAAAGCAAAGTTTTAATATTCTACCAAGGATTAGCTTGGAGCATGCTGCCCCCAGAAAGAAAAAAAATTGCGAATACACGCTTTTTTTTTGCAATAATGTAACAAGAACACAATTCTGTTTTGACTGCTATTGGTATGAAAATCCTTGAATACAAAATCCTGTAATTCTTGCGTATAAATATGTGTGTGTATGTGAATTTCGTTCTTATACCTTTCAAATCTTTGCGTGGTAAACCAAAATGTTATTTTGTTTATTACAACGAAGTGAACTATTCTTATGATCTCTAAATCACAGTCATTTACCCTCCTCATGCCATAGTAGTTATGCGAAATAAATGAAGTGAGGGGAGGAAGGTGGGCACAGTATGGATTAGCCTAGTGGTTTAGAACACCGAGCTTGTGATCTGATGGCCCGAGATCATACCACCACTAAGCACCTGTCCAGGAGATTTTGTCCTCTGGATTTAACATCAGTACCTACTCCCTCACCCCACTAATTTTTGGAGTCCCTTCGTGAAGATACTGGAGACCTGTTGGCATAAATACCGTCCACACCTTCTGGGAAAACAATGCAAGGAAGTTCCTCTTTTCTATCCCTCTCTGTTTCTACCTGTTACTTTTCTTTGACATTTAAAAAAAAAAGATCATTTTGACTTGACTAGCCTTGACTTGACTTGGCACACACAACCCCCCCCCCTCTCATTCTCCTCCAAAAAGTACCAAAACAAATAAATAAGTAGCAGGACCAAATAACAACCAAACCTCTACCATAATACTACACAAAAACAACTATCAGTTTACCTGTAGCTCCAGGTCAAAACTGCCCAAAATGGCGACACCGCGGCAAAGTGGTGGAATTTTGAATGATTGTGCCTGCATAGACACGAAGCGATGTTAGCCCTGGTGCGATGTAGAGTGGAGTGAAGTGAAGTGAAATGAAGTGAGGTAGCTGAAACACGTTCAATGCTCATCACATGACCCCTATGTGTGGGTGAAGACAGTGTAGTTTAGGTTTCACGTGCATTATAGAACAAAGCGTTTTGCACTTACAGTGATAGGGTAACTTGTTGATCAAAACACTTAAAGTGTTTTTTTTCCTTTCTTGTCAATGTGTTTTTGTTTATTGTTTTACAATCTATCCTTTGATATTATCTTTTAGGATAATTGACTAAAACATTGAGTTCTGTCCTATCCCAACTTTTGCACAGTAACAGAGCCCATGGCACCACGAGAGTACACCAGCGTATGCATACACACATTACTAGCATTTTTGATATGCATGGCGTTGGTCTTGTGGCGACACCACAGCTCCTAAGAGAGGAGAATGGCTTGAATAATCATACAGAGAACTTGCAGGAGCAAATGCCATAATACCTAGTAGTACACATAATAATAACAATAATATACAATATGATGTACCACAGCAAAGTGGAGGGCCCCAGTCATATGCACACACACACACACACACACACACACACACACACACACACACACACACACACACACACACACACACACACCACACACAGACACACACACACACACACACACACCACACACACACACACACACACACACACACACACACACACACACACACACACAAGAAAACACGCACAAGAACACGAGTGCATTCATGCATGTGCGCACGCATACCCTCCCCCCCCCCCCTCTTTCCCAAGAATAAGGTACATTTCGAAAAGATGTCAGAAAGGGCCACTTTGAGTCCTGTCCCACCCAGACTTTTGCACAGTAGCAGCGCTCACGGCACCAAGAGAGTGCTCTACTGTATGTATACACGCTTTACTAACATCTTCGAGATGCATGACGCCAGTCTATGCCTAATGGCGACACCACAGTCCCAAAGAAGGCAGCTTGGCTTGAATATAACAAGTTACTTTGTCGGAACGACATCTGGTACAGTGTATGCAATAACATCTAGTAGTACACATACTGATGATGGTAAGGTACAATATGAATCACCACAGGAAAGTGCAAGGCCGCCGCCACATGCACGCACACAAAAAACCGCACACACAAACACGAGCACGCACATGCATGCGCGTGTGCATACACAGCCCTCAGATTGGGGGATGGTTTTTGAAACATTCTGCTTGCAATCTAACGACATGGATTTGAATCACGTTCAAAGAGATTTTTTACCGGGAGTTAACATTTGTGCCGACTCCTCTCTCCCCAAAAGTCATCCGGATGAGACTATAAACCAAAGTCCCGTGTGCAAACGCACTCAGAACATGTTGCGCACATGTTAAAACCTGTTTTGCTTTTTGAAAGAGTAGGCCATTGTGTGCCAGCGAGAACAGATGACAAAATCAATACTACTGAATACACACGGGACTAGAGGTAAAACAGCGCATGGGTACTTATCAAATTTTTATCATCCTCAAAATTTCAAAAAAAAAATAAATAAAAGAATAAGGCATATTTGGAGAGAACATGACAAAAAAAGAGCCAGTTTGAGTATCGCACTACTCCGACTTTCGCACAGTAAGAGAGCCCACAGCTCTTAGAGAGTGATCTAGTGTATGCATAAACGCTTTACATACGTGGCGCCAATCTTATGGCGACACCACAGCCAGGAAGCAGGCAGCCTGGCTTGAATACAGTAAGTTTGTTGGAAAGAAAGCTGGCACAATGTACGCAATAATACATAGCAGTGCAGATAATGTTAATGATAATATACAATGACGCACCACAGCAAAGTGCAGTACCAGTGCAACATGCACGCACATAAAAAACGCACGCATAAACACGAGCCCACGCACGTATGCACACACGCATACACATTCTCAAAGAATAAGGTGCTTTCGCACACTACTAGTATGTTTGATATTCGTGGTGCTGCTCTTGTGGCGACACAACAGTCCCAAGAAGACAGCCTAGCTTGAAGATAGCAAGTTTGTCTGAACGAAAGCTGGTACAATGTACGCAATAATACCTGGAAGTACAATAATGCTAGTTATTGTACAAAGTAATAAAGAATTGTGTACATTAAAGTACAATTATGATTTTTACTGTACTAAGTAATGAAGATCATTTTCAATTGTCTTGTTTGATACTTTATAGTAGCGATGTTTGAGAAATGGCTTAAATAATAATAATTGTCGACATTTTGCATAGGTTACTTGTGTCACAAAGTGGACATTGGCCCATGAGATGTCCCATCTCTGCACAGCTTCTTGGATGGGCATGGTTAGCCAGCTAGGACGTGACCTCTAAAAAGATATTGCAGAAGTTCTAGCGTTCTCCATGAAGGCAAAGAGTATGCAACGGAGTGCCTTCGACCACCACCCAAGGAAACAGAGCATCGCACAATTCGCAGGTGTGTCCAGATTTAGTAACGCAACTTTGCTACAGGGCTCTGATCGCATGGGAGGTAATCTACTTACCACCCCATCACACTTGCATAATATATGTACGGCTTTCCATACTTTGCGAGAGTCGCTAGTTTTGATGAGCAGGTTTTGAAATTAATCACGTTTTGATCTGCGTTTTAGTGAAGTTATTTTGTTTTTTTTGCATTCTAAGTTGCTCTTTAGAGCCGTGGGTTTTCAAATAGTCTTTGTCTTTTATTATTCAAGGAGGATTAAGTGTGTGTGTGTGTGTGTGTGTGTGTGTGTGTGTGTGTGTGTGTGTGTGTGTGTGTGTGTGTGTGTGTGTGTGTGTGTGTGGTGTGTCTGTGTGTGTGTGTGTGTTGTCTGTGTGTGTGTGTGTGTGTGTGTGTGTGTTTGCGTGTGTGTGTGCGTGTGTTTGTGCGTGCGTGTGTGTGTGTGTGTGCGTGCGTGTGTGCGTGGGGTGCGTGTGAATGTATGCGTGCCTGTGTGCGTGTCTGCGTACAGTGCACGCGTGCATCTGCATTTATATCTTCTTCTTTGTATTCCCCTTTGCAATTCTTCTTTTCTTTAATTCTTCTTCTTTCCATTCTCTCTCTTTGCAGTCTTCTCTTCTTCTTCTTCTTCTTCTTCTTCTTCTTCTTCTTCTTCTTCTTCTTCTTCTTCTTCTTCTTCTTCTTCTTCTTCTTCTTCGCAATTCTTCTTCTTCGCAATTCTTCTTCTTTGCAATTCTTCTTCTTTGCAATTCTTCGCAATTATCATTCATAAGTCTTCTTCTTCTTCTTCTTCTTCTTCTTCTTCTTCTTCTTCTTCTTCTTCTTCTTCTTCTTCTTCTTCTTCTTCTTCTTCTTCTTCTTCTCCACAATTCTTCTTCTTCTTCTTTGTCTCCGTAATTCTTCTTCGCAATTCTTATTTCAATTTTTTTCCATTCTTTTGCATTTTACTTTTTTGCTTTTTTTGTTCTTTGCATTCTTCTTTCTTTGCATTCCTTTTCTTTCTGCGTTTCCTCTTTCTCCTCTGAATGTAGTTAGTTATGTGATCTCTGTACCACAGCTCTTATACTTTGACCTTGTTAAAAAAAAAAGAATAAAGAGAGAAAACAAACAAGCAAGCAAGGCAATTTCAACAACCTCCAATGTCTTGGGTTTAAAGTGCTACTTTCCTCTAAAGTTAATAAGCGCTGACTCCCCTCCCCTCCCCGGCCCTCTTCAGATGAGACTATAATCAGAGGCCATGTATGCAACCATACGTCCAGAACATCGTGCACACATGGTTATCATCCGTCCCGGGGGGGGGGACGGATAGCCTTGTGGTCAGAACATTGCGCTGGCAATTTGACGACCCTGGTTCGAGTCTGGTCGAGGAAATTTTTCTCCTGGAGTTAACATCAGTGCCGACTCCACTCTCCCCAAAAGTCCTTCGGATGAGACTTTAAACCGAGGCCCCGTGTGCGAACGCACGCAGAACATCTTGCGCACACGTTAAATCCTGCTCCGCTTTTCGTAAGAGTAGGCCATCGTGTGCCGGTGGGAACAGATGACAATAATATTTACAAAAACTGCATACACACGGGGACCGGATGAAAAAAGCACATGATTGCTTATTCTGTTATCCTCGATATAAAAGAATAAATAAATAAATAAATTAATAAATAATAAATAAATAGATAAATAAATATGTATGCAACCAAACGTCCAGAACATCGTGCACACATGTTAAATTAAAACCAGTTCTGCCTTTTTACCAGAACAATCTAATTCACGCTGCTAAGAACCAAATGTTAAAGTAAACTCTTTAAAAAAACACACAACAACCTAAAGAGACTGTGTGGTGTCGTGTTTTTAAAACATCAACCATGAAGACGTAATACGCGGCTACTATACCATAATATTGGAAAAAAAAAAAAAACGGTCACAGAGACACACATTTCAGCATTAGGAGAACCTGGGAGCTCTAGACCTGGCCTGGGGGGGGGAAGGGTAAAAAGAAAATAAAATAAAATTCTCCTCGTCTCTTCCTTCTCCACAGCTGGTTGTGAAAGGCTGTGTGGGTTCTGCGTGTGTGGGTCAGAAGACAGTGATTGATGAATGGGTCTCTTTCAGGGAAGTGTTGTTTATATTGAGTTTTTGTTTGTTTGTTTGTTTGTTTGTTTTTTTTGGGGGGTCTTGAAGGGAAAAGAGAAAACAGGATTAAAAAAAAAAATTCTGTGCCTCAGCAGGTTCTTGCTTTGGGCATGGGTAGAGTTGATGTTGTTGGTTTTTGTTGTTTTTTTTATAGATTTTAAGTTAAGTGTGTGTGTGTGTGTGGGGGGGGGGGGGGGTGAATGGGTGGGTGGGTGTGGGTGTGGGTATGTGTGTCGGTGGGGGGGGGGGTCGGTGCGTGCGTACATGTGTGTGTGTGTGCGTGTGTGTTTTATTTATCTATTTTTTGTTTTATTTGTTATTGTTTACATCCAGTCCCCGTGTTAATATGTGTGTGAGTGTGTAGCCGGTGGGTTTGTTTGTTTGTTTGTTTGTTTATTCTTTTATATCGAGGATAACAGAATAAGCAATCATGTGCTTTTTTTCATCCGGTCCCCGTGTGTATGCAGTTTTGTAAATGTCATCTGTTCCCACCGGCACACAATGGCCTACTCTTACGAAAAGCGGAACAGGATTTAACGTGTGCGCAAGATGTTCTGCGTGCGTTCACACACGGGGCCTCGGTTTAAAGTCTCATCCGAAGGACTTTTGGGAGAGTGGAGTCAGCACTGAAGTTAACTCCAGGAGAAAAATTTCCTCGACCAGACTCGAACCCGGTCGTCAATATTGCCTGGGTGGGTGGGTGGTTGAGAGAGAGAGAAAGAGAGAGAGAGAGAGGGGGGGGGGAGGGAATGAGGGAGAGGGAGAGGAAAAGAGAGAGATACGGAGAGAGACAGAGAGAGAGGTAGAGAGAGACACAGAGACAGACAGAGACAGAGAGACAGACAGACAGAGACATAGACAGACAGACAGACAGAGAGTGAGGGAGAGGGATATAGTGAATGTAAACGCTATCACAAACCGTGGACACCATCACACCTCCTCGTCCCTCTTCCTGCCTCCTCACAGCTAACTGTGGAGGTTGTGGCTGTGTGTCTCGGTTGGAAGATAAGTGATGGATATGCTTCTCTCGTGGAAAATCTGGCTATACTTTTTTTTTTTTGCTTTTGAATTTTTATGGTCTTACTAGGACGACAGTGATGCAGCTATAAGTTTTCAGCAGCAGCTCCAAGTTCTTGTTGCTGGCTCCAGAAGTTATGTAGCGCAGGCACACACAAGAGTATGCGTGTTCGTGCGTTGGTGTGTGTGTGTGTGTGTGTGTGTATGTGTGTTCGTGTGTTCATGTGTGTGTGTGTACGTGTGTGTGTGTGTACGTGTGCGTGTTTGTGTGTGCATGTGTGTGTATGTGTGTGTGAATTTGTGCACGCGCGCGCGCGCACGAGTGTGTGTATAAGTATGTGTGTGTTTGTTAATATGTGTATGAATGTGTGCTTGTGTGTGCTTGTGTGTGTGTGTGTTTATTTGTGTGTCTGTGTGTCTGTATGTGTATTAGCGTACGGGCGCATGTGCGTGTACATGATTTCAAATGCGTGTTACGTTTCCATTGTGTCTTGATATGACATTAA
>CM060333.1:26279674-26289674 GCA_030674155.1 Stramonita haemastoma | reverse complement strand
TAGAAGACAGAGACACTACCATCATAAGAGGCCTCGTTATCACTAACGAGCCATTATCGATTGTCCACGAGACCCTCAGACAGAAAATAATCATCTGAGGCAAAATATTTCTTTAGTTCCATGGTCGCTGTAGTCTCTCTTGGTTTATCACTACAAAATCATCAGAGGCAAATTGTTCCTATAGTCCCATGGTCATTAAAGTATCTCTTTTTTATCACTACAAAATCATCAGAGGCAAAAGGTTCCTATAGTCCCATGGTCATTAAAGTATCTCTTGGTTTATCACTACAAAATCATCAGAGGCAAAAGGTTCCTATAGTCCCATGGTCATTAAAGTATCTCTTGGTTTATCACTACAAAATCATCAGAGGCAAAAGGTTCCTATAGTCCCATGGTCATTAAAGTATCTCTTGGTTTATCACTACAAAATCATCAGAGGCAAAAGGTTCCTATAGTCCCATGGTCATTAAAGTATCTCTTGGTTTATCACTACAAAATCATCAGAGGCAAAAGGTTCCCATAGTCCCAAGGTAACTATAGTCTCTTTTAGTTTATCACTACAAAATCATCATAGGCAACCTGTTCCCGTAGTCACATAGTCACTGTAGTCTCTCCTAGTTTATAACTACAAAATCATCAGAGGCAAACTGTTCCCATAGTCACATAGTCACTGTAGTCTCTCTTAGTTTATCATGACAGATTTGAATTAAAAACAAATCCTCCCATTCCTTCAGCCTCTCCTACATTGTATGGTAGTAGACTGGGTTACCATTGAATGTAGTGCAACCACCTTCCTCCCTTCAAAGCCATAACCCCCCCCCCCCAAAAAAAAAAAAAAAAAAAAAAAAAAAAAACTGGCTGAAAAAGAAAGAACCTAAAAAAACACAACAACATTTCAAGAGTCACACACAGCTAGCACTTTTCTGCACAAACGCCCCCATAAGTACAAAATTAATGATACGTATGTGTTCCACCTGAGCATTATAAACACAAAACTAATTCCCGTTCCACAACAAAAAACGCTGCTGGGAGACTATACCGCACCTCCACTGTCTTCAAGCATCTAAGAAAAACACCGCATGTTTACATACGTTATACTACCTTCATATATATGTCAACACTGTACACACCAAGGTGAAAAGCCAGACATTCTGCCATCAGAATCCTCAGAACAAAAGTCCCTGCACCTGACAAAACAACAGAGACGTCAGTGATAACTTTGTCATTCTGTAAATATTGTCGTGTCTTTCATGTTCGTTACGTCTTGTTTTTCGGAATGTTTAAGACAGTTGTACACTACAGGAATGGCGTGTGCTGACAGATTTTATATGAAATGACTTTCCTCTGCATTGGCCGAATTATAACATAATAAATACTTAAACAAACTATACAGTTTCAAGTAAGTATGCGCATACTACTACTACTACTACACTACTACTACTACTACTACTACTACTACTACTACATACTACTACTACTACTATACTTGCTGCTGCTGCTGCTGCTGCTGCTGCTGCTGCTGCTGCTGCTGCTGCTGCTGCTACTACTATACTACTACTACTACTACTACTACTACTACTACTACTACTACTTCAACAAAGAATTGCAAAGAATTGCCATGAAGAAGAATTGCGAAGCAGAAAATTTGCGAAGAAGAAGAATTGCGAAGAATTGTGAAGAAGAAGAATTGCAGAGAAGAGGAATAATTGCGAAGAGGAA
This sequence comes from Stramonita haemastoma, assembly GCA_030674155.1. Lineage (NCBI taxonomy): Eukaryota > Metazoa > Mollusca > Gastropoda > Neogastropoda > Muricidae > Stramonita > Stramonita haemastoma. The sequence continues at coordinate 26,287,955 of CM060333.1, read as the reverse complement.
GAATTGCGAAGAAGAAGAAGAAGAATTGCGGAGAAGAATTGCGAAGAAGAAGAGGAGGAGAAGGAGGACAAGGAAGAAGAAGAAAGAAGAAGAAGAAGAAGAGAAGAAGAAGATGAAGATGAAGATGATGATGATGATGATGATGATGATGATGATGATGATGATGATGATGATGATGATGATGATGAAGACGACGACGACGATGATGATGACGGCGACGACGACGACGATGATGATGATAACGATCGTGATAGCAACAATAACAATGATCACCACCATCACCACCAACAACAATAACACATGCAATCAGCAAAACCTTTAATGTGTTCACACCACCACTTGCACTGCAACAGAGAAATGGAAAAAGTAGGTAGATATAGGTAGTAGTACCGTTCAGGTTTCTGAGCAGTACCAGCAAAAGAATTTCAAAAACTCGGCTGTTTAGGTGTATGTAGGCCTCAACAGATGCCAGACCTTCCCACCATTTCCCCTTGGCGAAACGAGCTGCGGTAACTAAGTACTGAATGACCAGTAAGCAGAACCGTGGTCTACTAAAACAGGCCTTAATGAGCATGCATTCTCCGAATAATTACTGTAGTAGGACCTTCTCCCTGAAAATGAGTCACAAGTGAAAGGCGAATTTTTTGTAGTTGTTTTATAGTATGCATTGAGGATGGATTGTGGAAGTTTTGTTTCGCTTGTATTTCCATTGATTTTTGTTTAGGGAATGTTGTGGCAGTGTTTGTCGTATTTCTTTGTTGTTATTGTTTGTTTGTTTGCTTATTTGCTGTTTGCTGTTGTTCGGCTGTTTTGTGATTTTGGGGGGTGAGGGTCGGCGGTTATTTACTTGCATCTGCGTTTGTTGTCCGTTCTTTCCTTCTGGGGAAGGAGGATGGGTGTGATAGGGGTGTTGTAGTGTGTTTTGTTGTATTAGCTGTGGCCTTAGAAACAATATTTTTCTGTAGAAAGAAAGGTTCACGAGAACTGACACCAGAAATTATTTTGAACTGAGACCTTTATGAATGTCTTTACAGATATGTGTAAAAAAAAAATACCCATCCCCCATCAACACAAAAACAAAACACACACACACACAACACACACACACACACACACACACACACACACACACACACACACACACACACAATCATACACACACACAACAACACACAATTCACACACATAACACACACAATCACACACAAATGCACATAAATACACACAAACACACACACAATCATACACACACATCACACAAACATATACACACACACAATCACACACACAATGCACATAAATACACACAAACACACACAAAACACACACACACACACAACACACACACACACACACACACACACACACACACACACACACACACACACACACACGCACTAATCGAACAACAACAACAACAAAACAACACTGACAATAGCAACAAAACATCAAGTAAAACAAGCTTAAGCAAAACAAAAAACCCAAACAAAGAAACCAAAAAAAACGGAACACAAAAAATCACAATCAGCAATGTATTCTAAAATACATCTCACATAATTATTGTGCGTCTCAACTGTTTTTGTTGCCGCCCTTGCCGTAGGTGTAGCTGCTACAACTATCTATTCATATGCTCATTCATCTGATTCAGGGAGGGTGGTGCTGGTGGTGGCTGGTATTGTTTTGTTTGTTTTTTTTATACTGATTTTAAGTGGTACATATCTTCCTACATTACCTGAAAGTCTTTTAGGATTTCAAATGAACATTTTACTTCCACTACTTGTCAAATCATCAAAGGCACTGTAGTTGTTTATTTGTGGATGGTAAGAAAAAAGATGCTAAAAGACGCAACATTGGGAGAAATTATATAAGTGGGGCTGGAAGTGAAGGTAAAGTTGATAGAGAGAGAGGATAACGCAGGAGGGGGAGGTGACTGGAAGGACGGTCTCTTCTGAGATTTTCCTGCCAGGCTAGAAAGTTCGTCTGGTGCGTTGTGTGTGTGTGTGTGTGTAGTGTGTGTGTGTGTGTGTGTGTGTGTGTGTGTGTGTGTGTGTGTGTGTGTGTGTGTGTGTGTGTGTGTGTGTGTGTGTGTGTGTGTGTGCGTATGTGTGTGTAAGTGTGTGATAGTGTTTGTGTGTGTGAGTGTGTGTGTATGTTTGTGTGTGTGTGTGTGTGTGATATGTGTGTGTATGTGCTGTATGTGTGTGTGTGTGTGTGTGTGTGGTGTGTGTTGGTGTGTGTGTGTTGTGTGTGTGTGTGTGCGTGCGTGCGAGCTGTCACGTGAGTGTGTATGTTCAATGGGGAGAACGGTAGTGAGAGAGAATTCAGTTTGATTAAAGAAAAAAGTGCATAAGGTTTCTATCTGGGACGTAGGTCTGATACAGTCATACTTTTATGGCTTCTTTTACAGGGGTATGCACAATGTGTGTGTGTGCGCGTGCGTGCGTGCGTGCACGCGCGCGTGATGTGTGTGTGTGTGTGATACAGACTTGTCTCTCACAGGATAGTATTGAAAACGAGAAAGAATTACTAAGGACTGCCACCACCACCACCACCACCCACCACCACCCCCACCACAACAGCCAACAACAACAGCAACAAAGAGAAACGTAAAAAAAAAAGACAAAACAAAACATACAAACAAAAAATCTGAAACACAAAGACACGAACAGCCCTCCCTCAAAAAAAAATTATATATAAGGAAGACGTTCCGCAAACGCACGTGCGCGCGCATGCGCAAAGCTTGATGCCTCCATAAAACGTGTCGCGGATATTATGCATGTGCACGTAAAGTTGAGAAAACGGCACTCTGCCGACGTCCCTGGAGACTCATTTTGGCGGTGAGGGTTTGTCCCTCAGCATGCACATAAAAAGACGCCAGGAATTCATGGCTAGCTGGCGTCCTTTGGGGAGTTGGCGCTGACCACAATGACCACCACGCCAGTCTGGCTGACTGGCTGCATGCACACAGCTGTCGTCTGCTTCAGAGCCTGCTGCATGAGTGATGGGGAGACAGGGGGGAGGAGGAGGAGGAGGAGGTGGTGGAGGAGGAGGATGAGGATGGTGAGGAGGAGGAGGAGGAGGAGGAGGAGGAGGAGGAGGAGGAGGAGGAGATAATAAGCGAGAGGCGTTAGGATTGATTGTGATGGGATTAAAAATTCGTAGTTTTTAAGTTTATGTTATTTTGTTTGGTTGGTTGGTTGATTGATATGTTGGTTTTTGGTTCATTGGTTGGTTGTGTTTGGTTTGTTGGTTGGTTGGCTGGTTGTTTGTGGTTGGTTGGCTGGTTTGTGGTTGGTTGGATGGTTGGCTGGTTTGTTGGTTGGTTGGTTGGCTGGTTGTTGGTGGTTGGTTTGGCTGTTGGTCTGTAGTTGGTTGGTGCTGTAGTGTTGGATGGTTGTTGTTTGTTGATGGTTAGGTGCTGTTTCTGTTGTATGTGTTTTATTTCTTTATTGTTCCTCTCTCAGATTATTTTCTGTCCTCACCTAATGTGGTAAGAAGTCTCTGGTTTCGTACCTTGAAGTGATGGCTCCACAGTTCAATTCTGATCCACTTCAATTCAAGGCCACTTCAATTTCATGTTCATCTGGATTTTTCTATCTCTCTCTCTTAGTGGTCAGAATATTGGTCTTTCAATCGCTGCAATAAGCTAGGGTACTGTATGAATAATACATATAGACCGTGTAAAAGAATTTTTTAAAAATAGATTTTCCAAAACCAGAGCTATCCTTGGCAAGTGATAAACCAGACATGCAAACAAACTAAAGACATCAAACTAAAATAAATAAACAAATGATAGGTGTCGATACTGTCATGTGTCACTGAAGCACTTCTCCCATGACAGTGCAACACTTTCTCCAGACCTGTCCAACACACCAAAACATGAGAGCCGATATCTGGCCTATTGACAAAAAAAAGTGGTGCTATTACCTGAGGGCTCATTTTTTTTCTTGTAGAAAACAGCACAAATCTCACAGACTTTTTTTAGAAGACAAGAGAAAGTCCTTCGGATCCGAAGACAATTTTGCTTCCGCAATATTCATCCAAGTGTGTAACTCCAGCCTGAAGGCGCATAGTGTGGAGTAGTAGGGGCTCTGGAAGTTTGGTGAGACTACTGTCAGAGGTGGTTAGTGACCTTGTTGTCTACAGCACTGGAAGTCTTGTGTGACCTCTGTCAGAATCAGTTAGTGGCCTTTTTCTCTGTGACCACTGTCAGAGTTGGTTAGCGGCCTTGTTCTCTGCGAGCACTGTCAGAGCTGGTTAGCGACCTTGTTCTCTGTAGCATTAGACGTTTGTTGTATCTATTGTCAAAGATGGTTTGTGACCTTTTTTTCTCCTGAGCAGTGAGGAGTCTTTGGTGCTAAGTGTCTCCAAAATAGCAGAGTCCTAATGGAGGATGGCTCACCACAGCAATATCCGTTCACAGTGTGCTCCGTCAGCTCTTTCTGTTTCATGTTCTACCAGTGGAAAGTTAGTTTTGCCTATAACAACAAAAGATACCAATACTTTAGTATGTCCTCGGTAGAGAAATCCATGTGGGTCTAATCCAAACCAGCTTTGTTTATAGAACCCCTCCTCCCCGACCCCAGACCCCAGAGCCCATATTGGAGCTGTTACTTCGTAAAATGTTGAATATTAGAATAACATAGTGCAACTCTATACAGAGTAAAACAGAGTATGGAATGAAAATAACACTGTGCAACTCTATACAGAGTAAAACAGTGTCTGAAATTAGAATAACACTGAACAACTCTATACCGAATAAAACAGAGTATGAAATGAAAATAACACTGAGCAACTCTATACAGAATAAAACAGGTATGGAATTCGAATTACACTGTGCAACTCCATACAGAATAAAACAGGTATGGAATTCGAATTACACTGTGCAACTCTATGGGATTAAAACAGAGTATGAAATCATTTCTACCGTTAGTTTTTTGTATCAACGCACTGGCCCAAAACACGGGTCAACAACGGACTGTCACCACGTAAATCAATGTGGGGTTACAAGCCATAATTATATCAGAACAGAAAAAACAAACATTTATCACAAATAGGGATACAACTCTGACATATTGTTTTGTATTGCTTCTTTGACAAAAAGATTGAAATGGGGAAGTGATAAAGCACAGGTTGTTTTTGTTTATGAAAATTACAACAGATCTGGTTCAAACTATGCAGAACGCAAAATGTCGTCACACACCCTATGTGTGTGTTGTGTGTGTGTGTGTGTGTGTGTGTGTGTGTGTGTGTGTGTGTGTGTGAATGTGTGTGTGTGTGTGTGTGAATGTGTGTGTGTGTGTTGTGTGTGTGTGTGTGTGTGTGTGTGTGTGTGTGTGTGTGTGTGTGTGTGTGTGGCGGGGGTGGGGTGAATATGTATGTATATATGTATGTATGTATATATGCATGTGCATATATATATTTATAAGTGTATATATATATGTGTTATATATATATGTATATGTATGTATGTATATATATATATATATATATATATATATATATATATATATATATATATATATATATATATATATATATATATATATGTGTGTGTGTGTGTGTGTGTGTGTGTGTGTGTGTGCGTGCTTAGACACGCGTGTATCCTTTCATTCTTTGATTTAACGTAAAAGAGATATCAACCGAAATGTGTGTGTGCTTGTGTGTATGTGTGTGCGCGCGCATGTGTGTGTGCATGTTTTCAAAACTAATTTCCTTAACTGTGGTTATGAAATTTACTTTTTGTACTTTTTCCTGAGTTCAGTAGTTTTTTAAATGGCTTTCCCGTCTGAATACTTGTCTTTATTTGCTGTGGCATATTTAAATTTTAAAAGAAAAATGTAATCTTAAAAATAAGAGCCCCTGAAGAATATAAATGCCCATGGCGACTTCTTTGATTTGTATGCTCTTTGATGTGACTTATTTATAGCGCTTAAAGCATGGAAAACTTTTTTCCTGAAAATGCAAGAAAACAAAGGTCTCTGTCTCTGTCTCTGTCACTGTCTCTCTCTCATACACACAAACACACACATAATTATATATATATTATATATATATGTATATATATATATTATATATATATGTATATATATATATATATATATCTCTCTCTCTCTCTAATGTGTGTGTGTCTCTCTCACATACTTATATGTATAATAAATATAGTTTCATATATATATATATAATATATATATATATATATATAATATATATATATATATATATAATATATATATATAAAGAGAGACAGACAGACAGAGAGAGAGAGACAGAGAGAGACAGAGACAGAGAGAGAGAGACAGAGAGAGACAGAGAGAGACAGAGAGAGACAGAGACAGAGAGAGATGCACGCGAAATACCTCATGATGGCCAAAATTTGATTCGCTTATGTCAGGAAACAAAAGAACTCTTGGAGAGAATCTGCCAACTAGGGGACTTTAAAGAATACATTAGGAAAGCGCACCAAAAGAATGATTCCATTTTATAAACTGGATTAACAGGGTAGGAATTCTGCACCCATCCACTCCGATCCTTTGACAACTTTTCCTGTCCCTTTGTTTGTTTGTTGCCTGTGTCTATGTCCGTCCGTGTGTCTGTCTGTCTCTCTCTCTGTCTCTGTCTGTCTCTGTGTGTCTGTGTGTCTGTTTGTGTGTCTAATTGTCTGTGTGTCTGTCTGTCTATCTGTCTGTCTGTGTGTCTGTCTCTGTCATTGTGTGTCTGTGTGTCTGTGTGTCTGTGTGTCTGTGTGTCTGTGTGTCTGTCTGTCTGTCTGTCTGTCTGTCTGTCTCTCTCTCTCTCTCTCTCTCTCTCTCTCTCTCTCTCTCTCTCTCTCTCTCTCTCTCTCTCTCTCTCTCTCTCTCTCTCTCTCTCTCTTCTCTCTCTCTCTCTCTCTCTCTCTCTCTCTCTTTTGTCTCTCTCTCATTCTCTGTCTGTCTGTCCTTCTGTTTGTCTGTCTGTCAGTCTGTCTGTCTCTGTTCGTCTGTATCATTTTGATAAGCACGCCATACCCATCCATAGCAATCTTTTAGCAAACTTTCCTGTCAATTTGTGCGGTTGTTATCCGTGTCTATGTCTGTCTGTCTCATTCTCTGTCATTCTGTATGTCTATCTGTTTATCTTTGTGTCTCTGTCTCTGACTCTGTCTCTGTGTCTCTCCCTCAATCATTCATTTATTCAAGAAAGATTTAATTATTGAAAAAAAAATCTATACATTGATTCTTTCATGCTCTGTGTGTGTGTGTGTGTGTGTATGTGTGTGTGTGTGTGTGTGTGTGTGTGTGTGTGTGTGTGTGTGTGTGTGTGTGTGTGTGTGTGTGTGTGTGTGTGTGTGTGTGTGTCTGTGTGTGTGTGTGTGTGTTTGTTGTGTGTGTCTGTGTCTGTGTCTGTGTCTGTGTCTGTGTCTGTGTGTCTGTTTGTCTGCGTGTCTGTCTGTCTGTCTGTCTGTCTCTCTGTCTGTCTATCTGTCAGCTCTCTCTCTCTCTCTCTCTCTCTCTCTCTCTCTCTCTCTCTCTCTCTCTCTCTCTCTCTCTCTCTCTCTCTCTCTCTCCCCCCCCCCTCTCTCTCTCTCTCTCTCTCTCTCTCTCTCTCTCTCTCTCTCTCTCTCTCTCTCTCTCTCTCTCTCATCTCTCTCTTTCTCTCTGAGTGTCTTCCCACGCACTGTACATACATTGCATGATCGGGTTGTCTAACTTTTGTTACGTTCCTATGACCAAACACATTTTCCCCTGGCTGGAAAGAAATTGGCCAGGCCACCCTAGGGTATTGACGGCACGCTAACTGAAAAGTAAGTCCATTCTCTCAATGGGCCTTTCAAAGCACTCAGTGCCGTTGGAAAGTATACAGATAGCCGGGTTTTAGAAGAGATACACAGCACGAAAGGGAAAAGGAAGAAACAAAAGACAAGAGTTTCAAAGAACAAACACTGAAATCAATCATTGAGATGAGGATTTATTTTTTTATTTTTGATTTTATTCTTTTATATCGAGGATAACAAAATAAGCAATCCTGTGCTTTTTTTTTTCATCCGGTCCCCGTGTGTATGCAGTTTGGTAAAAATTGTCATCTGTTCCCACCGGCACACGATAGGCTACTCTTACGAAAAGCGGAACAGGATTTAACGTGTGCGCGAGATGTTCTGCGTGCGTTCGCACACGGGGCCTCGGTTTAAAGTCTCATCCGAAGGATTGAGTAAGTGTATAGCCTGATATGCTGGGGACTTTTCGGATGAATAATACAACGTGTATTTAGAGATTTTTGTAGTTAACCAAGACAATGAAGGTAC
>CM060333.1:26259674-26269674 GCA_030674155.1 Stramonita haemastoma | reverse complement strand
CTAATCCTACTTTTCCATCTCTTCTAAAATACAAAAAAGACAAAGATGAAGAAGAAGAGGGAGAAGAAGATGGGAGAGGAGAAGAAGGAGAAGGAGGAGATGGGTGGAGGGGAGGAGGAGGAGGATGCAGAAGAAGAAGAAGAAGAAGAAGAAGAAGAAGAAGAAGAAGAAGAAGAAAAGAAGAAGAAAAGAAGAAGAAAAAAAGAAGAGGAGGAGATGGAGAGAAGAAGGAAGAGAAGAAGAAGAAGAAGAAGAAGAAGAAGAAGAAGAAGAAGAAGAAGAAGAAGAAGAACAAGGAGGAGGAGGAGGAGGAGGAGGAGGAGGAGAGGAGGGAAGAATGACAACGCAAACTGATGATGGAAATGCTGTGGTGCTCAGCTAATGCTGCCTTGGCTTTATTTATTTGTTTGTATTTATTCCTTTTTTCGATGATAATGGAAAAAGCACTCGTGTGCTTTTTACACCCAGTCCCTGTGTGTATGCAGTTTGTAAATCTTGTTATCCGTTCCTACCGGCACACAATGTCCTAGTCTTCAAAAAAGCGGAACGGGTTTTAGCGTGTGCGCAAGATGTGCTGCGTGTGTTCGCACACGGGACCTTGGTTTTTAGTCTCATCCGAAGGAATTTTATGTACACCCGTGTTGATATATTGGCCGTCTTTACCTTTCTTTCTTTCATTTTTTGTAGTGATTGTGCGTCTGTTTATAGTCGGTCTGTCAGTGTCATCTTCTGTCTGTATTGCTGTTTCTGTCTGTCTGTCGGTGTCAGCATTTGTCTGTAGTATTGTCTCTGTCTGTTTGTCTGTGTTTGTCTCTGTCTGTCCCTGTTCCTTTGTCAATCCCTGTATGCATTGCTATTTTTTTCTGCCTGTCTGTCTCTCTGCCTGTCCATATGTCTCTATGTGTCAGCCTCTGTCTTTATCGTTGTCTCTGTCTGTCTTGGGATGTAGCTGTCTGTGTCAATATCTGTCTGTATCATTGTCTTTCTGTTTGCGTGTCTGTCTGTTAGTTGTCTATAGTGTTGTCTCTGTCTTTGTGTTTGTATGACTGTGTCGATCACTGTCTCCATTATCGTTTTTTTTTTCCTTTCGAAACATCTCTCATTCTGTCTGCTGTCTGTCTGTCTGTCTGTCTGCTGTCTGTCTGTCTGTCTGTCTGTCTGTCTGTCTGTCTGTCTGTCTGTCTGTCTGTCTGTCTGTCTGTCTCTCTCTCTCTCTCTCTCCTCTCTCTCTCTCTCTCTCTCTCTCTCTCTCTCTCTCTCTCTCTCTCTTCTCTCTCTCTCTCTCTCTCTTCCCTTCTCCTTCTCCTTCTCCTTCCTTTCCTCTTCTCCTCCATTCCTCCCTTTCCGCACTCAAAAAGTACCGGAAAGTGCAAACAGTATTCCATCTATTTTTTCTTTATCTACTTACTGAACTGAAGTAACCTAAACAAATTGGCCAGACGTCCTTGGACCTAATACATATACAAGAGAAGGGTCCTCCTCCCCATCATTTTTATAGTCTGCTGCGCCTTCTCAGACAGTGTTTATCTGTGTCTGTCCTGGTCTAGCTGGCTTCACTGGATCTGGCCACATCAACAAGGGGTAATCAGTCAAGAACTACAGTCGATACGAAACACGGATAGTGACCTACTATCTTTAGACTGAGGTAACCTAACCCGGGAAAGGCTTCACTGTCAACAAAGTCTTTTATTTTCTTCAAGATCTGCCGTTGAAGCGGGAAAAATAGTTTTCCTAACGTACCTGAGAGATTTTGATGGAAAAACAGATTTTTTTCTTTTTAAAAAAAATGTACAGCTGATGCGAGATATAGATAGAGCCCTACTATCTTTAGACTGAGAGAATCTAACCCTAGAAAATTTTCGCTGTAAATAAAGTCTGTATTTTCTTCCAAATATGCTCTTGATGCAAAAAGTGCATTGTGGCGTTTACCATCTTTAGACTCAAGTAGCCTATCGCGAGAGAGATTTTTATGGGTTTGTAGTCTATTTTCTTAAAGTTGGACATTCGTTACAAAAAGTATATAGGCCTACTGGCGTAAATCATCTTGAGACTAAAGTAATCTGGCCCAAGAAAAGTTTTGGTGGAAAATCATGTCTTTAAGTTCTTGAAGAAGTAGAATTGATGCAAAAGAATAAATGAATATCTGCCCTACCATCCTCAAACTAAGGCAACCTAATCCGAGAATGATTTTGATAGATTCAAAGTATTATTTTCTGACAGATTTAGCGTACTGTTGATGAGAAAATATAGTGTCCTGCTATCTTCAGTTTCAGGTAACCCATCGTGAGAGAGGTTTTGAGGGATATAAAGGCGATTTTCTTAAAGATGTACATTTGATACGAAAAAAAGACAGCGGTTTATACCATTTTTAGACTGTTATATCCTAACTCGAGAGAGATTTTAGAATGAATAAAGCATTTTTTTCCTTAAACACAGTAAATGCGAAAAATAGGTCGTGGTCTACCATGTTTAGTCTACAGCACCATTACCCAAGGAAGATGTCGATGCCAATAAAGTTTTTCTTTGGCTTCATTTTTATATACGTGTTATTTACTTGGTTAGTTAGTTGGCTGGCTGGTTTGGTGGCTGTTTGGTTAAGGTTGTTTTCATTAGTAAGGTGTTTTCGCAGCCTTCACCTTCCTGTTTCCTTTGTATACATCCTTTTCCCAGTCCCTCTTTATCCCTCACTAAAAAGCTAACATGATCAGATTGAACATCAATATATGGAAAAGTATGTTTTATTGTATTCAGACGTACTTTAAACTATTATTCTGTTCATGAAAAAAGCACGTAAATTAAGAATTTGATTAGGAATTTAGAATTTAAAAAAAAAAAAACAAACAAAAGCACGCATAATAGCACACCACTGTACATTACAACAAAAAACGGCTCGACACAGCATAATCTTGGTTTTCTATTCTTTTCTTTCTTTATTGTTTTATATCAAGGATAATAAAATAAGCACTCATGTGCTTTTTTTAACATTCAGTCCCCGTGTGCAGACAGTTTTGTAAATCTTGTCCATCTGTTCCCACCGGCACACAATGGCCTACTCTTACGAAAAGCGAAACAGGATTTAATGTGTGCGCAAGATGTTCTGCTTGCGTTGACTAGCACACCATGACATCACATAAGCATCCCATAACTAACAAAGCAAACCATGCTGCATCATAGCACAGCATAGCATAGCATAGAATAGTGCGCCCAAAACACACAAGATCACGTTAAAGTACAGGGGAAAATAGCTCAACACATTAGTGAATAAGACTACTAGTATAACACAAAACAGCGCAAACAAGCAAAGCACAGTACAATACAGGATGGAGCCAACGACACAACACAGTATAAAAAAGTCACAGTAAAAAAGGTAAAAAAAAAGGTAAACGTGTCCCATAACCTATGTGGTCGTAGGGAGCATAGTATCAGAGACCTCAGCTTCTCAGGGGCCAGCATTTGAGGGCGGCACCCATCTCCTCTCCCTCGCTGCTTTCCCTTCCCTGACCCTAAAGAGGGCAGGTACCCATTTACAGTTGGGTGAACTGGAGGGAACTGTACTGAAACCAAGGCGCACAAACAGTCACCCATCCAACTGGTAACCACGCTCGACGCTACTTGCTCGGGGAAAGCAAGCACTTGACCACTGAGCTATCCAGTCCCCAAAAGCACAGTAAGCCTACAACGCAGCAAAATAGCATACCACAAACAGTAGAAAACAGGGCAAAATAGCAGACTGAAAAGTCTCTACCCATAGCCACCCATTGTCTGAAAATGTAGACAAATGCTTTCGGTAAACTCTTGTGGTCTGCGGTCACAGTCATTTTGGTTTTGTTAACATCAACATTGGTAACAGTGGTGTGGTGGTGGTAGTAGTAGCAGCAGCAGCAGCGCGCAGCAGCAGCAGCCAGCAGCAACAGCAGCAGCAGCAGCAGTAGTAGTAGCGCACCAGTAGTAGTAGCAAGCAGCAACAGTAGTAGTAGAAGCAGCAGTAGTAGCAGTAGCAGCAGTAGTAGTAGTCGTAGCAGCAGCAGCAGCAGCAGCAGCAGTATAGTAGTAGCACATAAGCAGCAGCAAGCAGTAGCAGTAGCAGCAGCAGTAGTAGTAGCAGCAGCAGTAGTAGTAGCAGTAGCAGCAGCAGCAGTAGTAGTAGCAGCAGCAGCAGCAGAGCAGCAGCAGTAGCAGCACTAGCAGCAGAGTAGTAGTAGTCAGTAGTAGTAGTAGTAGAGTAGTAGTAGTAGTATAGTTAGTAGTTATCGTTGATGTTGTTGTTGTTGTTGTTGTTGTAGCAGCAGTAGTGGGAATGCTGGTGGTGGTGGTAATAACGCAGCAACAACAACAACAACAGTAGGAGTACAGCACAGTGCCAAGAAGTTGTCTAGCTGGTTACAGCGGGTACACTGAACGTACGTTCACCTTCACCACTGTCGTTCGTAGTTGTCAGTTCCTCGTAATTACCAGTGATGCATGCACTCAGGGGGGAAATAGCCATAGAACTGGTTTATTTGTTTTTGTTTGTTTGCTTGTTTGTTTGTTTTTCTTGCTTGTTTGTTTGTTTGTTTGTCCAATGGTTGGCTGGCTGATTGATGGTGGATAGGTTAGTTGGGTTGGTGACATATTCGTTGGTTGGTAGATCGGTTGGCTGGCTGCTTGCTTGACTTGTTAGTGATCTGGTTAATGTTACTTAATTGTTGGCTGGTTGGTTGGCTGCTGGTTGATTGGTTGTTTATCATCTGTCTGGTTAACGGGCTATTTTTTTAAAACTTATTTTACTCTCGGGGTGTTTGTTATTAGTAATCAAGGAAATAAACTGAAAACCTTAAGTGGAAAGGGAAACTTGTTCCCAAACATATGCAGCCACTGGGGAGCAAGGCGTCACAAACCCTAGCCTCTCTAAGGACCAGCATATTGAGGACAGCGCCCATTCCTCTCCTTCGCTGCTTTACCTTCCATGTCCCTAAAGAGCGCAGGTACCCATTAACAGACAGCTAAATTTACTATGAACATCTAAACTGAAGATCGTACCAATGCTGAAACAAGTTAACAACAAAATTATCATAATTTAGGAAAGGCCATCAGTAGGTCTTGATGTGGATGAAACAAACATACCCTGCCTTCACAAAAAGAGATGGGGGCGGGATAGCCGAGTGGTTAGAGTGTTGCATTCACGTTCTCATGCCCAAAAATAGCGCCATCTCTGAAGCGCTTACTGGAGAGAATGTTTCTCTAAGAATAAAACATCAGTGCCAGTTCCACTCTCCCCGAAAATCCCTTGGATGAGACAATAAACCGACCTTCTATGTGTGGACGCACGCAGAACATCTTGTCCATAACATCTTGTCCATATGTTAAAAGTCATTCTGCCTTTTGGGAAGCGTAGTTCATTATGTGCCAGTGTAAATAGATGACAAGTTTACAAACGCTGCATGCACACTGGTTTCGTGTTTAGACATCATGTCTGAAGTCCGATTGCAGCTAATTTGATGGTAAGTAAACGGCGGCATACGGTAAATCTCACTATTGGTGAACCTCGGAGCTCTAGCATGAAACAACAACAAAATAATAATGAGCAACCACAAACACCACCACCACCACAACCACCACCACAACCACCACCATCGTCATCATCATCATCATCATCATCATCAACAGCAGCAGCAGCAGCAGCAGCAGCAGCAGCAGCAGCAGCAGCAGCAGCAGCAGCAGCGTCATCATCATCATCATCATTATCATCATCATCATTATCATCAGTACTACACCACCACCACCATCATCATCATCATCACACCACCACCACCATCATCACACCACCACCACCACCATCATCAACACACCACCACCTCCACCACTACTACCACCACCACCACCACCAACAACAACAACCACCTTCATCTTCATCATCATCATCATCATCACCATCATCATCATTACCATCATCATCATCGAATTTTTTAAAAACCATTATCACAATAACAGCGTCTTAGATAAACTATTATATATTTTACAGTTGGCTGTGTTCGTGAAGGCAAGACCATACACACATAACCTAACGATTTGAGGACAATCGCCTCGTTTGTCTGCCAGATGATTCCCTGGGTAAACATTGAAGCAAAACATTGGCTTCCTTCGTGCTACATGCACATTCCGCTCTGAGTGAGGAAGGATAGGTGGGTATAGGGACGACGTGTTGACCCTAAATTACCGTCTTTGATGCTACTGTACTTCGCTTTAGACCTATGGGGTTGTTGAACTAGGGTATGTGTATTTATGCACCTCTCCTTTGTCTTCTGTCCTTTTTCACGCCCCCCCCCCCTCCCTCCTCTCTCTCTCTGGTGTATTAAATTTCAGAGTTCTGAGTCCTGTGTTTTGTCTGTCTCTGGTCTCTCTCTCCCTCTCTCTCTGGTGTATTGAATTTCAGAGTTCTGAGTACTGTGTTCTGTCTGTCTCTCTGTCTGTCTGTTTGTCTGTCTCAGAGGTCCAAGACCAGATTTAGCCACACAAATTGGCCAGACGTCCTTGATATGATGGTAAACAACAAGCTGATTTTCTTTTTCATGACCAATCGGATAAATCTCTTTCGACAGACACTTTTTAGGCCAAGATGTCTGCAGGAAAGGGTGGGAGAATCATAAGACAATATTCGTGGAAAGCCAAGGTGTTCATTCAGTGACAGTTACTACCTAACTATGCAAGAGGATGGTATAGTCTAACACACTGTTACATATGTTAAAACAAATTTCGCACACACACAAATTATATTCAGTCGCTCTGTGTATCCTCAGAAAGCCTGTGATTAGGGAGGTGAGGGGGCGGGGCAAAATATCATATTTGTTTTTGTTTTTTTATCGTAAACAAACAGCTTTACAGAAGGTTGATTCATAGCTATACCCATGAAGGCTATCATCTTAGTGACGAAAATTGAAGAGGTAGATAGTTTAGCTCATTGTCCACGCTCTTTGTGACATATGAATATAATGAGACTGCGCATTGACTATGCTCCTGATATTTCTGCATGTATCAGTTTATATTCAGGTGTTCTGTTAGGCTGGTAAGCTCTTGTTCTGATCCTGCTAGTCTGTCAATGTCATCTGCGGAGCGGAGGTTTGTGCTCGTTCTGCCACCAATGCTGGCTGATCCTTTATGGTGTTCCAATGCATCAGCCATGATTCTCTCAAAGAAGATGTTGAAAAGAGTGGATGAGAGTAGACAGCCTTGCCTTACTCCAACTGTTATTTGAAACCACTCTCCAGTGTTGCTGTTGTAGTACACTGTACTGGTGGCCTTGATGTATAGCTCTTTAATTACTCTGATCAGGTTTGCATTGATGCTGTACAAATTCATGGTTGCCCACAAAACTGTATACCACACAATGTCGAATGCCTTCTTAAAATCAATAAATACGTGGCGAGGTCTTGTTGGTGTTGAAGGTACCCCTCATAGAGTATTCTGAGGTTGAATATACGTTCAGTTGCGCTGCTTGTTCCTCATCAATGAGGGTCTTTGCTTGTGGCTTCAGTGTGTTCAGCAAATCTTCAACACGATCTTGCTTGGTTGGCATATGAGGCTGATTGTGCGGTAATTCTTGCACTGCTGAAGATTTCCTTTCTTGGAGAGGGTAATGATAAGTAACTGTGTCCATGGTGTTGGCCGTTTTCCTGTCTTCCAGATCTTGTAGCAGATTTTTAGTAGAGCGTTGATCATGGCTTACCCCCCAACTTGAACCAACTCAGCTGGAATGTTGTCACCCCTGCTGACTTTCCCCTTTTCAGCGATCTGACTGCTCTTTTCTGACTGCTCTTTTCACTTCTCGGAGGATATGTATTTTTCCACTTCTTCTTGGAGGATATGTTGGCTGTCTGTATCTGTGCTTGTGGGGACATTGAGGACTTCTGGATTGTTGATTGCCTTATACTGTTCTACTCTTTCATTTTTTTCTTTTTCTTCATCTCTCTACGTTTGACACATGGTTGTAGGATGTTACGTGCGAACCAAGGTTTCTTGACTGGTCCACGTGTGCCAAGAAATTCACTTGCTGTTTCAGCCACTGCTGTGTTGAAACCAACCGTCAAGGTATCTATATCCCTATCATCTATCAGAGTGAGTGCTGCAAACTTTCCACCTATTTCTGCCTAAAAAATGCTTGTTGCTACCTCTGGATCCTTCAGCTTCTCGAGGTCAAACTTAATCTTGATGTTGTTCTGCTTGTGAATTATTTTGAGTCAGAGTCGGAATGTCACCATTACAATATCATTCAGAACACCCGAACAGGATCTCTAAAACATATGGCACGGAAATCAGTGCAGAGAAGACCAAACTGATGTCTCTGTTTGTCTGTCTGTCCTCTGTCTCTGGGGGACGGGATAGCCTGGTGGTCAGAATATTGCGCTTGCAATTTGACGACCAGGGTTCGATTCCCGTTCGAGGGAATATTTTCCACTGGAGTTGACATCAGTGCCAACTCCACTCTCCCCAAAAGTCCTTAGGATGAGACTGTAAACCAAGACCCCGTGGGCGAACGCACGCAAAACATCTTGGGCACACGTTAAATCCTGCTCCGCTTTTCGTAAGAGTAAGCCATTGTGTGCCCGTGGGAACAGATGACAAGATTTACAAAACTGCACACACACAGGGACTGGATGTAAAAAAAAAAAAGCACATGAGTGCTTTTTTCCATCATCCTCATATAAAAGAATAGATAAAGAAAGGAAGAAAGAAAGAAAGAAAGAAAGAAAGAAAGAAAGAAGAAAGAAAGAAAGAAAGAAAGAAAGAAAGAAAGAAAGAAAAAAATAAGAAAGAAAAATGATTTATTAGAGGTAATGCAAAAGCATAGTGCTTGCACTTCCCCGTCACACATTCCACACAGCTTACACATCCATCCATGTTACCGAAAGAGTGAACAACCTAGAGTATTATAAACATATTTTTTGTGTTTGAGGTTTTCTCCCCTCTCAATAGTTTCAGTGTTTTTCACATTAATTTTTTGTAGCAAAAACAATGTAGCAATATTAAATGCTTCTAAAATGTGCAGTTGTGGGCCAAATTTTAAAAGTAATAAGTCAATGTGTTCAGAATAAAACCAAATTTTTTAATCTATCATTTTTTTAACATTTGAAGACTTTGCTTTTTTCTTACCTTTGACCCCTGTTGCTAAAAATAGAAACGGTGAGCATTTTCAGCATTCCCAAAGTACAAAAAATCCAAGATATTGAATTTGTGTTCAAAGTTTGAAGTTTATTAGACAAAATAATCAATTTTCTTTCATTTAAAACAAATTTCACTCAAAAGTCTCAACAATTACATGCTCAGGCACTCTGAAAATGTACATAACTGAATTCCTGAAATGATCATTTTTACTCACAACTGTGATTTATGACTCAATAGCCTTCTATTTTCAAGAGAACACAAAGTTTGATATTAAACATTCACACAACATTACAAGAAACTAAAACACATATGTGATCCACAAACTTAATGAAATTTCTTTTTTATGAATATAATTGTAATATTGTTACTTAAAAATAGACCGTCACTCCCATTAGCACAAACCACCTTATTTCACAGTGGACGCAGAACCTTCTGTTCTCCAGATTTACAAATAATTAGAAAAAGGAATCCAGTATTTCCTGTACACTTTTTAAAAATCTCTTTTTGGGCATGTTCTATTAAAGATAATTAGATAAATAAAAGATAGACCATAGGGCATCCATAGGAAGGAAGTAGCAAAACTACTACATGTGACAAATACACAATAATTTTTTTTAATTTGGATCTGAAGTCATCACCTGCCCCCCTGTTTCCCTCACTGTTGCAATAAACAGAATTGAACTGTTTCAGATTTTATTAGTGAATACATGAACAAAAAGGTGGCCCTCCCCGCCCCCCCCCCCCCCTCACATACCCACTTTCTTTCTTTCAGCTAACCTATATGTAAACTAAAAAGACAATTTCTGCTATCCACAAAGCACAGGTAGTAGCCACAAGTGGCACACATCACATGTGTTTTTTG
>CM060333.1:26242174-26254674 GCA_030674155.1 Stramonita haemastoma | reverse complement strand
TGCCTCAAATTCGTATGTGAAAATATTATTGACAGTTAACAATTCATTTCAACAAGTCGGAACAAAGGGGAAAATGACTTCCAATGACCAGTTTTACCATTTATCAATCACAACAGATTATTTTAGTTTTTCCTCACATGGAAAATGTAAACAAACCCAGCTTACATTTGCTGCTGTCTGTTACCACTGGAACTGTTGACGATAATCGGCATCTTCGTTGTGTTACTATCAGACATAGCATTTTCCAGCTCCCAGGTTTCTTCATCACTGCTGTCGAAGAATTCTGTATCGTTGAAAGAGGCCTGGAACTCGTAATTTCCTCAAAACTGGAGTGGTTGTTGCAGAAGAAGACGATAAAAATCAAGATGGCAGTGGAAGAGAAACCACGTGATCGCGTCCTTTGTTACATGGCGATCGTGTATATTTTTAATTAATTTCAATATTTTTGTCATAAATTTGTTATTTTAAGTTTATTTTCATAAGAGGTACATGTTAATAACAAAAAATATGTATATATCTATGACAATTTCCGAATGGAAAACGTCAACCATCGGTGATCGAAATTCAAGGGAAAGAACTGCTAGGAGTGTATCAATTAAGCACTGATACAATCCTTCGGAAAATACTTTAAAAAGAAGCTCCGTGTGCAAACACACACGGGACATCTCGTATACACGATAAAACCCGTTCTGCCTTTTGGAAGAGTAAACCTTTGCGTGACTGTAGGCATAGAAACGACAACAAAATTAACGCCCCCCCCCCCCCTCCAAAACAAAAAATGAAACCCAAGCAAAAAACAACAAAACAAACACTCGAGCACACTCCTGTCGTATTTAGATAATATCACGGCAGACAGAAAAGCTGTCTCACACAAAATTTTACCTTTTTTTTTTTTTTTTTTTGACATTCGGAACTCTAGCCCAGAACCGGAAATGAAAAATATCAACAACACAGGACGAGGGTTTTACCGCCGAGTTCGAAGATGCCTCGATAGCGTTACTGTCTGTTATTACTTAGATTGAGCGATAAGTTGTGCATCTAAAAAAAGGCTAAGTTTATATGGTTTTGAATCGCACAATACGATTTACTGGAAAGTCTTTTTCTTGCGAAATAGGAAACTGAAATGTTTTGCCGATCGAGATATCACGGGGAAGTAAGCTCGGATCGTGCAACGAGAGAAACATATTAATTCAAAAAGGCGTAAAGAAGTGTTGCCGTTGGCGATATAATATAATGGAAGGACATACTTTCAACAATCGTATCCGTGAATATAAACAATTATCACGAAATCTTAAGACGGTTTGTTTTAAATTTTCCCACCTAATGCCGGCACACCCACGCAGTGTGTCAAGGGAGATGATTCATCGACACATAAGTAAAACAAAACAAATAAAACAAACAAAATATTTAAAATAGTTAATGAAAGATTAAGATCAATAAGAAAAGCTTGTGTCAAACAGAAATAGACACAAAGGCATTAGTTAGATAGTACTAAATAAGGATTTGAGGGTTTTGAGAAACATACATATTTTAAAATGAAAATATATATTATATAATGTAAAGCAACAGTAAATCAAATAAAATATAAAGACATATATTCGCAGTGATTACAACTGAACTGATGGTCAGTGTTTGCGTGATATTGTGTGTAGTATAATATACTCACACTCTCACACACACTCTCCGCCCTTGTTAGGATGATTAGATAGGGCCTACTTTTACAACCAGTTCACCATAGTGCCTAGGTCTAGTTAAGATTTTGTTGCCAAATCAACTTGACAGCAAAGGTTTTCCAATTAGTCTTTTATCGATTCCAATCAACAGGATGATAGATCTTAGTATATACACCAAAGATGTCAATAGGCATACTAGGCTAAGAGAACAAACTGCACTGAAAAACATTTTATTGCAAAGTGAAAAATGCCAAACACCGTATTGGGGGTTTCTTTGAGAAATAAAAAAAACTATACAATTGTGGAAGAAAAATGAAATTTCAAGAAATACCTTTTATGAATTTTGGTCCGAGTAAAAAAAGTTTCCAGAGACGATTACGTAAAAGTACTGAACAAGACTTATAGTGTCTATGCAAACAGGACTTTCGTACGTCTTCGCGCTACAGGCAATGTAATCTGCATATCTGTAAGCTACAGCATAAAAAATCATAAACCGTAGGTAGCGTAGGCTTAGCCTCGGTTTGTACGTATCATTTACAACGAAATGCTCTCATTGTAAGCTTTTAGCTAGGCCTAGCCTAATGCATTGGATTTATTTCAAGATAGGGAGGATCAATACCTCTCATCCGCCTTTCCTCTCTCCCCTTCCTCTCTCCCCTTCCTCCCTCCCTATCACCCTCTTCCCCTCCCTCCCTCCCTATCACCCTCTTCCCCTCCTGTCCCTTCAAAGAAACGAAATTTCGATAAACATTCCCACCTGGGTGTTTTTCTGCCTTTTTCGTTTTTATTTTATTGTCTGAAGAATGACAGTAAGTCAGTTCGTGGTAAACAGTGAAATATAACTTAACGGAAATGAACTGCCTCTTCCCTCCATATTCCCCTTCTCAACTAAGAATCGAGAAAAAAATAAACAAGCAACAGAAATGAGAGGAAGATTGCTGTAGGCCTACCTAATTTCATTAAAAAGATATCAACATCACCAAGAAAAAAATGAAAAAAGTGTAGGCCTACTGGTAGGCCCTAACCGCGCATACCAGTTGAAAAAGTATTAGGATTTTTTCTTATGGAAGAAAACTTGTAGGTCTGCAATTTCACAGGAGATATTGTCAAAGGTTTTTCTATCTTTGTATAGGTTTTTCCTTACAACATGAACAAAAAACACTGCACAAAACTTACTTCTTTTTTTTTACACCTGAACACAACCACACACGCATGCATGTACACATACACGCATGCATGCACCCCCCCCCCCCCCCCCCACACAAGCATGGGGGGGGTCCATCTCCCCAAGTCTTTCAGGATGTGCACACGTAAAAGTAGGCCATTTTTGTACGCCGGTAGGAACAGATACTTTATAAAAACTGCATACACACGGGGACTGAATGAAAAAAGTAGATCTACATGAGTGCTTATTAGTTATCTTCGATCTTCGATATAAACGCACACACAATACATAAAACACACACACGCGCGCGCGCAGAACATCTTGCGCACACGTTAAATCCTGTTCCGCTTTTCGTAAGATGACATTTACATTTACAAAACTGCATACACACGGTAAAAAAGCACATGATTGCTTACTCTGTTATCCTCGATATAAAAAAAAACAAAACACACGTGCGGGCGTCAATGCATCAGACTTTGACATTTTACCGTCGCCAAAACTAATCCGAATGAACCAAAAATGACGAGAATTGGACAAAACCAAAACCAAAAATCTAACAACGGGCTGCAGTGTTTATATTTCGTTTCTTTTCTTTTTTTTCTTTTGAAGGTTTGTTTCCTTTTAACTGGAGAACAACTGACTGGAGAACAACTAACGTTAAACAAAGCATCTGTGTGGGTGGGGGATAGTGCACGAAATTATTACTGTTTTTTGTCGAATTTAATGTGTCGTTCTGTGTTTTATATTGACCATATGTCTTCTTTAGCCCATTATGCTACTAATCTGCTGTTTTTTTGTTTGTTGTGGGCTGGGGCTTTTTTGTTGTTGGATGTGTGTTTCCAAACTTCCGAGCTTCGAGCCTCTAGTAGATTGAACATGTGGTCACTTGGAATCTTGGTACGCTCTGTTGCTTATTAAATGTTACACATAGAATGTGACACTGCAGAAAAAAGAGAGAAAAAAACAGGCATTCTCTGCGAGAGATATCTCTATTCCGCTGTTGTCATACGTCTGGATACTGGGCCTAAAGTTTACTTACATAGTCACCTTTACTGCTCTGCTCAGGTCCAGTATCTTTTTAGTTTACTCCTTTCATGATAGAGAAATAATGTAAAAGTTTGGTTCTTTCTTTTAGTTTGAACAATTTCAAATATACCATTTTTTTTCCACTTTTCTTCTAGTCCTTTCAGTTATCCATCAATATTGTATGCATAAATTTTATTCTAACTTATGTTGTTTTCTCTAGTTAATGGACAATAAAGGCATTGATTGATATACCGTCTGTGTTTGTGGCTGCTCTAGTGTAAAAGACTCATTCAATTGCCAACTCCATTCCATTTTCCCTTGATTCATACTCCAGCCCCGATTTCAAATGAGCTCCCTGCACTTCACTTGAATTCTGTCTGTAGAAGGATTCTTTAATCCAAAATTGTATAGGCCTACATGTTTTGTAATAGTTTAAGCAAATACTTTGTTTTAGGCTTAAAAACGTTCGTTTCATCTTTAGGATCGTCAAAACCGCTTTTGCTATTTTGGGGGGGCCACAACACTTAAAATATCGCAACGTTTCAAGTTTTATCCAGGGTGGGGGGGGGGGGGGAAAAAATACGTGGCTGTAACATAACGTCATAACGTTCAATACTATACTTTTTAAATAATCCCAAGCAATAACACTCCTCGCGTTTTCTTAGGTACCGAAGCAAGCAACTACACAAATTGGCCAGACGTCCTTGACAAGTCGCAAACAGCCTAGATGGTCCTCCTCATGATTGTCAGTCTGCTCACTTTCTCCACACTGATCCTGAATCCCGCACAAGGGATATAATAAGACAAGTTGGAAGACAGTGGAAAAACACTAACTAATCCAAGTATTGATTTAGGTATAATTATTAAGGGGAAAAAGCTATATAAAACTATGGAAGAAAATCGGTAAAGATTCTTGCTCTACTACCCAGATATGACTACAGGTGGAATGACACGAAGGGAAAGTAGTAGTAGCAGTATTTATTTATTTATTCATTTATTTATTTATTCTTTTATATCGAGGATAACAATAAGCAATAACGCGTATATCAATCGTAGCTCTTGCTTTTTTCATCCGGTCCCCGTTGTATGCAGTTTTTGTAAATATTGTCATCTGTTCCCACCGGCACACGATGGCCTACTCTTACGAAAAGCGGAACAGGATTTAACGTGTGCGCAAGACGTTCTGCGTGCGTTCGCACACGGGGCTTTGGTTTAAAGTCTCATTCGAAGGACTTTTGGGGAAAGTGGAGTCAGCACTGATGTTAACTCCAGGAGAAAAATCTCCTCGACCGGACTCGAACCCGGGTTGTCAAATTGCCAGCGCAATGTTCTGACCACTAGGCTATCCGTCCCACTATCATAGAGTTAGTCGTAGTAGAAGGAGAAGAAGACTGCGACTACGACGAAAAAGAAGTCTTAGGAGAGAAAACAGAAAAAAACAAAAAAACAATGACAACAATCGCAGCATAACTAACAACAAAAATAAGTTGTCACCAGAAATGCAGCTTAACAAAAGTAAACAACAGCAAGAAAAATCCCTCCGTGTGTGAAATGATCGGAGTTTAACGTCATTAAACATAGGGGTACATTTCAAAATACAGCCCTCTCCCTCCTCCTCTCTCTCTCTCTCCTCTCCTCCCTCCCTCCCTCTCTCTCTCCTCTCCTCTCCTCCTCTCTCTCTCTCTCTCTCCTCTCTCTCTCTCTCTCTCTCTCTCTCCTCTCTCTCTCTCTCTCGTATTTATTTATTTCTCTCTCTATTCGATATTTTTTTCCCATTTACTTTACCCTTTTCACAAGAGCTTGGTATATAAAAAGCCTCCGCCTTATCTAATTATATTCAACAGAAAATGTGTGCGTAAATTTGAAAATTCTTTCTCTGGCTCTGTTGGACTTTCTGTGTGTCTGTCTCTGTCTGTCAGTCTGTCTCTAACTCTGTGTCTCTCTATCTTATTGGATTACACTAACAACATAATGCCAGCACACAGACAGAATCGGGTCAGCTATGCCTAGACATTTCGCACGTGTACAAGATACACAATTAGTCGGTTGTTGCTTTCCCAGTGCATTTTTTACCCTAGTATACCAAACATGGCTGTAAAGAAGCTGACAGCAACAAGAAAATTTAAGAAATTACCATATACATCATCACCACTGTCATCATCGTCATCATCACATCGTCATCATCATCATCATCATCATCATCATCATCATTTCCTTTCTTTCTTTCTTTCTTTCTTTTTATCAACATTATTATCTTTATTATTAGTGTTTTTTGTTAATAATTATTATTGAATTAAAAAGTTTTACCGAAGCATCATGCTCCAAGCAGTATTTGATTCACCCAAATCTGAAAGGAAATGCTTTTTGAGTCAGATCATTTCTTTCAAGTTCACTCTTTTACTACTGAATTCATGCAACGACAGATTCTTTTTTTAAGGATGAAACACTTCGACACACGTGAAGTTCGCACACAGAAGCTTTTGACCAGGCAACACAAAAACCCAACACAAACAACCCAACCAACAAACTACGCTGGCAGATGCAAATTTCTCTTTGATTTCTGCTGGCTTGAGGGTGATTCCAAATTAATGAGACGAAAATGTCAAATCCTTTATCGTAGAGAACAACAAAAAGAACTGTTTGAAAGAAGGGAAAGTAAAACTTGGTTAATGAAAAAGTAGTATAAAAGAACTTGGTTTAAAGCTGAGAGAGAGAGAGAGAGAGAGAGAGAGAGAGAGAGAGAAGAGAGAGAGAGAGAGAGAGAAGAGAGAGAGAGAGAGAGAGAGAGAGAGAGAGAAATTCAATACAGTAAAGGATTAAGCTCAAATTCTTACTTTGTTTTGATTACGCGCAAAATGCACATGTGTAACACATAGATGCACCGAGCAAAGAAATTAAAAGTAGTCAGTCTTAAGCTGTGAATATGGAGCCTGCATACACGCGGGGAACGGATGAAAAAAGAAGTACATGAGTGGTTGTTATATTATCCTCAAAACAAAAGAATCAATGAATAAATAAATTGATAAATAGACATATTAAATAAAAAGAAAAAAAAACAAATAAATAATGAATAAATATGTTTCATGCTACTTTGTCTCTTACTGATTTATTTGTTCGTCGTTTTTTTTTCTTCCTTTTTTCCTTCTCTCTTTCTTTTCTCTTTATTTCCTTTTTTATTCTATTCATTTTTATTCTTTCTTTCTTTCATTTTTTCGCTCTGTCTTTCTGACCACTAGACTATCCCGTCATTAGGGGATTTATTAGTGCGTGTAAACCTGGGTATATTAGCTGAGAGCATGCACCACCGAACACCGCCAAAATGACCCAAACAGCAGCAGTGCACAGCTTCTCTGGCTGGTGGCCCATGGCAGCCTAACATTGATAAACTTCTGACTCTGAGGATTCGACGTGACATCATGGCTTAGATAATGAGATCGAAATGAGCGGCGTGGGAGCAGCAGAAAAAAAGCAACACAGAA
Source organism: Stramonita haemastoma (assembly GCA_030674155.1). Classification (NCBI taxonomy): domain Eukaryota; kingdom Metazoa; phylum Mollusca; class Gastropoda; order Neogastropoda; family Muricidae; genus Stramonita; species Stramonita haemastoma. The sequence continues at coordinate 26,247,331 of CM060333.1, read as the reverse complement.
GATGGGGCAGTAAGAAAACAGACAGAAAGACAGAAAGAAAGAAAGAAAGAAAAGAAAAAAGACAGACAGACAGACAGACAGACAGACAGACAGGAACAGACAGACAGACAGACAAAACAGAAGAAAGAAAGAAAGAAAGAAAGAAAGAAAGAAAAAGAAAGAAAGAAAGTAAGAAGAAGAAGAAATGCAAAGTTAGAATGAGAGAATGCAAGAATGCGGAGAATGCGAAAAATGCGGAGAACGCGAAATACGACGACGACGACGACGACGACGACGACGACGAAGAAGAAGAAGAAGAAGAAGAAGAAGAAGAAGAACGAAGAAGAAAAGAAGAAGAAGAAGAAGAAGAAGAAGAACAACAACAACAACAACAACAACAACAACAAACAAACAAACAAACAACAACAAGAACCACAAAAAAACAAGGACGGAAAATAACCAACAATAACAGCAACCTTAGCAATAACAACAGCATCGGTAACAACCAACGTCCACAACACCAAACAAAAAACAACAACGAATAACACTTATCACCCTCGTTCTCCTGGATATAGCACTGACAGGGCAAAACGTTGAAACAAGTGCAGTATGGACACGTTCATAAATTATTCAACAGTATAGGGAAATAAGTGTTTGTCTGTCGTGAACTGCCTACACACAAAAAAAGTTACAATGACACGTCTATCAAGGGTACACAAGAAGAAGAATTTAGTATATATACGCATTGATTTTTTTTTTTATTGTCTCAAATTACAAATCAAAAGAAAACAAACCAATACACTAGCCATCTTGGCCCGGTGGTAGGTAAAACTGGGTTTCTAGCTGAAATGTCGTGGGTGTGCATCTCTGTGTATGTCTCTCTGTGTGTTTGTATGTCTGGGTGTCTGTCTGCTTGTCTGTGTCCTGTGTCTCTCTGCTTGTCTGTATGTCTGTATGCCTGTCTGCCTGTTTGTGTCTGTGTCTGTGTCTGTTTGCCTGTCTGTATGCGTGTCAGTCAGTGTGTGTGTGTGTGTGTGTGTGTGTGTGTGTGTGTGTGTGTGTGTGTGTGTGTGTGTGTGTGTGTGTGTGTGTGTGTTCAATGTTTGTATTGTGCCCGATCCCTTTCCCACTGTCCCCTTATGAATGGGCTGAAAAGCTTAAATCACAATAAACTATTGTCATTGTTTCTCCCCCCCCCCCCTCTCTCTCTCTCTCTCACACACACACACACACACACCACACACACCACACACACACAACACACACACACACACACACACACACACACACACACCCACGCACGCACGCACGCACGCACACACGCGCTACCGGGAGAAAAAATTACAGCAAGCCATTTGGTTGTCCTTCACAAAGGCACGTTAACCCTTTAGTGCCGCAGTCTTCTTATGTCTTCATTATCTCGCAGCTCATCACAGCGTTCCTCCCCCCCCCCCCTCCCTTTCCAACATCATCTCCTCTTACTCTGCTGTTGTTAGTTTTTGGGTTTTTTTTTTGCCAGTTAACACCCTAACACTCCGATCCACGCTAGAAGGTAAAACCAGCCAGAAGGTGATGATGTGCGTGTAGAGGGGAGAGAGGGGGGATGGGAGATGTGTGTGTGTGCGTGTGCGCGTTGTGTGGTGTGTGTGTGTGTGTGTGCGTGTGCGCGTTGTGTGTGTGTGTGTGTGCGTGTGTGTGTATGTGTGTGTGTGTTTGTGTTTGTGTGTGTGTGTGTGCTCGCGCGCATGTATGTGTGTGTAAGTGCGTAAGTTTATGTGTGTGCATGTCAGTACATAATTATGTGACAAACACAGGAAATAACATCAAAAGAGACAGAGAAAGAAATCGACAGACACAAGGAGAAACAAACATAGCGCCCAATTTGCCAGCTCGCCAGTTAGAAAAAAACAGAGAAGTCGAGACACCCAAGTGAATGCAGACAGATTACAAATATCAATCCTTTAATCAAATAATTACGAAAAAAATGTGATTGTCGGCCACAATCACTAAACAACCAAAAGAGTAGAATATACAAACAATTAAGCAAACAAGCCCTGATAAAAAAAAAGTGTGATTATGTGAATGTAATTGGCACCAAAAAAACTCACATAGTAAAAAGGGCAACAGCAGACCCTTAAATATTCTTCACACACCAGCGTTAAGCACTTCACTTGTTATTTTTACATTATTCCGGGGTTAATCACAGCTTCTTTCATCATCTCTGATCTTTGCTATGCTTTCTTTTGCCAACAAACACTAACACGTTGTGTGTTCTTTTTGCTGCCCCATCTTCTGTGGCGTTCCTATCCTGCTGATCCCACGCCACTCGCTCAATTTCTCCGCCCCAACTATTCTCAAGATTTGTTATGTTGCACCCTTACGGTCAGAAGTCCACAGGGGGCTCATCAGTGTCAGGCTGCCATAGGGCCACAAGCCAGAGGGGGCCTTACACTGCTGCTGGATCAGTGTGGTGGTGTTCAGTGGTGCCTGTTTTCAGCCAGTATACGCAGGACATCATGTACTAAGCCTCCTACTGGTGACAGAAATAGCCTAGCCGTAACGCCAGCTGTAAATGGTACCTGCCCCCTTTAGGGTCAGGGAAAGGTAAAGCAGCGAGGGAGAGGAGATGGGCGCCGCCCTCAATATGCTGGCCCCTAGAGAAGCTGAGGTCCCTGATGCCTCGCTCCCCTACGTCCGTGTAGGTTATGGGACACCTTTACCTTTACCTTTTTACCTAACGCCAGAGTAGGTGAGATGCCCACCCGAGTGCGACCACCACAACGTCTCTCCAACAGCTTTCTCACGCGAACTGCCAACCCCTAAAGCTCTGACACAAACTCACCATAGGCACCGAAGTGTATGGAAAAGTTAACATGAGGTCACCATGAGAACAGGGGAAAAAAAGACCATTTTCTGTTATGGTATGATGATCAATGGTGATGAAGACGTTGTAATGCTGCCGCTCAAGCAGTGTATATACCTTGAGACTTCCTATCTGGGCTGTTAAGAAAAAAAAAACAGAGATAAAGGAAACAGGAAAAACAGAGAACAAAAAAAAAACAAAGAAAAAAGAAAAAAAACAGATAACACCTGCCATCTTGCCAAAGTACCAGGCAGAAAAAACGGAGAGGCAGAGAAACGAAGAGCATCTAAAAATATCACCAAAAATAACCATTTTGATGTTGAAAACAAAGAGGGATGGGGGTAGCTTAGTGGTTAGAGCAGAGCGCTCGTAGTTTCACGACCTAAGGATCAAGCCCATTTTTAAGCCACCACTGAGACGCCCATTCAAGGGGAATATTCCCCCCAAGAGTAAACATCACACAAAGCAAACAAAAATGTAAGGAAAACGAACAAAATAAGCACCAAGAAAAGGGGTAAAAACCAGAAGAAGGGCTCTGTTTAGGTTAATATGATTGCACCAACAAATAAAAACAGAAACAATAAACAGAAAACCCCTAAACCTCGGCGGAGAAAAGGTCACAGCATGCAAAGCACTTAGCTGTCCTTCACACACAAGCGTTAACCACTTTACTGTCGTCTTTTTGTAATGCCTTCTTTCAGCTGAAGTTCATCACAGTTTTCTCCCTGCACCTCCTTCAAAGCTTTGCTGTGTTTTCCTGGGCCTGTTAACACCCTCATCAACCTGACAATGCAATAAAAGAAAAAGTAAAAGAGACGCTCCGTCTCTCTCTCTTTCTCTCTCTCTCTCTCTCTCCTCTCTCTCTGTCTCTCTCTCTCTCTCTCCTCTCTCTGTCTCTCTCTCTCTCTGTCTCTCTCTCTCTCTCTCTCTCTGTCTCTCTCTCTCTCTCTCTCTTCTCTGTCTCTGTCTTCTCTCTCGTCTCTCTCTCTCTGCTCTTCTCTCTGTCTCTCTGTCTGTATCTGTCTGTCTGTCTGTCTGTCTGTCTGTCTGTCTGTCTGCTCTGCTCTGCTTCTGTCTGTCTGTCTGTCTGTCTCTCTCTTCTCTCTCTCTCTCTCTCTCTCTCTCTCTCTCTCTCTCTCTCTCTCTCTCTCTCTCTCCTCCTCACTCTCTCACTCATCTCGTCTCTCTCTTTTCTTCTTTTTCCTCTCCTCACTCACTCCTGATCTTTGTGCCCTCCGTTTGTCATGTCGCTGTCTGTGTCTGTCCTGTCTGTCATACTGCTCTGCCTGCTTCTTTAGCTCACTGTCGTTACTTCTGTCTAATCCTGTCTCTTTCTGTCTGTCTGTCTTCTCTCTCTCTCGTCTCTCTCTCTCTCTCTCTCTCTCTCTCTCTCTCTCCTCTCTCTCTCTCACTCTCTCTCTCTCTCTCTCTCTCTCCCTCTCTCTCTCTCTCTCTCTTCTCTCTCTTCTCTTCTCTTTCCCACCACCCATTTTTCACTAACACATTCTTGTAATGCTTTCATTATCGTGCCCATCGCAGCTTTTTTACAGCAAACTCACAACAGCTTTCTTCTGTTTTCCCATGGGAGTTAATAACATAACATAACACCTCTACCTCATTCTTTAGCTCACCGTTAGGGTATCCCATTCCAGCTTTACGAGTGATATGCTAAACATAACAACAATGTGCATACAAGTTTTTGTTGTTTTTTTTTAAAGTAAATTCTGTTATCCATTCCCACTCGTAAAAACGGCCCAATTTTCCGAAAGGTAGAATAGGTCTTAAAATATGGGCAAGGATGTTCTGACGTGCGTTTGCATAATTATAGAACCTGAGTTTATAGTTTCAGTCTGTAGACATGGCGTTGATACTGATGTTAGCTTTAGGATAAGAATTCTCGAACCGTTTCTCAGTGGTGGTTTGAACCCGGGTAGACAGATTTCGAGTACGTTGCTCTAATCACCAGGCTCTCCTCATGTCACCCGTTCCCTGGATGAATTATAGCGAGCAGGAAAAAACAAACAAGCTACGAAGATAGACGGGGGAGAAATCTACGATGACTTAGATGATGAAGGCATTACAAGAATGTGCCAGCAAAGTGCCCCTATGCTTGCCTGCGTGTGTGAGAAAGAAAACGAACGGACTTGCTGCAACTTTGCTACTGCTTGTAGAGTGTGTGTGTGTGTTGGTTGGTCTTCAGTTTTACGTTTGTTCACATACAAGTGATATTAGACAAAAAAATTTAATGTGTGTATGTGTGTGTGTGTGTGTGCGTTCGTGCGTGCGTGCGTGCGTGCATGCATGCGCGCGCGCGC
>CM060333.1:26221160-26223660 GCA_030674155.1 Stramonita haemastoma | reverse complement strand
CATCCTCAAAGTAACCACAATCTATTCATGATTGACCATTCATTCACTATCATGCGTCCAGAACTACCTTAATGTTGTTTAAAATCTGCTATTTAATCACAATGATGCGGCCGAAACTATCCCAAACTGTCAATAATATACCATCCTTTTTATTCTTCTATATCGAGGATAATGGAATAAGCACTCAAGAGTTTTTTTTACATCCAGTCCCCGTGTGTATGCAGTTTTGTAAATGTCATCTGTTCCCACCGGCACACGATGGCCTACTCTTACGAAAAGCGGAATAGGATTTAACGTGTGCGCAAGATGTTCTGCGTGCATTCACACACGGGACCTCGGTTTATAGTCTCATCCGAAGGACTTAATTTTATGCAGCAGCATGCGTGCAAACTACCACGATATATTAACATTCTACCATTTATTCACTAACATGTGCCCATCCAACCACAGTGTATTGATATCTACCATTAATTTTTATGTTACTAATATGCGCCCCAAACAACCACACACTATCGATTATCTATCATTCATTCTTTAACGAATACACAGGCATGTATTGTTCTCGTGCAGAAGCATTGAACTGGATTTATTGTGCCAACGACTGTTCTTAATAGCTTTTTTCTAGCAAGGGAAAGTACCAGAAATACACTGGAACGAAGCAGTAACATCAGACCATGATAGCTCCATGGGGAAAAGGCATTTTATTACAACCTGAGGTAGAAGATCATGGTGGATTAAAAGGCTACCAGCCTTCTCTGTGTTCTTTCGGCATGGACTTATTTACAGGCACTGTTCAGAATAATTCATGCTTTTGTGCTGAAGATGATCTCTAGAGAAAAAAATCAAGAAAACAGCATGACAAAAATAGCAACCGTAAATAGCGCAATAACAAGAACGATGACAACAGCAACACAACAGACATCAACTACTGCTGCTCCTGCTGCTTTTGTTGTTGCTGCTGATGTCGTTGCTGTTGTTGCTGATACTGCTGTACAACAACTTATGTGGCTACTAGTGCAGTTTCTGCTGCTTCTGAAGTTTTTACTACTACACTACTACTACACCGTCCTGCCTTTCGAGAGCAGCCATCTGTCTGGTAGAGAGATGACAAAATTAAAAAAAATAAAACCAGCATGCACACAGTATCGTGTTAACACCATCTCTGGTGGGGAATAAAATAATGGGTAGGCGCTGCATTTGTGGCGACGCGCTTGCCCGGAAGCACCCGAATTTACGCAGAAAAATCTGCTGACATAGTGGTACAAAGTAAATAAATAGATAAATAAATACTACTACCTACTACTACTACTACTACTACTACTACTACTAACTACTACAATACTACTACTACTACTACTACTACTACTACTACTACTACTACTACATACTACTACTACTACTACTACTACTACTACTACTCCTACACTACTATATATCCTTTCATAACTATTCCTCCTTATTCAACTGTTTCCTATTTCCTGCTGCTACTACCGCTATACCACTGCTACCACTACCTCACCACCACAACACCACCCCACCACCAGCAACACAACAACAAAAACACATAAAACATAACAACACGAAATATGCAGAAAAAACAAAAGGTGCATCTATACCAGTTACTTCATAATCATCATGTTCCAGTTTTGAAAACTCCTTTGACCATCGCTGACCCTGATGGGCCCATTGTGTAAGACAACAGCACACGTGGTGATCATCTTGCCAGTTATTCCCTGACATGCATACAGAAGCATGGGCTAATCTCGTGCCAGCAGGCATTGATTTGGGCCGGCTTGTTGTGGTAACGATTGTTCCACATATCCTCTTCGTGCAAGGGAACGTGTCTGGAATCCAGTAGAACGATGCAGTGATGCCAGTTCCTGATTGGTTTTAGGAGGAAAACGCACGAGAAACTGAGCTGGACGATTAAGGTTGATTAGAAGAGTGTTGGAATGGAGGGAACTGGTTGTCAAGTCTTCGGGGGTGTGCCCCCCCCCCCCCCCCCCCCCCCCCCCCACGGTCGCCAGATTATGGGATAGAGAGATAAATAGATAGAAGAAACGCAACCTTTTGTTTGCACTTCTTTTTTTCAAATACCATTTTTGTTTGTGTTTTGTTGTTGCTGTGAGTGGTGGATGGTTTGATGAAAAACGCAAAAGTAATAAATTTTGAATGCACTATCCAAAATATACACTTTGTTTTCGATTAATTGGGTGTGTGTTTTTTTGGGTGGGGTAGGGGGTTGTTTTGGGGTTTTTTGACATGAGTGGTTTTGATGGATGGTTTGATTAAAAAAAACAACTGCATAGGTACTGATTATTTAATGTACCATCTGCAAATAAACCTTTGATTTTGACTTTATCTGTGTTTTGCTTTTGTTTTGTTTTTAAAGAGAGCGTTTTTGATGACAGTGCACTCTTGTGCTAAAGAAAAAAAATACATATGGTAGTCATACAGATAGGACAATATAGAGATAATAAATAAGATGCTACTGTGCAGT
>CM060333.1:26201160-26211160 GCA_030674155.1 Stramonita haemastoma | reverse complement strand
CCCACCTTTTCTAAATACCATAACTTTTGTTTTATCTATGTTTACATTTAACTTTATCTTATTACAACAAGTTTTTAAAACATTTAACTGATTCTGAAGACCACTCGGTGTTGTTGATATTAATGCTACGTCATCTGCAAATAACAAGATAAACAATTCCATAATATCTGGAAATAATTGCACCCCGTGTTTACCCTTTTCTTCGATTTGATCTGCTAGCTGATTTATAAATAGAGAAAACAGTGTCGGACTAAGAACACAGCCTTGCCTTACCCCCCTGGGACAATCAAACATTTCAGTTAGTTCACAATTAGTTCGAACGCATGATTTTAATGACCTGTACATAGCTTGCAGTGCAGCAAAGAATTTACCATGTACACCTTGATTTTGAATGCACTGCATGAGTATGTTATGTTGAACAGAATCAAAAGCTTTTCGGAAATCCACAAAAGCAACATAGAGTTTTCTTCCTTTTTTGTTCAAGTAGCTCTGAATAACCGCATAGAGTGTAAATATTTGATCAGTTGTTGAATATTTTCTTCGAAACCCTGCTTGACATTCTGAAATACAGTTGTTGCTTTCTAACCAAGTGTATAGTCGTGTATTAAGTATTGACGTGTAACATTTAGATATAATACTTAAGAGAGATATTCCCCTATAGTTATCTACATCATTTATGTTTCCTTTTTTATGCAATGGTATAATTATGGCTTTTGACCATTCCTGTGGGTAAATACCTCGTTCAAAAATAACATTAAATAATTTTGTTAGAAACATTATAATGTTACTGCCACCAGTCTGTAACATTTCAGCTAAAATGTTGTCTATCCCACTAGCTTTACCCTTTTTAAGTCTACCTATTGCCTGAACAACTTCCACTTCTAATATATCTTTATTCAGTGTATTGTCCATTTGCTCTGGAAGTTCAAGTTCAATACTGTTATCCCATTCAAGTTCTTCGTTATTACCTTGGAAAACAGTTTTGAAATGGTTATACCACTCATCTGTACTAATACTATTTACTACTTTTTTCTTGTTTGCACAACCCATTTTCCTAAGCTTATTCCAAAAGTGTGACCCATTATTGATTTCCTTTACTAATGCTTCAGTTTTTTGCTTACTAAATGTGTGCCTTTTGGTTTTCAGCAGATGTCTGTATTGTTTTCTTGCTGTAACATATATTTGCCTATCTACTTCTTTCCAACTTTTTCTAAAGTGTTTTAATTTTTTCCTACATTCTTTTTTAGCATTTTTACATTCAATGTCAAACCACTCTGATCTTTTAGTTCTATGAATACCACATCTTTTGAGCATGCATTTGCTAGACTCTTTTATACATTCTACAAATACATCTAAAGCTCTGTCTACGTCATCATCTATATTATTTATGGCCATTTCCAATCTGTTTTGAACATCCCTGCCCTCCCATGCTTTCTTAAATTCATTTTCTTGTGCCTCATTCCAGATAAATTTCTCAAACACAGCATTGTCATTTACTTTTTTGTTATCAGGATGTCAAAAGGTTTCTAAACATATTTAAACAGAGACTCATTGATTTGTTTATTCAAGAATGGTCAGGAACTATAAGAGATCGTGATAGGTATCAACAATATAGATCATTTAAGACTATTTTCGAAAAAGAAAGTTATGTACTAGATGTTGAAAATTATTGTCTTCGTGTTGCCATTACGCAATTAAGGTTTAATGTACTCCCACTTAATAACAATGTACATCGCTATAGTGAATCTGTTCGTGATAAATTCTGTCCATTTTGTAAGAACCAAATTGAAAACGAAAACCATTTTGTGTTTATTTGTGCTGTGTATGAAGATTTAAGAGTAAAATTCCTAAGAGAATCAAAAGAACTTTCTTTGCATTTGCTACTTAGAGCCACTGATCCTATCCACAGATACAATTTATCTAAATTTGTGTTCCATGCAATCAATAGGCGGAAAAAATACTATAAGTCTATTAAGTAATCATGTGATGTACGTCTGTCTGAACACGCTAACCTCTATCTATATCGCGTATTATCAAGAATGTATCATGACTATGTTTTTCCTTATTTCCCACTTCTATACTAATGTCTATGATTCAAATCATTACAGTGAAAGTGAAATGTAAATTGTGGTTAGACAACTGTCCTGAAGATTTGAACTGTAGTGGGTATGAGATGTATAAGCTTAAGTCAACCAGTGATTGTAGAATTCATATATGTCCTGTTATGTCAGATATTTTTCCTACTTTCTTTTTTTCCCCATATTGTATTGTGGCCTAAGGCCGATGTGCAATTAAATCATTTCAGTGTTCAGTGTTCAGTGTTTCAGTGTTCTCTCTCTCTCTCTCTCTCTCTCTCTCTCTCTCTCTGTGTCTCTCTCTCTCTCTGTCTCTCTCTCTGTCTCTCTCTCTCCTCTCTTTCCTCACTACATTCTTTCTCTTTACATGATAGCTAGGAATAAACCACTCTTAATTCACAGTGCTTTCATTCACCATTCAGCATTAACAGTCTCCTATACAATCACCCTTTGTGTCTACTGCCAACATCACAACAGCGATAACACTCAAAAGAAAAAGAGTGATACAAACACAGATAAATAAAATCGGGTGACAGAGAGAGAGAAAGAAAGCGAGAGAGACCGAGACAAAGACAAGGACAGAGAGACAGATAGGCAGACATATTGAGAAAGCAGAAGAGAGAGAGAGAGAGAGAGAGAGAGAGAGAGAGAGAGAGAGAGAGAGAGAGAGAGAGAGAGAGAGAGAGAGAGAGAGAGAGAGAGAGAGAGAGAGAGAGAGAGAGAGAGAGAGAGAGAGAGAGAGAGATTGGCAGAAAAACCGAGACGGACAGAATGACAGACAGACAGACAGGCAGGAAGACAGACAGACAGACAGGCAGGCAGACAGAAAGACAAACAGGCACGCAAACAGGCAGACAGACAAACATACCACCAGACAGACACAGAGAATGAACAAACAAACTACACCGATGAGAAACATACATGTCCATTGCTTCCAATTTCCCCCTAATAACACTCTTAACTGCTGAACCTCATGAAGAAACTCAAGAGGTTGTATAATGATAAGAACCAGATCCCCTGTACTGTAAACTGACCTTCTTTCTCTCTGTCCATCCCTAATCAACCCTTCCTTCCTTCCTTCCTTCCTTCCTTCCTTCCTTCCTTCCTTCCTTCCTTCCTTCCTTCCTTCCTTCCTTCCTTCCTTCCTTCCTTCCTTCCTTCCTTCCTAATGACCAGTCCGTCCAGTTTACCTCCGTGACCGCTGTGACCTTTACTATTGTGGAAAGTTTCTTGAATAATGAACCCTTAACGGTTTCTGGAACCGCTGCGTATTTGTTGAGAGAGAGAACTGACAGTGATGTAGGTAAATATGTAAGTCAGTAAGCAAATTAGTCAGTCAGTCAGTCAGTCAGTCAGTCAGTCAGTCAGTCAGTCAGTCAGTTAGTAAATAAATGAATAAATAAATAAGGAAGGAAGGAATGAAGGAAGAAAAGAAAGAAAGAAGAATGGAAAGAAGGAAAGAAGGAAGGAGAGAAGGAAGAAAGGTAGAGTGACGGAATGAAGAATGAATAAAAGAAGAAAGGAAAAACTTGAAAAAGGAAGCAAGAAAGAAAGGAAGGAAGAAAGGAAGGAAGGAGGGAAGGAAAGAAGAAAAGGGAGGCAATTAGGAAGGAAGGAAAGAATGAAGAGAGGAAGGAAGGAAGGAAGGAGAGACGGAAAGAATGACAGAAAGAAGGAAGAAATTAGGGAAAGGAGGAAGGAATGGAAGAAGGAAGGAAGGAATGAAAGAAAGGAAAGAAAGAAGTTTTGATTGATTGATTGATTGATTGATTGATTAGTTGATTGACTGATTGATTGATTGATTGACTTCTTCTTTGTCTGGCTGGCCATTTGCAAAGTGGCTGATTACACTTCAATTTTTTTTTAATCTAACTTAACAGCAACTAAATAATCAAAGAACTGGCTGCTTGGCTGGCTGGCTGGCTGGCTGATGGACCAACCATAGAATGGAACAATGCAAACGACTTTATGGCTGCTTAATGAATGGCTATCCATTTGTATCGCCACAAGCAAGCGAGTATCAGCTGTTTCTTTCTTTACAACCCTAAGGCCATCTGTGTGTGTATCAGGCAGGAGAGCCAAGCAGTAGCTATACTGTCTCTCCTTGTGATCCTCACAGCTTGTGTCATGGGGGAGGGATTATTGTTCTATCAATAGATAGTGTCAGACTCTGGATGAAATCTCTCTGGGCAGATCGCTCTGACCTGGCTGTGACCTGGTAATCCTCACCTTCATCTCTATAACTTTTGATGCCTATGGTCGGTAAAGGTAGAGGTGTTCCCATATTACCTATGTTGTCGTAGGAGAGCGAAGCATTAGAGACCTCAGCTTTTCCAAGGGCTAGCATGATTATTGAGGGCGGCGCCCGTCTCCTCTCCCTCGATGCTTTACCTTCCCTGATCCTAAAAGAGGGCAGGTACCCATTTACAACTGGGTGAACTGGGGACTGTACTGAAGCCAAGGCGCGTAAAGAGTCACCCATCCATTTGGTAACCACGCTCAATTCGGTTGTAGGAAAAAAAAGTCATAGGAAAAAAGTCACAAAATTGGGTTGGAAAAAAGTCACAGGAAAAAAAGTCACAATCAGGTCAAACAAAGCCAAGTAAAATCCAGTTTACAAAACACACACACACACACACGCGCGCACGCGCGCACGCACGCACGCACACACACACACACGCGCACGCACGCACGCACGCACGCCAGAGAATAAAAGTAAAATAAGAGCAATATCATCAAGAAAAATGTACAGTGCAGTACATACACACACACTCACACACACACACACAAAAAAAAACGCACACACACACACACACACACACACGCACACACACGCACACACGCACACACGCACACACGCACGCACGCACGTAGGCCAGAGAATAAAAGTAAAATAAGAGCAATATCATCAAGAAAAATGTGCATTGCAGTACAATGCATACACACACACACTCACACACACACACGCACACGCACGCACGCACGCAGGCACACACACACACACACACACACACACACACACACACACACGCACACACGCACGCACGCACGCACGCACGCACGCAGGCCAGAGAATAAAAGTAAAATAAGAGCAATATCATCAAGAAAAATGTGCATTGCAGTACAATGCATGCACACACACACTCACACACACACACACACGCACGCACGCACGCACGCACGCACACACGCACACACACACACACACACACACACACACACACCACGCACGCACGCACACACACGCAGGCACACACGCACGCACGCACGCACGCACGCACGCACGCGCGCTTGTGACTTTTTTTCTGTGACTTTTTTTTCTGTGACTTTCTTTCTGTGACTTTTTTTTCCAATAATTACCCTCGATTCTGCTTAACAATGGCTTGGGGAAAGTGAATGCTCCGACCACTGAGCTATCCCGTCCCCGTAAGGTGGACTAGACAGTAAAGCGACATGAATGGAGTCTACTAGTGCTTCCATCCTCCCTTGCTTATTTATCATCGTCCCAGGCTACACCCGTGGGACCCTGCATTGCCGATAATCACTTCATCATCATCATCATCATCATCATCATCATCATCATCATCATCATCATCATCATCATCATCATCATCATCGTCATCGTCATCATCATCGTCATCATCATCGTCATCATCATCATCATCATCATCATCAGCCAGCCAGCGACTGAAGGGATGAGCCCATCGGACATACGCCAATATCGACAAGTTGATTACTGGTAGGTACCATTACAGCCAGGGTACAATGGCCTTCTGTGCAGGCTCTTGATGAGAGTGGAATGGTAATCAAGATGCATAATGAAGGAGAGATGACGACGATAAGAGACTCGGGATATACACTGTGCTGTCATGTTATCATTATCGAAAACAAGCTGCAATAGAATGTCATGCATACAAGCACAGCTCTCTGTCTCTGTTTCTGTCTCTGTCTGTTTCTCTCTCATTAAATCATCATTATCAACGTCATCATCATTATCATTATCATTATCATCAGCAGCAGCAGCAGCAGCAGCAGCAACATCAGTGTTATCTTTTTTTTAAGACAGACATCTGCGTGTTTTACGAAATGAAAAGTTAATAAACGCATGAATTGATATATACATAAAAAAACTATATAAATTGATACACAGACAAACAAACACGCAAACTATCAACTCTTAGAGCAAAGAGAAATAACAGGCTATCGATAAAAGAAATATATGAGTAAGTAAGAACATAAACCAGATACACTTGGAAAATGAACGAGATATAAAACAGACAGCTGAAGAGACCTAGGAAGACAAGTGCACATCGTGATCCCCTAAAAAGACAAGCCCAGCTAGACTTATATATAAAACCCCCCAGAAAAAGCAGAAAAAAAGGAAAGCAAGAAAGTTTGCATAACAGTATTTCCTGCCCCCATTCTTCTACTCTCAAATACTTGAGTACACGCCAGACCTCCCAATTGGCTTACTCTGTCTCCCTGTACCACTTCACAATGTCTATCTACTCTTTGTTCTGCAAACTTCGTGCCGTCAAATTCTGCCAGGCAACTAGCAAGGAAAAGTTTCTATTGGCTAATTTGTAACCGCGGTTTATGGAAAATTGAGGTCGACTCGAAAAGAATTCTACTACCATTGATGAAAATGAAAGTATGAAGCAAATTTAGTGGGCTGTCGCTTTTCCTTTGCACTGAAGTTTTCACCGTTACTTGTTTTTTCTACTCTACACGAAGGTGATAAAACTTTGTGAATTATGGTGAACGAGCACCATATAAGTTTCAAGTTTCCCGTTGCTCTAGTTAGAATAGTAGTATTGTGCAACTGTGCTGTTATCTTCTCTTCGCGAATAAGTATGGTTAAAACAAAATAAAATTTTGAGTACAGCAAATAGAATCTATTGACCTTCATGTGTCATCTCATAGCTAACAAAATTAATAATCTCCACAGCATCACAGCAAAGAAGTAAAGAAACAAACAAAACAGGCGGACAAACAGGCAGACAGACAGACATACAAGATATAAAACAGAGAGCCAGACAAATTTCTTTACTGACAGACAGACAGACAGACAGACAGACAGACAGACAGACAGACAGACAGACAGACAGACAGACAGGCTGTCGTTAAAGCAGAATCACTGAGATAGACAGTCTTAAAATAAAACAAAAAAGAGAGAAAAATGGAGAACACCTCAAAAAGAAAGTGGGAAAATTAACAAAAAAAATGAAGGGACTGAGAGACAGAAACAGGTACATGGTAACGGTGAGAGATGAAGGAATTTACAGATAAGGAAGTAACCTACACAGAAAGAACCAGAAACCAAAAGAAGTAGGAACAAACGAAAACAGAAACAGAAAAAAAGAAAACAAGAAATGGAGCGAAGAAGAGATGGGGGAAGAAAGAGAGAGAGAGAGATGGAAAGTGGGAGAGAGACAAAGACAAACAGACAGACAGAAAGAGACAGATAGATATATATATATATAGGCAGACGGGCAGATCCAAAAGGACGAAGAAATAGGTACAGAGACGCATTCAAAACCACAGGTACACATGCCTTCACTCACACACACATACACCACAACACACACATACACACAGACACACACTGCCCCCCCCCCCCCCCCACACACACACACATACACACATACACACACACACATAAACACACACACACACACAGAGCCCCCCCCCCCCCCCCCCCCACCACACACACCCCATCACCACAAACACACATACACACATACACACATACACACACAACACACACACACACACACACACACACACACACACACACACACACACACACACACACACACACAATACACACACACATACACGCACACCGACGCATCATCTGAAAACAAGAAGCCTGATAATAATACTGCGATTACCATACACCCTGCCTTCAACAACCGATAGCAGACCAGCAGCAGACAGACAGACATACTCAGTGCCAGAACTATGTATGGGTGCTACCCATCCCTCTTGGCGCCGACAGTGTTGATAATATGGCCTCAGAATTAACGAAGAATGATTATGGCATCAGCAGTATCTGTGGCATACAGACAAACTTATCGTATGGTATTTCTCCACACGTTACTGAGTTACCTGCTCAAAGTCTTTTTCCCCTTCATGCACCCTACAGTATTGGTGAATAAATAAATGAACAAACGACGAACAAACTAACGAGCAAATGAATGAATGAATGAATGAATGAATGAATGAATGAATGAATGAATGAATGAATGAATGAATGTTTGAATGAATGAATGAATAAATGAATGAATGAATAAACGCATGAACGCATGAATGAACGAACGAACGAACGAATGAATTAATTAATCAACAATGAATGAATGAATGAATGAATGAATGAATGAATGAATGAATGAATGAATGAATGAATGAATGAATGGATTGATGGACAGAGGGATGGAGAGATCAGTGTGCGAATGAATGACTAAAAATAAATGAATGGATGGATAAATCTGTAGATAAATGAGTGAAGAAATGAATGAATGAATGAGTGAATGAACGAACGAACAAATGAATGAATGAACAAATGAATGAATGAAAGAATCTAAAAACGACACATAGAAACAAGGATATGGAAACATCCAAAAAACACACATACTTTTTTCTTCCTTTTTTGGGGAAGAGGAAGGGGGGGGGGGGGGCGATGGAGACTCTTGAAAGGAAAAAAAACAACCCAAACTTTAAAGTAGTTTTACTTACTACCACTCTACGCGCAGGGTTCTTCTGTAAACTTATTTTGCTGAGTTCAAACCTCACAGTACACTACACGCCAGACAGAAATTGAATTAGTCTGTCACTCACTATCTCTCAGACGTGGGTAACTCTGTTTCCCAATTTCACTCCAAATTTGCCAACGGTAGGAGAAGCGTACTAAACCGTGTAATATAAATCTGACGTTGATTTTTTTGGTTGTTGTTGTTGCATGGGTGGGGGGTGGGGGTGGGGGGAGGCGGTCACAAGTTTGGTTAGAGTTTGTTCAAGTTTCTGTGAAATTGGCACGGAAACAAAGTACATGATATGGTAAACCTACTGGAAAACACTAGAACACCTATCATAGTTACAGGTCCTGTTTTATCTATTTAGTCAAGTCAAAGTCAAGTCGAGTCAAAAACACTTTAATCATCCCTGAAGGGCAATTACGATACTGACAGGCATATTGATACGAATCATAATAAAAAGACACAAGATAGCTACATTTCATATTTGTTCAAACATTATACTCTTCAAATTTAAAAAAAATCACAAACACTCGCACTCGTACGCGCGCGCGCGTACACACACACACACACACACACCACACACACACACACACGTTATTTAGACGCAAGCTACAGTCTGAGTGGTTAAGACTGTCCGATTTGAATCCCATGGGTCCACGAAGTCGTGGGTTTAAATGTCGGCGGTGTCTGGTGAATCAAAGCTGGAGATTTCTACGCTATCCCAGGTCAACTTCAAGTGCAGATCTACCATTCCGTCATTCCCTTTTTGTGTATATATATATGTATGTATGTATGTATGTATGTATGTATGTATGTATGTATGTATGTATGTATGTATGTATGTATGTATGTATGTATGTATGTATGTATGTATGTATGTATGTATGTATGTATGAATGTATGTATGTATGAATGTATACATGCAAAAGAACAAATACATGCGTTTAAAATCCTATAATTCATGTCAGCTCTCGGTGGGCTACTTAAAAAAGAAACATACTCAGCAGACATCTCCAAAATCGCAATGCTGCTAACTTCGTTGTGGGCAAAAACGGTCGCATACGCAAAATCTCACCATTGTTGGACCTCAAAGCTCTAGCTGAGGAATGGAATAAAAAGAGTACATAGAACAAAATGTAATCATATTTGTGTTGTCCAACGTTCGTT
>CM060333.1:26193660-26196160 GCA_030674155.1 Stramonita haemastoma | reverse complement strand
TTCACCGCCTGGGTTTTATTACAAATCTTGATTAAACCATTGATGCTGGGAGCAACAACAAAGTGAGAGGCTGTATTATGATCAGTGGCTTTCCCACTCATGATTTTCCACTTTACAGCTTAGTCTTTAGTGATCGACTATGACTCTCTGACTTGGAGGCTTGACTCGCACAGTTCTTATGTGCTGCAGTCCAGGGAGGCTAGTTGGTGTTTGGAGAGCATCTCCAACGCTGACTGTCCGTACGCCCTCTTGACCGAGAGAGTGGGGATGTACTGTGGGCAAGGCATCTCCACTATAATCAAACTTCTGCCCAGTTTCCGAAACAGCAGCTGCCTCCTCTGCTGTTTTGGAGGTCATCATCGAACATGACGGACACACATACAATACCGAAAGCTAGCACAGAAGTAGAAATGTTGTCAAATTTTAAATCAGTATTTTTGGTTCTGTTTTTAGAACTGTACATATGCACGCAATCATGTATAAAACTATGTCCATATGCTTTGCATGTGCGTGCGCACACATATGTGTACCTAAAGTAAATACCTACACAGAAAACCATGTGAGGTTATGTGTTTTCATAGACACACTTTTGCATAAGTGTGCCCCACACATGCGTGCACAAAACACAATGAGAGAATAATAATGCATGTGCTAACACGTACACGTGTGTGCAGAAGTGTGCCTTATGTACGCATGCGTACATCCTCATGTGAGATTACATATGCATAAAGTCGACTGTGAGGACACTTGTATACGTGTATCCTTCAGATACACACACACACGCGCGCGCGCGCGCGAACACACACACACACACACACACACCACATACACACATTTACACAATCACACAAATATTCACTCACGCACGCACATACACACATACGCACGCATGCATGCACGCACACACACATTATGTTTGTGTATGAGCATGTGCATGCACGTACAGACACAAACATGCGTTCCTGTATGCGCGCGCGTGCGCGCGTGTGTGTGTATATGTGTGCGTGTTAGGTGTGTTGGGAAAAGAAAGAAGAGGAAAGAGGGGTAAGGGGGGGGGGGGACGAAAAGTGAGCCAAGTGTGCTTGTATGTAAGTGTGCATGCAAGTGTGCACGTGAGAATGTATGCATATTGGCGCGAGTATGTTTGGCATCTTCCTGGAATAGTAAGGACAGCATTCTCCACATTCACCTTTCTCAGCCAAGTGCTACCCAGTGATGATGAGGCTCTATTCTTCTTGTTCTTTTTTTGGAACACACACACACACACACACACACACAACACACACACATACGCACGCACTCACGCACGCACGCACGCACGCACGTACGCACGTACACATAATATGTATATAGTTATTTATTTATCTTTTTTTCTTATTTTCAACGCTGGAACACATTCTTGTCAGTGCCCTGTTGCTAACGTGTCTGAGTGCTTTCCCTTCTCTGTCATGTTGTAAATTCATAGTCTTGTTGGCACTTCTGTTCGTGTGTACGAGTTTGTTTGGTTGGTTCGTTGGGATGTGTGTGTGTGTGTGTGTGTGTGTGTGTGGTGTGTGTGTGTTGTGTGTGTGTGTGTGTGTGTGTGTGTGTGTGGTGTGTGTGTGTGTGTGTGTGTGTGTGTGTGTGTGTGTGTGTGTGTGTGTGGTGTGTTGTGTGTGCGTGTGTGCGTGCTGTGGTGCGTGTGTGTGTGTGTGTGTGTGTGTGTGTGGTGTGTGTGTGTGTGTGTGTGTGTGTGTGTGTGTGTGTGTGTGAGTGTGCGTGCGTTATGTTTGCCTTAGCTTCGGAATGAGAGCTGTGGTGTTTGTAATTTTATTCATATTTCTGTGTGTCTGTTAAAATGTAATCATACCTATCAGTGTGTCTACAGTTTGATTTTGTGTCAGTCCTGGTTTTCATATGTCTCTGCTTTTTTTTTTTTGATTGCCTCTCCAATGGGCCATTCCAGCGACGTGGAGAAGGGGACGGGGGGTTCTGCTGCATGGGTAACAGCTTGTCCTCCATACTTACTTTCCCGGGCTTTCTCTCTCGCGAATCACATTCAGATATAGCACATGTTGACTAAGGAATCACGTTAGATTTCTGTAATTCTACTGAAAAGTTTCAAAACAACATTCATTTCCAGTACAAGAGTTCCAACATAAACAGAAAAATTCCTTTCCACAATCACCACGAATCAACTGCCAAATGGCTGTGGCTACATGCTCACTAAATACGAGCTCAATCAGTTATACCTAATGACTGTCACAGTCCTCATGGCTCTAGTTCTATTCCTTCAAATTATTTCCTCTTCCTCTGATAATCCATCTACAATCCATTTTCATCTACAATCCACTGACTCCCCTGTTCTCTCTCTATGCCCTTCGGACTCTCTCTCCCCCCCCCCCCCCCCCTGCTGTAATAACAGCCCCACTGGAAGATTCCAGTACACAAACATCTTAGGTTACAGTCAAGCATTCTGGAAACATCTAAAACTTCTTAGAATACCGTAGAATGTTCTGGA
>CM060333.1:26158660-26186160 GCA_030674155.1 Stramonita haemastoma | reverse complement strand
TATGCAGAGACAGTCAAAGGTGCACGCACACACACTAACACACACACTAACACACACACCACTCACACTCACACACACGCGCGCGCGCGCGCGCGCGCGCGCACCCACACACTAACTCATACAACACATACACACAGGCATGAACGCACACATATTCACGCACACATATACACGCACACACACGTACACACGCACACACATACACTCAAACACACACACACCAGCGAACAGATAAAAATTATACAAGCGTTCTACTATGAATCATTGAATGTGTGTATGTATGCACATAAGCACGCACACACGCACAAATCACACATGTGTATGCATACATGGACACATACTGGAGCGCGAACGAGCACGTGTACACACAAACACATACACACTCACACATGCACACACACGCGCGCACACACACACATACGCGCGCACACACACATACACGCGCGCGCGAACACACACACACAATCACATACATATACAAACACAGACAGAATTAAAACAAATTTTTAAAAAGCCACATACACAACACAACACAACACAACACAACACAAACACACACACACACACACACACACACACACACACACACACACACACACACACACACACACACACACACACGCACACACACACACACACACAAAAAAATACACACACATATAAACACACATGCACTTAAACACATGCACACACACACACACACACACACACACACACACACACACACACGCACACGCACAAGCACAAGCACACACACACACACACACACACACACACACACACACACACACACACACACACACACACACACACACACACACACCACACACAAACAACACAATTTGAAGACCCGGGTTCGAGTCCGGTCGAGGAAATTTTCTTCCTGGAGTTAACATCAGTGCTGACTCCACTCTCCCCAAAAGTCCTTCGGATTGAGACTTTAAACCGAGGCCCCGTGTGCGAACGCACGCAGAACATCTTGCGAAACACGTTAAATCCTGTTCCGCTTTTCGTAGGAGTAGGCCATCGTGTGCCGGTGGGAACAGATGACAATATTTACAAAACTGCATACACACGGGGACCGGATGAAAAAAAGACATGATTAGCTTATTCTGTTATCCTCGATATTAAAAGAATAAATAAATAAATAAATAAACACATGTTCTCTAAATGTAACACAATTACATAGAGGATCTTTTTGTGGTCTAATAGATGTATCACATTAATTTAAGGGAACAAAAGTTAAATTAAAGAAGGAATGTTTGAATCACACCACCCCCTCCATTCCTCTTCCCCGCTACCAATATATATGTATATATTATATATATTAGATAGATAGATAGATAGATGATAGATAGATAGATAGATAGATAGATAGATAGATAGATAGATAGATAGATAGATAGATAGATAGATAGATATAGATATAGATTATGCCATACTATCAGCCATACACACACACATGTGTGTGTGTGTGTGTATTGGTGTGAGTGTTGTGATGGGGTGGTAAGTAGATTATCTCCCATGTGATCAGGGGCGACAATCAGAGCGTCGTGTTTCTATTTAGAGACACACCTGTGAATTGTCGATGCTCTGTTTTCTTGGGTAGTGGTCGAAAACGATCGATTGCATGCAATTTGACTTCACGGTGGAATGTAGTTTACACAACCTCTGTGTAAAAAATCACATCCCAAATTGTATAATTGTGCCATGTTTCTGAGGTACAGAGATTGGACATCAACTGCATCCACTCAGATATACATATAATAAGAAAGATAAGCTCGAGTATGACTGACTGCAAGTGGTCAACAATGCAATGTACTGCAGTACAATGCAATGTACTGCAGTTACAATACAACATAAAGCAAACAATACAGTATGATAAAAAAAAAACATGGAAATCCATTCAGTGCAATATAATGCCATGCATACAATTTAATGCATTTCAAACGATCCTGACCCAAATTCCCATGCAGTCCTCAAGATGACGATACATTAAACCCAGATCCCTTATGTGAACAACACACACATCTTGTACATAAGAGTCATCAAAAACCCTATGTATCACTTTCAAGAGAGAAGAGCAGCTGCGGTTAGTGGCATGGATGACACAAACATACCCAGTATGCGAACTGTTCCCAGTATGGGAACAGATGACAATATTTACAAAAAACTGCATGCACACGGGGACCGGATGAAAAAAAAAGCACATGATTGCTTATTCTGTTATCCTCGATATAAAAGAATAAATAAAATAAATAAAAATAATAAAACTGGACATGACCACACATAGCTGGGCTCACCTTACCGGCTCTCAACCACTGTGCCTTGGTGGCTGTTGGGGTGGTGCTGTTCTTGTAGTGACACCACAGCCCCAAAGAGACAGCCTGGTGAATACAGTATGACAGAACAAAAGCTGGTACAGTGTATACAACAATACGCAGTTTTACATAAAATATTGACAAACTAATTGCACCACAGCACAGTGTAGGGTCGTGTTCACACGCGAACACACACACACGGCAATCAACAAATAAACGCTAGGGCACCCGTATACACATCCTCAAAAACAAGCCACATATACATCTAGAGAACATGTGACAAACGGCTCTTTTTTCAGTCCCATCATACCCCAACTTTTGTGCAGTAACACTCTACAGCACCATGTGAGTGATTCTACTGTAGGCACACAGACTTTACTAGCATCTTTGATATGAGTGGCGCTGCTTTTGTGGCGATACTACAGCCCCAAAGAGAACTGCCTGGCGAATAGAGCATGTCCGTCGGAACAAATGCTGGTCTAGTTTGCGCAACAACACATAGTTATAACAGATAATATTAATCATAATCTACAATATAATGCATCACAACACAGTGCAGGGCCCTTGCCACACACAAAAAAAGGCTAACACAAATGTGACGCTTCACCACGAAATGAGTTGCTTAGCACATAAACCCACTTTTCTGCTTGGGGACATTTTGGGCAGGTGGGGGTGAGGTTGTGGATTTTGAGATTTTTATTGATTATAAAACTCTAGCACTTATTTTTACACTGAAGTGAAATATCAAGTCATAATTTTTCCTTTTGTCTTTAAACGTGTTTTGAAAAAAGCCAAGTCCTCATTCTGGCCACCTACTAACTTGTCAATTTCTCATTTTGCCGTTTCCTGCAGTTGTAATAAACTTGATAGAACTGTCCGATTTTCAATTTGTTTTTTTGTATTGTATAGCCATTTTATTGCAAATTAATAGCATGCCAATTAACTAAAAACTGACCTCTGGTGCAATGCGACTCCTTATGTGGTGCAGTGTCACAAATACAGGTTGCCTGCCCATACACACCCTCAAAAATAAGGGGCAGATAAATAAGATGTGACAAAAGGCCAGTTGGAGTTCCATCCTACCCTGACTTTTGTGCAGTAACAGAGCCCATGGCACCAAGAGTTTTTCTACTGTAGGCATACACACTTTACTAACATCTTTAATATGGGTGGGTGCTGTTCTTGTGGTGATACCACAGCCACAAAGAGAACAGCCTGGCTTGAATCTAGCAAGTCTGTCGGAACAAAAGCTGGTAAAGTGTAGGCAACAATACATAGTATTACACATAATATCAATGAAAATATACAATTGATGCACCACAGCACAGCTCAGCGCAGGGCAGTTGCCACACGATCACACAAAAAATAGAATATGCACTGCGGTCCAAAAGTTCAAAGCAACATGATAATGATGAGGATCATTTATGGGCGCACTTTCAGACGTTATGACCAGTACGCCTGTAGGTATTCTGGGCAATGTGCTCTTAAACATGATACGAGGTGTAGATACAGACGAATGCATTGGGCCTAAGATGCAGTCATTTCTTTAATACACCTAAGATCTGGTTTCTTTGTTTGAATGGGTTTTTTTTTTTCTAAGAGATCTGCTTCAGTATCATTAATTTTT
Organism: Stramonita haemastoma; assembly: GCA_030674155.1. Taxonomy (NCBI): domain Eukaryota; kingdom Metazoa; phylum Mollusca; class Gastropoda; order Neogastropoda; family Muricidae; genus Stramonita; species Stramonita haemastoma. Next base: position 26,182,212 of record CM060333.1, on the reverse strand, counting down.
TAAATTCATTTTTCCTCATCATCACATAATTGTCATGTTGTACTGATGCCTACTGTCCTAACAACATATGTACGCACGCACACACATACATGCGCGCGCAAACACACGCACACTCGCACGCACCCCCCCCCCCCCACCCCCCCCTGATACATGCATAATATGCTCTGATATGTATGAGACAGAGCAGACAGAGACCCCACAGTCAGCAGGAACATTGCTGAAAGTAGCCTACACATCCACCACCCAAAATAAGCCTTTGTTTAAGGAAAAACCCAAACGGTAAAACATTCGTGAGTAGCTGAACAATACCTTGAACTGAACAGTGTTGTGCATGTGTTGTGTCGTAAAGTGGTCTATATCCTAAAATGAATATTGCTCAAGAGAGGTAAGAACTTCTCCCTGGGTTTTGAAACAACCTCCCCTTTCCTTTACCAGTATGGGCTGTCAATGCACAGACTGCAAATTACAAAACAAACGAATCTAAATCTGAAATTCTTCTTGTGAAGGTGCATATCAATAGAACAACAGATTGTCCTCGGTAAGTCAAGGAGTCTTGTACAGGTTTTGAGTTTGCAGTCTTGACATAGCTTTTATCTTATATAAAGTATCTTTTTATGGCCATCATTTTGGGTGGGTTTTTCAAGTGTATTGATAGAAAACGAAGTGCCCCGCAATTTAGAAATAATTTCAGGTTACATTGTTAAGACCAGGTTTTTGCAATTGAAGGTCTTACTCCAGCTATGGACAGAAACACACATTTAGCGACACAACACACACGTGCAAATCGTGTCTCTGTTGCGAGTTCCGGTGAGTTGATTTGTTTCTTTCTTTTCTGTTTTTTTCTCTTGCCATTTCAAACCGCCCCTGACATCTGCATGCAGTGTGGACCACTTGAACAGCTGGGAAAGCAAACTGTGGGATTTTGAACATCATCGTTTTTGCCTTTGTCTTTTTTTATAGAAAGACTATGATGAAGAGCAGCACTGGTGAGTAATTTTTATTTAGAAGTAGCTACTTAGTAAGTAGGCCATTAGGTATGATAGTGGTAAGAAACTCGCGTAGAGCATGGCAGTCAGAGAGTCCTCAGAGGAGAAGCCCCCTTCAAACAAGTGTTTCGGCCTTTAATCTTCCTTATTTATTTTAAAACTTCGGGGGAAGGAAATCCCTGCTTTTTGAATTTCATGACAACTGCTGCCAAGAAATGTTAATCTTGAGTGCAGCGAGTGATTTGGCGCATTCACAAGGACCAGGGCTGAGAGTCTGATCTAGTGTAGTTGTGTCATAAACCAACCAGGCCTATTCCGTGGTTTTGAAAAACTGATTTGAAACAGCTGTGTCGTGAACCAAAATGGTTTGGTACTGTCACGAATACGCATCCTCTTCAAACACACACACACACACACACACACACACCACACACACCACACACACACACACACACACACACACACACACACACATACACACCACAACGCATCCAGACTTTCAAGGCAAGATTGTTTTTGATTAGGACGTTAAAGTAAGATGTTAAGGGAAGGTTTTTAGTGTGAGCTTAAGATCTTAACCCTCCCCAACCCCCCTCCACCCCTAAAAAAAAAAGCGTAAACCCTTACTCATAATTTATGTTAATGCTTGAAATGGGAAAGATGTCGAGATGCTCCCCTTTCTTTCTACAGCTGATTTTTTTTTTTTCTTTTTCAATATTGTCAAATAGTGCTGTGATATTGAGAAATAGACAAAGAAAGATATTTTGGATAAACGATCCTAATATTAAATTGTAGGCAAGGCAAGTATCTTTACATCAACAGGTGCAAATGAACATCTTGTGTTTTAAGACATGTTTATGCATTTTCTTGCTGAAAGTTTTAGCAGAGCAGTTTTGATGTGATCACAAGAGAACTGACAATATGTTAAATGGAACGATGTGTATTTTTGCCTGTGGTAATTGTGAATTTTTATCATCTTTTACAATTTTTTTTTTCGTTCGGAGGTTTGACGCTCCGAGGTTGACTGAAGATGAAATTTTTGCATATGCGACCATTTTTGCTCACCGCTAAGGTGTCGCTTTCGACTTCAAGAATGATGTCTAAACACACCTGGTGTGCATGCGGTTTTTGTGTGTGTGTTTTTTTATAAATATCATCCGTTCCTACCGCCACAGAATCGGCCCTTACTCTTCCGGAAGACGGAACAAGTTTTAAGGTGTTGTTGTTATTGTAGTTAATTTTTGCACTTGCTGATATTAAACATTTTTGTCAGCGCAGTTAAGTTTGCTTGACTCTACATTATGAGTTGGGTTTGGCTTTATCTTGACAGAAAAATGTGGACAATAAGTAAAAACGTAAATAATTTGATATCTGATTATAGAAACGTTGAATGTCATTATTCGTCTGTGTTAAAGAGACTGGAGGATATGAATCTTTTACTACAGCTCCTATCAATGATGTCATTAATGCTGTCCATTACTGGTAGTTGGGAGGATCGATGGTCTAGAGATTGATCCCGTTTATGACACCTACCTACTTATGACACCTTTAAATCCAACCTCAAGACACACTTATTTCAAACCTAAGTTTTTCTCCTTCCGCTTCCATCTCTTACCTGTCCCTGCATTCAACATCCACCTGCCAAAGTGCACAACGTTTGTAGGTGTGTGTGTGCGCACGCGTGCTGCGTGCGTGCTTGCACGCGCGCGCGCGCGCGCGCGTGTGTGTGTATTTGAATTTGTTAAAACTGTAAATTGTTGATCGTGTGTTGTGTAGGTCGAATGCAAGCGCTTTGATTTGTTTTTACAAGATATAGGCTATACAAATTCCATGGAAGGACGGTGGCAGGATGGTTAAGACGTTCGCCTGCCAATATGTAAATCGTGAGTTTCTGGGTTCGTACCCAGCCTCGCCCTTTCTTCCTAGTTTGACGAAAAAATCGAACTGAATGTCAAAGTCATTCGGATGAGACTCGAAACCGAGGCCCCGTGTGCGAATGCACGCAGAACATCTTGCACACACGTTAAAACCCCGTTCCACCTTTCGGAAGAGTAGGCCATCGTGTGCCGGTAGGAGCGGATGACAAAATTATAACAAACCAGCATGCACACAGGTGTCGTGTTTAGACACCATCCCTGAGGAAAAATCGGGGAGTTGGAGTCCCAGAGCGGCTCGGGGCTGTAGGTATATGGCAACGTTCTGGTGGCTCCTGCGACGGTACTGGAACCATTCGTATTGGTCAATGCCCTTCCAATGGATCATTCCAGTGCCGTGGAGAGGGGGGGGTCTGCTGCATGGGTAACAGCTTGCCCTCCATACATACTTGCCCAGGCTTTGCGCTCTAAAGACTAGAGCGCAACTCCATAGTCTTCCGAGACTGATGAGTGCCTACTACTACTACTACTACTACTACTACTACTACTACTACTACTACTACTACTACTACTATTACTACTATCTACTACTACTACTACTACTACTACTACTACTACTATTATTATTATTATTATTATTATTATTATTATTGCCCGAACTTTATCCCGACCACTAGACTATAAGTGGTGGCCTGCATACAAGTCTTTCGGAACGGATGGTGAACAAGGTCCTGCATGCAGCACACATTCAGCGCACGTAAAAGAACCCTTAACACCAAGAAAGAGATCTCCAGCAAAATTCTGTAGAATAAAGCCCTTCTGATAGGGAAACTAATACACTTTAAAAAAGGACATTTTTTTTTGGAGTGGTACTGCTCTTGTGGCAACGCACTCACCCCTGAGAGAGAAGCCCACATTGCCCGCAGATAAATATACTGTGACTGGAAGTGGTATTCAATTCAATTTTCAATTTATTTGAATTCAGTTCAGTTTGTGAAATTATTTTACACTGCTTTAAAATAGAAACGAGTAAAACTGTCATTGTCATAACATGGGTGTAAATTTTCATACTTTGAGATTTAAAAAAATATATCGCTGTATAATTTTTCACCTACTTATGAACTTACGTGTTTTTTTTTGTTCAGGTAAAACTGGGTGGCCAGGCGCACCTGCCATGGCAACCTGTCCTAACCACTGACACCAGAGGAAGAGTTGGGTTTTGCAACAAGAAGGACCAGACAAACCTCAACATAGACCACACAAACTTCAACATCAAGGACCACACAAACCTCAACATAGACCACACAAACTTCAACATCAAGGACCAGACAAACCTCAACATAGACCACACAAACTTCAACATCAAGGACCACACAAACCTCAACATAGACCACACAAACTTCAACATCAAGGACCACACAAACCTCAACATGAAATGCCTGCAGCAGCATCCCCTGAGGGAGGAAGATCAGCACTCTGCTCTTCAGTCTCCCTTCCCTACCATCATCATGGCCACAGATTCCAGAGAAAAGGTATGTAAAACAACGTGGTGTAGCTTACGGGAAAAAAATGTCTTCCCAATTCTGTAAAAAAAAAAAAAAATTAAATAAAATAAAAAAATATCCACCATATTTTTTCATTGGTTACTTGTAGTTTTATTTCAGTTACTGGATGTTTCTGAAAGGCATTTAAAAAGGTACACGTATTTCTTCAGCAGACAGTGCCGAAGAAAATTTACAAAAACTGCATACACACGGCGACTGGATGTAAAAAAAAAAGTACGAGTGCTTATTTCATTATCCTTGACATAAAAGAAAAAATAAGTAAAGAGTAGCTGAGAATTATTTTAAAATGGTAAAGAAACAATCTGGGCAATCTTATAAATGTAAAACCCATTTTTCATTTTGCTTTGGTTGTGATACAGTACTGCATGACCTAACTTTTACATCAGAGGAGTGCTGTTGTTTATTTACTACCACAAGTATAATTATTGGTTAGATTTCCCAGAGTTGTAAAGTTGTCTTTGAAAATCGTGTTAAGACACTATGTCCTAACAATGAATGCCTGAAACCAGTACCCTACTTGTTCGTTACAAAAAAAATGTCTGAAAGCTAACGTAAGAATCTTTCTGTCGAAAATGAGTACTGGGAAATGTAGAGATCAAAAACACTTTTTGAAGAAAAAAAATTGTTTCAACTGAGGGAGGGATATCTATAATGCATGCTAATGCATTTTTTAAATTTTATTTATTCTTTTATATCGAGGATAATGGATTAAGCATCATGTGCTTTTTTACATCAAGTCCCCGTATGTGTGCAGTTTTGTAAATCTTGTCATCTGTTACCAACCGGCACACGATGGCCTACTCTTGCGAAAAGCGGAACAGGATTTAACGTGTGCCAAGATATCTGCTTTGCGTTCCACCACAGGGCCTCGGTTTTATAGTCTCATTGGAAGGACTTTCGGGGAGGGTGGAGTCAGCACTGATGTTAAACTCCAGGGGGAAAGTCCCCTCGACCAGGAATCGAACCGGGTTTGCGGAGCGCCAATTTTCTCTTCGTAGAATTTAATTTTTAACGCTTAAAACCACAATCCTAGATAGAAGGCAATAAGGTGCTCATGGCTGTAGTCTGTGATCTGTACCATATTGGTTTTTCTATTTAATTTTATTCTATTTTCATTTTATTTATCTTGCACACACGCCAGAAGACCTTTTCATAGAACTTCTTACACATACGTCAGATGATAAAAAAAAAACTGGATTATCTTACGAACACACATGTCAAAAGACCTTTTGGTAGGACATCTTGCACTCACGTCAGAAGACTTTTTTTCATATTTCCAAAGGATCTGCCAAAATAGACAATAAAAAGACAGGATCATGGAACTAAGTGTAGATAATAAAAAAAAAAAAACATAATCATTAAAAGAAAGAAAAAAAACAACTTTTCAGCGACCTCTCAAAAGTTTTGCTATGGATATTGTGATATGGATCTGTAGTAGCCAGTTGCTCATGATTTCTTTCCCCAGGTCATCTCCACTCTCCTGGATCTGTCTGTCCACTGCAGGTTGTGAAAACACCAGCAGCACGATGCTGGAGCACAGGGCTCAGTGGACTTGTCCTCACCCACATGACTTGACTTTGACCTATGTAAGACCGATAGGGAGGACGGGTAACAACCGGAGACAAGGAGCAATGCTTGAACACAGCGCAAGAATGCTTGAAGGGTTGAGCTTCTGAAGGGCAAAGTCCGGAAAAACGAGTCCCTAAAGGGCTGCATTGCCGCCGCTGTAGTCTAGTGGTTAGGGCTTTGGACTCGTAATCTAAAGGTTGCGGGTTCGATCCCAGCTTTCGGCTATGGCGTTGTGCCCTTGGAAAAGGCACTTTACGGCTATTTTCTCACCCCACCCAGGTGTAAAAAGGGGGTACCAACCTTGTGTTGGGGGTTAACCCTGCGATAGACTGGGCGTCCTATCCAGGGGGGAGTCTAGACTCTCAGTCGCCTAACGCCACAGAAACCAGGATAAGCACCGGCCTGATGAGCCTTAGGCTCGTGACAGACTTTCACTAAAGGGCTGCATCATGCAAGACAAGCCCCCCGAATGGCAGCACCCTGCAAGACAAGCCCCTGAAGGGCAAAATCCTGCATGCAAAACAGGCCCCTGAAGGGCAAAATCCTGCATGCAAAACAGAGCCCCTGAAGGGCAAAATCCTGCATGCAAAACAGACCCCTGAAAGGCAGCATGCAAAATAAGCCAATGAAGGGCAAAATTCTGCATGCAAAACGGGCCCCTAAAGGACAAAATCCCGAAAGACCTGCCCCTCAAGGGCAAACTCCTGAAGGGCACACTCTTGAAAGACCAGCCCCTCAAGGGCAAACTCCTGAAAAGACCAGCCCCTGAAGGGCAAACTCCTGAAAAGACCAGCCCCTGAAGGGCAAACTCCTGAAAGACCAGCCCCTGAAGGGCAAACTCCTGAAAGACCAGCCCCTGAAGGGCACACTCCTGAAAGACCAGCCCCTGAAGGGCACACTCCTGAAAGACCAGCCCCTCAAGGGCAAACTCCTGAAAGACCAGCCCCTCAAGGGCACACTCCTGGCAGACCAGCCCCTGAAGGGCAAACTCCTGAAAGACCAGCCCCTCAAGAGCGAATCCAGTGCAGGCCTAGCATTGTTACCCAGGGATCTAGGATCAGATCCCACTAGGCTGAAGAGCAAAGTTGATAGAAAGTTTGGGGGCTTTCGCATCATGTCTGCATGACCTCGTATCTCTGAAACAATTCAGGGATCAAATGCGATGAAGCAGTGAGGACTGGGGTCTCTGTGGACATCGAACATTCGACATGCAGCAGCATGTGAAAGGTAAGAATTGCAAAGCCTCCTTCCATGAAAGGGATACCTTTGCATTCTTCACAGGTATCTTTGTACCAAGTAACAACCTGTCTATGCCCGCGTGCATCATGTTCACACGTGTACCTCAGTCTTTCACATTTCCCAAATCAAAATTTGTCCCTGGAGTTTTCGGTAAGGATCAACGATGGCGGATTTCAGAACTTCATCAAGAGCCTTTGAACCTTACTCTGTGATCACAAAGATTGGCAGACTAGGCGTCGACATTGGGTTTGGTGTCCTAAACTGGCACAGCCAGCAGAACCCTTGCACACAGTGCTCAAGGGGAAAGGACATATCCAGCCCCCAGACTTTGTTCAAGCATTTGCTCGACCTCCCGGGTCTCTCCCATCTCGCCCTGATTCCTTAAAAAGTCTTAGCATAGATGTCAAAAAGACATGTGGGTCATCTTAGTTCTCTGGCCCTGTCTCTGACGTCGTGATTGTCACAGGTATCAAGACCTCACAGAGGTAAGTATACGTGCAATGTTTTCTTCGTTTTTGTGCTTTTGTTTTTCGAGGTACCACTGCGAAGTTTTAAGATTTATGTTGAATATTCCCGTATTTCCATAACTTACCGAAAGAGACAAAACTTCCAGACCTTTATGGGGCCTTTTTGATATTCCGCATGCCTGTATACACGAATGAAAGTAAAGCACCAGCAAGCATGAATAGAAGTTATGAAAGATAATGACAAAATGTCCCCCTGATGTGTTAAGCACTGTCAAGATTAAACCTGGTATCAAAGATTTCATAATTGTAACAATTAGAAATTCGAACACAGACCAAACAAATCGCCAGCAGTTGATGTGAAGAAAAGCTTAGACACAGTTAATTGCTAAAACATCCCTAGAAACTGTGCATTTTCTGAAATGTAGAGAATACACAACATGTATACATAATCTCTCTCTCTCTCTCTCTCTCTCTCTCTCTCTCTCTCTCTCTCTCTCTCTCTCCTCTCTCTCTCTCTCTCTCTCTCTCTCTCTCTCCTCCTCTCTCTCGCTCGCTCGCTCGCTCGCTCGCTCGCTCGCTCTCGCGCGAGCGCGCGCTCCATTTCCCTCTCTGTATATAAATACATCCCCCCAGAAAATATACATATATTATATATATATGATATGATACGATACGATACGATACGATATATATAAGATATATAATTCTCTCTCTCTGTCTCTGTCTCCCTCTCTCTCTCCCTCTCTCTCTCTCTCCATCTCCCTCTCTCTCTCTCTGTCTCTCCCTCTCTCTCTCTTCTCTCCACTCTTTCTGTCTGTCTGTCTGTCTGTCTGTCTGTCTGTCTGTCTGTCTGTCTGTCTGTCTTCTCTCTCTCTCTCTCTCTCTCTCTCTCCTCTCTCTCTCTCTCTCTCTCTCTCTCTCTCTCTCTCTTTCTTGTTGTGTATGTGTATGGCCACGTGCTTTGTGTGTGCGCGTGCGTGCGTGCGCGTGCGTGCGTGCGTGTATGTGTGCGTGCGTGCATGCGTGCAAGCATTCGAGTTCAAAATATCTTGATTTTCTTTTCCTAGAATCATTCTGTCATCGCCATGCCGAAGTCGGAAGCGCTGGACCTGACTTGTCGGACGCTTAATGGCGATCGCAACGCAATTTTGCTCATGGGACAGACACCGGCTGCTGTCAGAGCGTTCGATGAAGAAGAAGTATCCTTTTGTCATCAAGACTGTTCCCGTCCTAGGTACTTCAATGCCTGAGGATGCGGCACGAGCTAGTGGAAGCACCCATAAAGGTAATACCAGTATGTGATCTGTTGTTGTTGGCCGTTCCATAGCTTAACCTTCTGAGAGTACTCAAGAGCATGTACTCTGTTTCGCACATCATGCTTAGGAATATCACTGAGATTAGAACAAGTATTATAAGAAGTTTGCGTATATGGCCGGGTTTTTTTTCAAGTGCTTTACTATATAGGCAGCTGTACTCTGTCTTCAGAAGATTTTTTTTTATCCTTTTATGGAGTGTAAAGCTCATACTAAGAGTATGTAATGGAGGAAGACAATCTGTACATAGTTTAAAGCATAACATTTTAATATTGGCATTTGAAATTTGTTTACACCAATGACCCACAAAATAATAATAATGATGATAATGATAATAATAATAATAATAATAATAATAATAATAATAATAATAATAATAATAATAATAATAGGCACCCATCAGTCTCGAAAGACTATGGAGTTGCACTCTAGTCTTTAGAGACTAATGATAAGAATAGTGATAAGAATAATGATAAGAATGATAATAATGAATAATAATAATAATAATAATAATAATAATAATAATAAATAATAATAATAATAATAATAATATGATGATGATGATGATAATGATGATGATAATGATAATGATGATGATGATGATGATGATGATGATGATGATGATGATGATGATAACAAAAATACTACTAAAGATGATGAAAACAGTGATAACATTCTTTGTACAAAATTCGGAGTAAGTGCAATCTATCGTGAAATAGCCCGGAGTCAAAGTTTATTTTTTAGGCCCCAAAAATCTCAAGTGTATAAACACTGCACAATATTGTGTGCAACAACAGGGTGTTTGTTTTAGGGCTAGTGAACTAAAAAAATGATCAAGGATGCGCTCTCCAGGGAAAACATCATTTCCGATTTCTGTGGTTTTTTATTTCACTGAGACAGGCTCCAGTTCCCAGTGTACCTCTCAAAGTTCTGCATTGTCCACTGTGATCAGCTCTCCAGTGCTGTGGAGGGGACTTCTCTCTTAACTCCTCCAGGAGTCGGTGGGGCACAGGAGTTTGTTTTTCAGACAGTGTTTCCGGGGGATAATGTGTACCTGGCAGAGCCTGTCTGTTTTCCAGGTAGCAGGGTGCAGGCTGGTTAGGTTTGATCGGGTATATTGCTGACCTGGTTGGCTGTAGCAGGCCTGCATTCTAGCACAAAGGGATAGTTGGTAATGCGAGGGCAAGATGTTCACTTTAGCAGGGGAGCCCCACAAATAGACATTTCAGTGGTGCCAAGAGAATGGTTGGAATGCTGTCCACAGCACGATGATCTTGTTAAATTAAAATCGTTTTATATGTGTTCTTACACACAGCTCTTCCTTTTCAGGCCTACTAATCTACATGGAAAACTACACCGCAGTGGACTACACCATACAACACTGCACCACGAAACACTTCACCACGGAACACTTCACCACGGAACACTTCACCGCGGAACGCTTCACCACGGAACACTTCACCAAGGAACACTTCACCGCGGAACACTTCACCGTGGAACACTGCACTGCCCAGTGACTCGCTGTGGGATTTCTGCCACATTCTTGCATGTCAGGAATGGAACTACACAACTCCAGTAAGTAAGGCCTATTATTTTTTCCGTCTTACCGTTGTGGTGTGTCGTGTTGTGCCGTGCCTTGCCGCGCCGTGTCGGGTTGGGTCGCGTCGTGTAGCGTCGCGTCGTGTCGGGTCGGGTCAGGTCGCTTGCCATGTCTGGTCGCGTCGCGTCGCGTCGCGTCGCGTCGCGTCGCGTCGCGTCGGGTCGGGTCGGGTCGGGTCGGGTCGAGACAGTCCGGGTTGGGTGCATGCATGCCGTGCCGTTCCGCATGGCATCACATCGCATCGCATAGTGTAGTTTGTTATGGTAAATTTCTCTGTGCGAAATTCAAGCTGACCTCCAAAGGGAGAGCACATCGCCACCAGAGCATTACCTCCCATTACTTAAAAAATAATTACTTTCTGCATGTGCATTTGTTTCCCTATAAATGTGACTCTCTCTCTCTCTCTCTCTCTCTCTCTCTCTTCTCTCTCTCTCTCTCTCTCTCTCTCTCTCCTCTCTCTCTCTCTCTCTCTCTCTCTCTCTCTCTCTCTCTATATATATATATATATATATATATATATATATATATATATATATATATATATATATATGTGCACGCATTTAATCTTGAAAGTCAGTTTTTTTCTGTGCAGAATCCTTCCGTCATCAAGGCTGTTCCCGTCCTAGGTACTTCAACGCCTGAGGACGCGGCACGGGCAAGTGGAAACACCCGATAAGGTAATGCCAGTGTATCATCTGTTGTTGGGCGTTCCACAGGTGAACATTCTGAGAGTGCTGTGTAAAATGCACTCTGTCTCGCACATCATACTTACGAATATCACTGAAAAAAAAAGGAAATTATGGACGTTTTGTTTTTCATCTCCCTTTCTATATAGGCAGCTGTAGTCTGGATTCCGAAGATTTTTTTACTTTCATGGCGAGCACAGCTCATCCTTAGAGGTTGTCATGGATGGAGACAATCTCAACATAGTGTAAAGCAGAAAATTTCAATCTCAACATAGTGTAAAGCAGAACATTTCAATCTCAACATAGTGTAAAGCAGAACATTTCAATCTCAACATAGTTTAAAGCTGAACATTTTGATGTCAACATAGTGTAAAGCAAAACATTTCAATACCAACATAGCTTAAAGCATAACATTTCAACATCAACATAGTTTAAAGCATATAACATTTCAATCTCAACACAGTTCAAAGCAGAACATTACAATATCGGTATTAAATTTTGCACTTTGCTGACATCAATAATCCCCACAACTATTGGCCTGGGCCATGACTGTTATTGCTAGAATGTTTCTTTGACAAAAATGACGATGTTTTATACTTTCATAGGATCAATCTGTGTTGAGTTAAAACTAGAAGTGGGTGTTGAGCTCAAGAGTTTTTCTCTTCTTTTTTTTTAAGTGAAGGGGTGACGATCCAATGTGGCCTACATGGACGGAGTTACACACCTTTGGTCATGATACAAATGCGGGAATGGTGCTTAGTGTCTTGCCATAGTGTATCGAGGGAATTTTTTTTCAGACAAAGGGTATTCTAAGTAACATTTACCAAGGTGCCTGTTTTCTTTGAGATAAAAAAAAGTTATATACACACACCTATTCTCTCTCTCTCTCTCTCTCTCTCTCTCTCTCTCTCTCTCTCTCTCTCTCTCTCCTCTCTCTCTCTCCTCTCTCTCTCTCTCTCTCTCTCTCTCTCAACGTGGGTGGGTGGCTGTGTAGGCACGCGTGCTCAGGCGTTTAATTTGAAAACTTTTCATTTTTCTGTGCAGAATCCTTCCGTCATCAAGACTGTTCCCGTCCTAGGTACTTCAATGCCTGAGGACGCGGCACTAGCAAATGGAAGCACCCTATAAAGTAATACCAGTGTGTTGTTGTTAGGCATTCCACAGCTGAACATTCTGAGAGTACTCAAGAATAATTATGCACTATGTCTCGCACATCATACTTAAATATCACTGACTGCACGGTGCGCGCACTTCTGAGACTACGACTACGCTACACCACGGAAGACTACGCTACACCACGGAAGACTACGCTACACCACGGAAGACTACGCTACACCACGGAAGACTACACTACACCACCGAAAACACCACAGACTATTACACCACGGAAAACACCACTGCAGAACAGTGAACGAAGATCAAAGCTGTTACCTTTAGACTACTGATCCGTGTGTACGTGTGAATGTGTGTGTGTGTGTGTGTGTGTGTGTGTGTGGTGTGTGTGTGTGTGTGTGTGTGTGTGTGTGTGGTGTGGTGTGTGTGTGGGTGTGCGTTTGTGTGGGTGTGTGTTTGTGTGGGTGTGTGTTTGTGTGTGTGGTGTGTGTGTGGAGGGTGTGTGTGTGTGTGTGTGTGTGTGTGTGTGTGTGTGTGTGTGTGTGTGCGTGTGTGTGTGTGCGTGTGAATGTATGTGTGTTTAAAAGTGTGTGTGTGTGTGTGTGTGTGTGTGTGTGTGTGTGTGTAAAAGTGTGTGTGGTGTGTGTAAAAGGGTGTGTGTGTGTTGGGAGGGGGGCGGCGGGGCAGGGGGGGGGGTGATTATGCTCGCACCCACGCGCAATTTTGTTTCTTCTTTTATTTTGAGGATAATTGAATGACACTCGTGTGCTTTTTTACATCCAGTCCCTGTGTGTGTGCAATTTTGTCAATTTTGCCATCCATTCCCACAGGCACACAATAGCCTGCTCTTCCGAAAAGCGAAACGGGTTTTAACGTGTGTGCAAGATGTTCTGCGTGCGTTCGCACACTGTAATTGGGTTTATAGTCTCATCCGAAGAACTGGGGGGGGGGGGGGGGGGGGGTGAAGGGTTGTGGAGTTGGCTCTGATGTTAACTCCAGAGGAAAACATCCCTTTGAACTGCATTCGAACCCGGGTCAGCATATCATGAGCGCAATGTACAACGCTCTAACCAATCAGGCTGTCCCGTCCCCCTCCCTACCTACACTGAAATGGTTTTGGTTTGTTTTAAACTGTGAGGAGAAACATAGCCCTCAAATCACTCAGCTCTGTCAGTTTTCTTCCCTACATTTTATCACACTCTAGTTAGTTGCAAGGACAAGCAAAAGAAAAAATAATTCAAGTTCGTGACATTTCAGAAGTCTGTTAGTTTATAAAGCATACTATTAATCAAAATGTATTTTCCCTTCCATATCAAAATTCGCCGATATTTTGTAGTCTTTGTTTTTGCTGTAATTACTTAATGTCAGACCTCATAGCCGGTGTCCGCATATTAAGGTTTTTTTTCTTCATATTGAACTAGTAGTAAACAAAGGATGAAGTCTCGTTCCTTTCCTTCATGTTGGGTCAGTTGGAATCAAAGAATAGAGTGTTTTTATGGTATTTAGCTCGCTGGAATCAAGGTAAAAAAAATTGTCCCTAATACATAATCTAGTATCTATGTTATTTCCTTCATACTGAGTTTGTATTAAAACTATACCTTCTTCACTTCATATTGAACCAGGAGGTATGAAAGTATAGAAATCTTTCCTTCATTTTTGGTTAGATGGCTTCAAGGCATAAAAATCTTTCCTTCATATCGAGTGAGTTGGCATCAGTGTAAAGTTTTCTTCCTCCCATCGGGCTACATTGTATGTAAGTATAAACTTTTCTATATGGTGAGTGAGTTTTTATTCAAGGAAGAGGCCATTTCTTCAGTTAACTGGTATCAAAGTACAAGGGTTTTTTTTCTTAATATTAAAGTGAATTTTTTATCGGGTTTGTTAGAATTAAAGCAAAACCTGTTTCCTCCATGTCAAATAAGCATTTTACGAAGTATACAGTTATTTCACATTGTTTTATTACCGTCAGAGTGTAGAGTTCCTTACTCCTTGTCAAGTTAGGTGATATCAAGGTGTAAAGCTCTTTCCACAATATCCAGTTAGCTGCTTACCATATGCATGAAGGTCTTTTATTTTTGTTCCATCATTTTTCATAAAACTTTTATTTAGCTTACATTTGAGTAGTTGGTATCAAAGTATAAACATCTGTCTTTCACATTTATTTTGTATCCAAGTTTTCTTTTCATTGAATATTTTCTACATGTTGAGTTCTTTGGTATGGGAGTATAAAATTCCTTCATTTGTATATTAAGTTGGCATCAAAAGTCCAAAGCCTTTTCTTTTATATTGAGGTAGTTTTAAATTTTGTGTTTTTCCCTTCCTATTCAGTTTGTGTAAAGGTATGATAGTCTCCCCTTCATAGTGATTGTTAGCATCAAATCATAAAGTAAGTTTTTTTGAGGAGTTATTTGGTGTCCAAGCATAAAGTTTCTTTCGTTCATAAGTTAGCTGGTATCAATTTATAACATTCTTTCTTGTATATTGAATTAGTTCGTGTCAAAATTAGGGAAAAAACCCTTTTGTATTGAGTTTATTGCTATCAAAGTATAAAGTTTTTTCTTTACCTTTTCAGTTGGTACCAAAGGTGTCGAAGTATAAAGATCTTCCTCCATGTTGAAATAGTTCCTAAGTATTTTCTTTCTTGAATATTTTGCTACTACATGTATTATAATATTTTTCTTTCTATTTTATTTTTCGGTTCCAAAGTAAAAGGTCATTTTCTTCATATCCCAGCTTGTGGTAATATTGAGGACGTTTTTTCTTATACTGAGATAGGGCGAGGATTAGATACCGAACACAATAGGCACTCAACACACACACACACACCACACACACCACACACACACACACACACACACACACACACACACACACACACACACACACACACACACACACACACACACAAACACACACACACAACACAAACACACACACACAACACACACACACACACACACACACACACACACACACACACACAACACACACACACACACACACACACACACACACACACACACACACACACAGGCGCGCGCTCAATTTTCTATTTTGATTGCTTTTGAAAGAACATTGTAAAGCTTTTACTGGCTTACAACGTCGTTTTGTTTTGGCGCCAAAATGCTCAAAATTCTAAATTAATATGATTTCGGATCAGAAGTACTTGTACAAAACAGAGACGAAATGAAAACTCCTGGAAATGTACACTCGGCTTCAGACGTTTGTTGTGATGCAAATCTTTGCCATAGTCATTACTGGTATAGCATCGCCTATTTCACAGAAACAAATCATTTTACCTCGACTTTGTGGGATCAGCTTAAGAGAGAAAACTATGCACAAGCTGAGTGCAGGATGTTTGAAGAAAGAGCAGTACTTTTCCCGATACTCCTTTTTTCCCTGTAGTGCTGTTCCCTGGAGCTGTCAACACTCCACTCTAACCCTAGTTCTTGCCCCATGCCGCAAACCCTAACACTTCACAAGTTTGATCCTAACTATTAACTCTTTGACACGGATTCCTTAACCTGACTCAGTTCTGCGGTATGGGGAAACAGCTGTATAAGGGAACAGCAGCACAGGGAAAGAGGGGTTTGGGGGTACTGACCGCTTGGAAATATTTTATTCCGGAGAATACCGTGATAGAGACTTGATTTGCAAAAAAGAATGATGCAGAAAAATAAATAATGATTATAGCATCCTTATGCTTACATAGCACTGATGCTTCAAGAATTGTTCTATTTTTAGTTTTCTGCAGGACCAAAGTAGGATGGCTTGCGACCACAGTCCATAAATCAGATATCTTCGCTGGAGCTATATAACAACAGAAAAAAGAGTGTTCTGATAACCTTTGAAAATAACGGCAATACTGAAAAAGTGCTTAATGTATGAAAGTTACACGGTTTTACCTCAATAGCTTGACACGTAGTTTTGACTTCAAATTCTACTGGTTATCAAGTATAAGGTTGTTGTTTTTTTTCTTTTACATTAAGTCACTTGGTTGGTTAGTGTAGATCTCTTTCCTTCCTCTTGAGTTGTCACTAAGTTTGGGTTATTTGTTTTTTTTCATTCCATGAAATAAGTTGGTGTCATAGAATAGAATTTATCCCCTTGCTATTGAACAAGTTGGCTCAAAGAATAAAGTTCCAAGCTGGTATCAAGATAGTTATCAAACTGTAAACTTTTTTCCTCAGATTCAGTTATTACAAATGTATAGAGCTCCCCCTGTCATATTTCTTTGTTTTTTGTATCAGAGTATAAAGTTTTTTCCCCTCCATTTTCATTTAATTGGTGTTAGCAGGCTCTTCCCTTTATATTGAGTTAGTTCTATCAAAGCAAAAAGTTCTTTCCTTCAGGTTGAGTTTGCTGGTACACGTGTTAAAGGTTATTTTCTTAATATGGGTTAGTGTCAAAAAAAGTTAAAATTGTTCCTTGGAATGAGTTGGTTGATATCAAAGAAGTTATTTCCCCTTTTTTCTAGTTGTTATTAGGTAGTTGTTATTGAGCCAGGTGTTATTAGGTATAAAACTCTTCCCTTCATATTGAGTTGTTGCGAACTAGTTACCTTCACATTGATTGCATTGCTTGAACAAACAGTTGCATGAGAGAACAACACTAAAGGGAAAGAGGGGTTTGACTTTTCTGGCTAGCGGAAAATACTTCATTCCTCAGAAAACGGTATAAGCGCTATATAAAACCCATATATCATCATCATTATTAGTGTTTCTATTTGTGCAAGAGAAAAGACATGCAGACGAATGTTGTTGTTTTTTTAATTTTATATTATTATTTTGTTATTATTTTTTAGACAAATGTTAGTTTAAAGCTAAAGCTAACTCTTGACAGTTGTAGTACTGGGGAAAAGGGCCTGCTGTAGTGTTATGGAGTCCATGCCCTGTTTCATCTGTGTCACTTTCCACGTGTAGATTTTGATTCAGATTAATCTAGTTCTTTTTAAGGTTTACAGTTCTTCCCTGTGTAGTAAGTTGGTGTTGTATGAAGCTTTTCCCTTCCTATTGAACTAGTTGGTATGAAGTATTAACTTACATTCCTATTGAGTTGGTGTCCCTGAAATAAGGTTCCTCCCTTTATATGAAGAGTTGATCACCATGTAATGTTCCAAAATTTTCTATTGAAATTTGTTTATACATAGGTTTCTTTCAAGATTTTTTTCTTATAAAGGTGTTGAAAAAAATATTAAAGATACTCTTACAATAATTATTGATAAAAAACGATTTCTTTTTTTCAATTCCAAAAGTTTTCATAATCCTATAAATGATCATTGCTAAAGAAAAAGGAAAAAAAAAAATAAAAAGTTGTCCTTTTTTTCTATTTCATCAATCCCTTGAAAAGTGCTTGGGTGCCCCGATAGTTTTGTTAGGTTTATTAGTTATAAATTACGAGTTTCCTCTCGTTTTATTCTGGTAGTATGATTATAAAGCTGTATATTTTTTAAAAATCCTTAGATGGTTTGATATAGCTGGGCTAGAGATTATTTGAGGGCTTGTTTCCCCAATTTTCTGATTGGGATAATGGCTTTGAAATGATTTTTTTTTAGTGTTTGCAAAACTCCAGAGGGTTTCTTTGGCGCTTTTTTGTGAATTCAAATAAAGTATTTGTCCATATGCATTTAATTCATAGTCCATTGTGAACCTTGTTATATACAGTCCCTGATATCAGGTCATCTCTAGCTCTATTTTCCCTGAATGCATTCAGATGATCTGTTTAAAAATGAAGTCTGGTATAGTCCTGTCACAACTGATGTTAGGTCAGGAAATAGTCATCTTTATTTGTATGTGACCCCGCTGCAATACCGCTGAATGAATTTCGATAGCAGAAGGTTGTGAAATGAATACAAATGTGATTGCCCCCCCCCACCCCCCCCCCCCCCCCCGAAAAAAAAACAACTAGGCCCAGAAAAACAAAGGTACAAAATTGTCAGGAAAGCATGCAGCAAATGCCAGAAAAAAATAAAGGATAAAAAACTTAACACTACCACAAACGCACTAGAGCAAACATAAACCCAGACAAATGTATGCCACTCGTTTACACGTGTAGAAACGCATGCAGCAGCAGCACACACTAGAGCAACAATAAACCCAGCCGACTGTTCACTGCCGCTGAACATGAATAGACACAAAGGGAGCAATTCACTCTGGGCATATAAATATATATGTGTATAGATATGTATGTATGTATGTATGTATGTATGTATGTATGTTATGTATTATATATAATATAATTATATATATATATAATTATATATATATGTATATAATTATATATATATATAATATATATAATATATATAATATATATATAGTGTATGTATATATATATATATATATTATATATATATATATATATAATATATATAGTGTGTGTGTGTGTGTGTGTGTGTGTGTGTGTGTGTGTGTGTGTGTGTGTGATGAGCATTTAGCTCTGTCTAGGATTTTGGTTAGCCAGACTGTTAATGTGTGTGAGTAATGATGGCGGTTGTTTCTTTATTTGTTTAAAGGACAAAGCGTATTTGAGTAAACAAAAGCACTGCATTTGAAAAAGAAATCTGTTTAGTGATCGCTTTTTTTCTGTTTCTATACATTTCGACATTATGTGTGTGTCAAATCAAATCAAATCGAATTTTTATTTCCAGATGGTACATTGAATAAGCTTTGATTTGCTTTTTTTCATCAAGCCATCTATCTAAAGAAAGAAAAAAACAAACAAACAAAATCCCCTAACAAACCAAAGAAAAAAGAAAAAAAAGAGAACCCCCCCAAAACAATTCACCAACATTAACTAACATTATTTCAACAGCCTTAAAAGTAAAATATGCCTATAGATAATACAAGCAACAACAAAAACAACAAAAACAACCATATAAAAAAAACACTCAAAAGACACGCACACAAGCAAGCACACACACACACACACACACACACACACGCGCGCGCGCGCGCGCGCGCGCGCGCGCGCGCGCGCGCGCACGCGCGTTCGCTCGCTCATCCACACAGCACGTATGCACGTACGCGTATGCACACATTTAAAGTTTTTTTTTAATCATATAGTGTGAAAAGAACAGCTTATATCTGTTACAATGTCACCAATACCATTATTTAAGACATAAAAAAGAATCTATGAAATAATGTGTGTGTGTTCTTGTGTGTGTTCTTGCGTGCGCGCGCGCGCGCGTGTGTGTGTGCGTGTGCATAATTATAGAAAGGAAGTGTTCCACTTGGCTGGACAGTGTAAGTTGCGTAGGTCAGAGTTTTTAAAGAGGGATTACTGTGTTCTTGTTAGTTTCTCTCCATCAGAGAGTTGATTCAACTGCTAATTTGACACAGCCTTTTAACACATCACCTAGGTATACCTAGGTCCCATTCTAACCCATCACTTAGAGATGAGGCAGCTGGCATTTCCTCCTGTCCATGTTGAGAGGCCAGTGGAGGTGATGTCAAAGGAAGTGGCAAGCCCAGAGTTAAGCCCTGCTGTTACTTGTGCTGGGGTGTGGCAAGCCTAGCCTAAATACGTCAAGTAGCTAAAGATGGCATAAGTGTCCACAGTATCCTAGGAGATAATCCCCCCACCCCTCTGTTCATCTCAGCCTGCCTCTGCTATCAGGTAAATAAGGGGGGGGGGGGTTGTTGTGTAATTAGCTAATAAATGGTCTTAGTTATACTGTGTGTGTACCTACCTGCGTGCATGCGTGTGTGCACGTGCGTGCGTGCGTGCGTGCGTGCGTGCGTGCGTGTGTGTGTGTGTGTGTTTGTGTGTGTATGTGTGTGTATGTATGTGTATGTGTGTATGAGTGTGTGTGTGTGTGTGGTGTGTTTGTGTTGTGTGTGTGCGTGTGTGTTTGTGAGTGTGCGTGTGTGTTTGTGTGTGTGTGTGTGTGTGCATGTGTGTATGTTTGTGTATGGTTTGTGTTTGTATGTGTGTGTGCGTGTGTGTGTGCGCGCGCGCGCGCGCGTGTGTGTGTGTGAGTGTGTCTGTGTGTGTGAGCGAGTGTGTGTGTATGTGTTTGTGAGTATGGAGTAAGAGATATCCCCGATGGAAACAATAGAATGATCACATCTTCGATTTAAATCGGAATAAACAAAATCAAGGCAATAGAAAAACTGATACAACAGCAAACATATAAGACAGAAAACATGACATCAAACAAAATTATGAACTTACAAATATTTGCATGACAGATTTGATAAACAAACATAAAATTGGGAGAGATGGGAGAAAGAGAGAAGAGAGAGAGAGAGAGAGAGAGAGAGAGAGAGAGAGAGAGAGAGAGAGAGAGAGAGAGAGAGAGAGAGAGAGAGAGAGAGTCAACCTTCTTTCTCAGAGTTTAAAAAATCGGAAATATAAAGTGATAGACTTATGTATGCGTTTTGGGGTTCATAGATACTGCTTCCTGATCTCCTGTGTTATCTGAGAGCAAATTTTGTTTAAATATTTTCTGAAATAGCCGCTTCTCGCGGTCCCTAATTTATACAGTCAGTCATGTAAAACGATGGTAACAAAGATTTAAACCACATTTCATGGTCCCAGAGCTGTCCAGCCCTCCCTACGGTAATTGCCCGATGCCAAGTCGCCGCTTCCGGCGGAACAGCAGCTGGCAGGCTGGAGGCTTATCAAACACACTTCAAGTAGACGGCCCCTTCAAGCATCCTTAGTTAAACCTTCCCCATACGCTCTGGGGGTGTGTACACCCAGACCCCTATATTTTGCTCTGTAACTCAAAAACTATCAACCCTACAGCCTTGAAATTTCATGACTTTGTCAATAAACATCTGATCTACACTTCCACAAAAAATGGTTTGTTTGTGTTAATTAGAAATGGACTTAATTAGCATTTTAACTCCCAGTACGACCTGGGTATGCACACACCCATACACTGAAAGAAGGGTTACTCATTACAACATCAGAATGACATCACTACCTTGTGGCCTCCCTACATCGTGGTTGCTAGGACACCTGTCCTTGTACTGAGAATTTTTGCTGGCTGCTAAGCTGTGGTGGTAGGCCCTACCTGATAGTACTTTTGAGAGTTTGAGGCAAATTGTGTGTGTGTGTGCGCGCGCGTGCATGCGTGTGCGTGCAAATTGTGTGTGTGTGTGTGTGTGTGTGTGTGTGCGCGCGCGTGTGCATGCGTGTGCGTGCGTGGGTGCGCGAACGTGGGCACATGTATGTCTGACTGCATGCGTGCCTGTGTGCATGCATGCATGCATGCGTGCATACATGTGTCCAAGTCAAAGTCGCTCAAAGTCTATTTTTTATTTCTGGATGATTCATTGAATAAGCTTTGATTTTCTTTTTTGAAGTGGATGGCATGTGTGTGTGCATGTGCGTGTGTGTGTGTGCACATATCTTTGAATGTGTGTATGTATGCGTGTGCATCTGTGCACATAATTACGATATTTTATTTTTATTTATTTCTTTTTTATAATGAGGATAATGGAATAAGCACTTTTGGGTTTTTTATGTCCAGTCCCCGTGCGTACGCAGTTTTGTAAATCTTGTCATCTGTTCCCACAGCACATGATTACCTACTCTTATGAAAAGCGGAACAGGATCGTACGTGTGCAAGATGTTCTGATGCAATTATTATTAATAATAATAATAATAATAATAATATTATTATTATTATTATTATTATTATTATTATTATTATTTATTATAACAATTATTATTATCATAACAATTATTATTATTATTATTATTATTATCATTATTATAATAATAATAATAATAATAATAATAATAATATATTATTATTATTATTATTATTATTATTATTGACTATCAACTCAGTGGTAAACCAACGGCCATAAGACTGCAAATCTATGCAGGTGCACAGTAAAGTAACAAGCCCTTTTTTTTCTTTACCGATAGCTCCAGTGCATACGGGCATATTTTGAGTGCATACCTTTTATGCACCTCAAGTACTAGATCTTTTGTAGGAAGAGCACTCTCCCATCTTACAAACCTTACACATAAAGGCAGACTCCCCTGTATGCAGATTAGGTTACTCAACATCCAGGATGTACAGTGGGCTCTTCAAGTTATAGGGTTGCTATGCAACCAGGATGTAGGGAAAGAGCTTAGTGATTCATGCAAGGCAAGGCTGAGGTTTAGTTCCTTTTCAGACAGCCTGGGTGTGTGTACACCCAGGAGATATGGGAGCGGGTTATGCCTTCACTAACAGTATGGGTGTCTGCATACCCAGGAGATATGGGAGCGGGTTATGCCTTCACTAAAAGTATGGGTTGCTGTACACCCAGGAGGTACAGCGCGTCGAGGCCGAGGCGACGTACGGGGAAGGTTAATTTTACTTTCCCGCCACAGCGCAATGCCTGTTTATTTATTTATTTATTTATTCTTTTATATCGAGGATAACAGAATAAACAATCATGTGCTTTTTTTCATCCGGTCCCCGTGTGTATGCAGTTTTGTAAATATTGTCATCTGTTCCCACCTGTAAATATTGTAAATATTGTCACCTGTGAATATTGTCACCTGTAAATATTGTAAATATTGTCACCTGTGAATATTGTCACCTGTAAATATTTGTAAATATTGTCCCCTGTGCCGCCCTTAGCAGGTTCGGCAATCAGGGCGGGCTAGTTTCGTTTCACTTATCATCTTTCCAACTTGGCTAGCTCCTACTGTGGTTGAACAAGAAGGTGTTATTCAATAAAAAAACAATACTTGTTGCCATCGAAACTTCAGATATGAAAAGCGAATATGTGTGACAAAATAATTCTCACAGGCTAAAGGATACAGCATAAAAGGCACAAAGCCCACAGCGATGTGAAACTTTCAAACGCCATTTTCTCGAAACTACGTCGAACCGCGATAGCCGCTTCTGGCAGGTAACCCTCGATATAGATATACATATATATATGTACACATATGATATTATATCTCAGCTCTCTGTCTCTCTCTCTCTGTCTCTGTCTGTCTGTCTGTCTGTCTGTCTGTCTGTCTGTCTGTCTGTCTGTCTGTCTGTCTGTCTGTCTGTCTGTCTGTCTGTCTCTCTCTCTCTCTCTCTCTCTCTCTCTCTCTCTCTCTCTCTCTCTCTCTCTCTCTCTCTCTTCTCTCTCTCTCTCTCTCTTCCCTGCCACTGCTGCTGCTGCTGCTGCTTAGA
>CM060333.1:26126160-26128660 GCA_030674155.1 Stramonita haemastoma | reverse complement strand
CTCTCTCTCTCTCTCTCTCCTCTCTCTCTCTCTCTCTCTCTCTCTCTCTCTCTCTCTCTCTCTCTCTCTCTCTCTCTCTCTCTCTCTCTCTCTCTCTCTTCTTCTTCCATCCTCCCCCTCTCTCTTTCTCTTTATCCCTCCCCCCTCTCTCTCTCCTCTCTCTCCCTCTCTCTCTTTCTCCACCCCCCTCTCTCAAGAAGTGGGCACAGGAAAACCCATCTCGTGCATCCCCAGCCAGCCAGCCAGTCTCCCCATCTTCAGCCTGATAGAATCTGACAATGACTGACGCTTCCCTGCCTGTGGTGATGTCTTGCCCTTTGGTCAGCACTGTGGTCACCATGTGGACACTAATTGTCTGGGTCAATACGCTTTTTAGCCGTGTCCGCCGTGAGAATAAATGGTGCATTAGAACTGAATAGCTCTAACTACAGAAACACACCAACACGCACACCCAGAGGTACACGCAGACACAGGCATGCAAACACACGCACGCGCACACACATACACACACACACAGGTACACACAGACACAGGCATGCAAACACACACGCGCACATACACAAACACACAGAGTTACACACAGACACAGACACAGGCATGCAAACACACACTCGCACACACACACACAGAGGCATGCACATGCACACATGCATGTGTGCACACACGCACGCACACACTCAGGCATGCACATGTACACGCACATAAATGTGCACGCACACACCCACACCCACATGAACACGCACACGTACACACGCGTGCGCGTGTGTGCATACAATCACAGGCGTACACATGTGCACGTGTGCGCACATACACACACACAAACACACACATACACACACATACATACACATATACACAACACAACACACCACAGCACAACACAAATACACGTTTTTTCTATCTAAATCAGAAATCAAACACAAAAATACGAGGACTTAGTTAAGATCTTTTATCACTCACAAGAAATGTTGGTCAACTCCCCCCCCCCCCCCCCCCCCCCCCCCTCCCTTCTAACCCGTTCCCCATCCCAACCCCTAACCGTCCCCCACCCCCCCTAATGTCATTCATTACACAATTCTATCAGGCAGTTTAGCCACATTATTTTAAAGCTACACAGTGTCTGGGAGATATTGTTCGATACGACATTGTCTTGGTTTAGGCCACAAAGAGAGCCATAATAAAAGCTGTTTTACATGTCAAGCTTTTCTTTGTAGTCTTCACTTTATTAATTTGATGTCACGCTGAGATGCTAAGGAACAGATAATCGATTTAGGGGAACTTACTCATCTTGTCTATTTGATTGTCTGTCTCTCTATCTATCTATCTCTTTGTCCACCTATCTCTCTTTCTGTCTACCTCTCTGTCTCTGTCTCTGTCTCTGTCTGTCTCTGTCTGTCTGTTGTCTGTCTGTCTGTCTGTCTGTCTGTCTGTCTGTCTGTCTGTCTGTCTGTCTGTCTCTCTCTCTCTCTCTCTCTCTCTCTCTCTCTCTCTCTCTCTCTCTCTCTCTCTCTCTCTCTCTTTGTATTTGGTATGTTAGAAAGTGCCAGCCTTTATTCAGTCATGATTTTGGAATACACGTATTGAAAAGTGTACAGTGCTGAGTACACGCCAAGGTATTATGACAAAGTCAGACCAAAGTTTCGGAGAAGTTGTATTATCATTTGAATTTTTTTGCATATTTCTCTTTTTGCCACTCAACGTGTACTGTGGCTTAACGATGATATATATGGAACAATTCCAGTGTTCAGTGTCCAGTGTTCAGTGTTCTCCCTCTCTCTCTCTCTCTCTCTCTCTCTCTCTCTCTCTCTCTCTCTCTCTCTCTCTCTCTCTCTCTCTCTCTCTCTCTCTCTCTCTCTCTCTCTCTCTCTCTCTCTCTCTCTCTCTCTCTCCTCTCTCTCTCTCTCTCTTCTTTCTATCTAACTAATCGATAACACACGCAGAAAGTCTCTCCTGAACATGTCCAGCCAGTCTCCCCATCTTCAGCCTGATAGACTCTGACACTGACGGTTCCCTGCCTGTGATGTCTCTTGCCCTTTGGTTAGGCTAGCACTGTGGTCACCATGTGGACACTAGGCTACACTAGTCGTGTGTGTAAACATGCTTTTAGCCATACATCTCCGCCTCCTGGTTCAGGGTGTATTAGTTAGGACTGAATATCTCTAGCTAAAGAAACAAACACATGCGTGCACGCGTACACGCATACGTATAAGCACGCGTGCGTGCTCACGCACGCATGTACACTCTCTCACCGCACAGACATATACACAGGCACACATGCACATATATACATACACATACACACGCACGCACACATGACATAATTATGTGTGTGCGCGCGCGCGTGTGTGTGTGTGTGTGTGTGTGTGTGTGTGTGTGTGTGTGTGTGTGTGTTGTGTGTGTGTGTGTGTGTGTGTGTGTGTGTGTGTGTGTGTTTTAAAGGCATGCATGTACAAGTGCTGTTATATAGGCACAGACGCAAACATGCACATATGTATGGAAA
>CM060333.1:26118660-26123660 GCA_030674155.1 Stramonita haemastoma | reverse complement strand
ACAATCTTCCATCACACCCTAAAGAATTTTTGCTCCCTCACAACCCCCACAAAATATCCTTCATTAAAAACCCTTTTCTCTTGGTTCTCCCCAATTACAAAGGTATATCTATAGAGTCAAGAAGATACTCTGAACAGAACTTTGTCGTGGTTTATACCGGGTAAAGAGCTTTGATGATGGTTGTTTAGCATTTTAGGTCTTGCTTTATCTGGTATTGAATGTGTTAATTTGACCAAGGACATTCCCGGTCGAGGAGTTTTTTCTCCTGGAGTTAAAATTTGTGCCGACTCTACCCTCCCTAAAAGTCCTTCGGATGAGACTATAAACCGAGGCCCCGTGTGCGAACGCACGCAGATCATCTTGCGCACACGTTACATCCTGTTCCGTTTTTCGTAAGAGTAGGCCATCGTGTGCCGATGGGAACAGATGATAAGATTTACAAAACTGTATACACCACGGGGAATTGATGTAAAAAAATAAAATAAAAAAAAAGCACGCGAGTGCTTAATCCATTATCCTCGATATAAAAGAAAAAATAATAAATCAATTAAAAAAAAATTAAAATAAAGTGTTCAAAACCAGTATAAGGAGATTTCTATGCTGATTTGTGTCTCTGTCCGTCTGCCTGTATTATGCCCATATCATTGACGGTATCTACACTTTTCTTGTTATCTTTCTATCAACCTCTATGTCTGTCTTCTCTGTCTGTGTGGCTGGCTGGCTGTCTGCGTGTCTGTGTCGGTCTCTGAGTCTCTGTCTGTCTGTCTGTCTGTTTGTTTGTCTGTCTGTCTTTCTATCTATCTTTCTCTCTGTCTCTGTGTCTCTTTCTGTCTGTCTGTCTGTCTGTCTGTCTGTCTCTCTCTGTACAGCTGCTTGAATTATATATATGTATATATATATATATATATATGTATATATATATATATATATATATATATATATATATATATATATATATATATATTATATATATATAAGTGTCGTTTTGTTTCTCACTTTGTATGTTTATTTCTTCTTCTATTCATCTCTCTCTCTCTCTCTCTCTCTCTCTCTCTCTCTCTCTCTCTCTCTCTCTCTCTCTCTCTCTCTCTCTCTCTCTCTCTCTCAGAAGGAGAAGGAGGAGGAAAAAAGCGGTATGTATTCAGGGAGATTTCCCAGATGTCTGCCTGTCATCCGGAATCAGCTCATGACTTTTGTCTTTTCCCCACGGTCACTGACTTCACTGTGATGAAGACTTTAAAAGAGAAAGAAAAGAAAAGAATAAGAAGACTTATGTTTCTTTTGTTTCACTTTTTCTTAATTCATTGTTTGCTTCATGGGTTTTGCTTTTATTTCATTTCATTTTTTTAAAAAAATGTTTTCTTATTTTATTCTAAATCGGTTTAGGATAACAGCTGTTAGTTTTTTTTGTTTTTTTTTTAAATGGTGCGAAGGCCTACATTGAAACGTTGTTATAATTTAATATGTATTTTGAGACTGTCTTCTTCTATGCTAAACACTGAGCACTCGCCATTAGAGTAGGAAAAAATGTTATTTGAAGATTGTATATGGCTGCCTATAACGTGAGGTACTTGAAAACAGCAATACTCATAAACTTTGTATCCGATGTGAACTGACATTCTCTTATATTTCTATTTATTTATTTATTTATTTATTTGTTTATTTATTCTTTTATATCGAGTAAAATGGAATAAACACTATTGTGCTTTTTTACATCCAGTCCCCGTATGTATGCAGTTTTGTCAATTTTGTCATCCGTTCCCACCGGCACTCAATGATCTACTCTTCCAAAAAGTTGAACGGGTTTTAACGTGTGCGCAAGATGTTCTCCGTGCGTTCGCACACGGGACCTCGATTTATTGTCCCATCTTAAGGATTTTTTTGTTGGGGGGGAGGGGGGGGGGATGGGAGCGGAGTCGGCAATGATGCTAACTTCAGAGGAAAAATCCTCTTGAACGAGATTCGAATTGGGTCAGCAGATCACGGGTGCATCATCACTCAAACCACCAGGCTATTCTGTCCCCCTGAGAGATTAATAGCAAGGTCGATTGAGTCAGGACATATTATCCTGGGTAATCCCTCGTGTGTTAACTCGGAGAATATGCCAAAACAGCAATATTTCACTTTCGAAATTTGATTTGATTTGAATCAATTTCAATTTCGGTAGAATTGTTGTGCTCCATTTTATTAATTGTATTTGTTATATTGCATAAACATTTTCGATAGTTCATTAAATTTCATTTGAATTATTGTGTTAAGGAACATTTTGCTTTATTTCTTTTATATGGTTTTTTATGGGATGGGGTCGGGGATAGCTTGGTGGTTAGAATGTTGCTCTCGCGATTTGATGGTCTGGAATCGAGCCCATGTTCGAATACCACTGAAATATTAGTTTCAAGAAGATGTCCCCCGACCCATCTTCCACCCTGGAATGAGCATTAGTGCTGACTCTACTCCTCGAATAATCCTTCAATGAGACTATAAGCATACTCCCGCACGCATGCACACACACACAAACACACACACACACACACAACATACACACACACACACACACACACACACACACTCTCTCTCTCTCTCTCTCTCTCTCTCTCTCTCTCTCTCTCTCTCTCTCTCTCTCTCTCTCTCTCTCTCTCTCTCTCTCTCACACACACACACACACACACACACACACACACACACACACACACAACACACAACACACAACACACACACACACACACACACACACACACACAACACACACACACACACACACACATACACACACAACACACAACACACACACACACACACACACACACACACACACACACACACACACACACACACACCACACTGAACAAAAAAAAAAGAAGTCTAATCGTATCCTCAAAGGACTTGCTGTCAAAACTGTTTTGTGCTGTGATAAAGAGGAGAAACACTTTCCATCCTTCCTGCAATGAAGTTAACTAGTAGCCTGGACTTCAGAGACAGAGAAGTGTACGAAGCTAAAAGGTCAAGTCAATTAAATCATCTGATAAGTAAAACTAAAAGGAGTGAGAGTGATGGTAAACTTATATATAATATATATATATATATTTTTTTTTATCTTATTCTTTTATATCGAAGGTAATGGGATAAGCAGTCTTGTGCTTTTTTTTTTTTTACATCCAGTCCCCATGTGTATGCAGTTTTGTAAATGTCATCTGTTCCCACCGGCACACGACGGCCTACTCTTACGAAAAGCGGAACAGGATTTAACGTGTACTCAAGATGTTCTGCGATAATAAACGTTAGAAATTAAACTAACAGAAAAAAAGAAAACACTTCTTAGGAAAACTAATAAAATCAAAACAAAATTAAAACAAACAAACAACGACAGCAGCAACAACAAAAAGCAAATACATGATTTTTTAAGCCAAACTAGAAGGGGAAAAAAAGCAATGTACATCCATCAATGAAACGAAAAATGGAAATAAACAAAAAATCAATCGAAATGAAACAAAACTAATGAAAAAAAACAAAATAATCAGACTATGAAGAAAGAAACGAAACAGCAAGAACAATTTATTTTGCTTTCCCATGTGGGGAAACGGGAGGGGGGGAGGGAGACTGTAAGTGTAGGTAGCATCCCCATCTTCTGGGAATTCTGTGCTGGTAATTCCTCTTTTCTATCCCTTTTTTGTTTCTGCTTTGTTCCTTTTATCTATGTCACCTCTTTCTTGTCTATTTTCTGCTTTCTTGGCCCATTATCTTGTATTTTCCAGACACACCATAAAGATAACAATTGTCCCCTGCGCAGAAGTCGAATGCGCTGGGCCTGATTTGACAGGCGCTTAACGGCAGCATAACGCATTTTCGCTCATATGACAGACAACCGTTGTAGCTGTCTGGGCGTTGGAAGAAGAAGAAGAAGAAGAAGAAGAAGAAGAAGAAGAAGAAGAAGAAGAAGAAGAAGAAGAAGAAGAAGAAGAAGAAGAAGAAGAAGAAGAACAACAACAACAACAACAACAACAACAACAACAACAACAAGATATAATTTTGTTTTTTTGGTCCTCATTTCTGTCGCCACGATAGTTGCTGTCAATAAAACTTTAAACCTGCGTGACAATGAGCACAAATTAATTGAATGAGTATGCACACTCTGTCTGTCTGTCTGTCTGTTTGGCTGGCTGACTAGCTGGTTGACTGTCTGTATGTCTGTCTTTCTGTCTGAGAGAGAGAGAGCAGGAACACACAATTATGCACGCACACACACACATACACACACACATTTACACACACACACACACACACACACACACACACACACACACACACACACACACACACACACACACACATTTACACACACACACACACACACACACACACACACACACACACACACACACACACACACACACACACTGCATTACATTACATTACATTACATTACAGTGTTGTCCTTTTGGCTTAATCCAAACTACCCGAAGCATGCTGACCTACTCCATACCACATGTATTCATGATTGTAATCCTCCCCCTAACACCCCTGTAACTGTGTACAGAGCTCCAAGGGTCCCTCACCTTCATTTTGTGACATTTTGTAGGACTCGTGTAGCATTGGAATCAGAAACGTGCCAATACACACCGTGGATATAGTCAGCTACCGCGCGCGCGCGTACATACACACACACGCAAGCACGCGCGTGCACATACACGCACGCACGCACGCACGCACATACACTCACGCATACACACAGGCACTCACGCATACACACAGGCACGCACATACGTACACTCACATACTCACATACCTACGTACCCATGCACACGAGCACGCACATACGCACACACATATACATACATACTACATACATGACATACATACATACACACATACATACATACATACATACATACATACATACATACATACATACATACATACATACATACATACATACATACATACATACATACATACATACATACATACATACATACATACATACATACATACATACATACAAT
>CM060333.1:26101160-26113660 GCA_030674155.1 Stramonita haemastoma | reverse complement strand
TTAAGGTCGGTCCAATCTTTGATGTTCTGCATCCAGTTCTTCGTCTGTCCGCCCCTACGTCTCCCCCTCCTCCCCCCTCCAGCGTTCCTGGAGGACAACCTTGAAGGAAGAGTCATAAAATGTGACGTGACTATGATCTGGTGATAATGAACCTGCCTTGAAAATGAACTATCATGAGTCTTTAGTGGTGGTATGGGTGCTAATCTTTTTGGATGGGATGGTAAATCGAGTGTCCCGTGTGCTACATGCATTTAGGGCACGTAACATAGCTTTCTGCAATACGGGAGTTGTCTATTATGGAAAAAGTCATTCCAAAAGGGAGACAATAATACATTTAGACATGGGGAAAATGGGCGTTGTTGCTCTTGTGGGGAAGCGTTCGCGCCGGGGAGAGCTGCCCGGATGTCACGAGGATAAATCTCAGATGACTTCTAGCGGCTTGCAATACAATAAAAACACAATACAATACAATACAAAACAATAATACGATATAATACGATACAATACACTGCAACACAACACAATACAATACGATATGACTCGATATGATACTATACGATACAATACGACAGTATACAATCAATACACTACAAACTTGGTTTAGTTTAATTCTGTTACACTCCCAGCGAAGCTATCCGATTTGAAGATTGTACTATCAACCACCAGCACAAAAAATATTTTTTTTAAAAACAAACCGAGCCGCAAGCTTTCTCTTTACACACAACTAGGACAGGTTTCTGTGGCCCAGCTTTTTTATGATAATTATACACCACATCTAACATAACCCTTAAAGAAACAATACAAAAAGTACGGTTCAAGATTGAAGAATACAGAGAAAAAGAAGCAGGCACATGAAAGAAGACACTGAACCCTAGAAGAGAGGAAGAAGGGAAGGATGAATAATGCCTGCATCCCATCTCCATTCAGAGACCATGTCAAAACTGCTAACACAAGCTAGGCCTGTCAAGTTGGAACTCCACTCCGGAGTGAATGAAAGCAAGAGACCTGAAAGCAGCATAGGGGAAAACCTCTTCAGCATCTGGGCAGTGTGTCAGCTCCGTTGTTCAATGCTGGCGGTTTTTTTCTGCTCTTGTGCTTTCCTTCATCTATCAACATTGACAGCTGGTTACAACCTTTTTTCTTTTTCTTTTTTTTTATCTAGTTGGGGTTTTTCCTCCACATTCTTGTTTTTCTGCTTCTTTTTAATACTATCAATCCTGAACGAACTTTTCCTTAAGAGAGTGGATTTTTTTAAAACAATTTTTTTATGGGGGAGGAAGGATGGAAGGGGGTTGAGGGGTGGGAGGAAGAGTTGTGGCAGAAATAGATGAATACTCACGCACGTGTACATACAGACAAGTAAAAGTAAAAAGAATAAGAGAATATTGTACATGGAAACTATAGCAATAACTTCTTCAATGATAGATGTTTAAAGATGGGGTTTTTTTTCTGATTTCGTGTTTTATTAGAAATGAAGATTTAAAAGCTGTCAGAATTTTTTTTTCAGAAACTTTCCTCATCATAATGACACTGAAATTCCATAACAGTTACTGCGTGCATACTGACTGGCATACCAGCACTGCGTTTCACTCAAACACAAAACACTTGACTACTACAACAACAACAAAAATGAAACACGATACGCTCCCAAGAAATGCTTGACAAAGAAAGATCGAAGCCAAAAACTAGAAATAAGAAAACAGTCAGGATTGACATGAAAAACAGAGAGATGGTCGAGTGACAATACTGACTGAGGTTTCCATGTCCCCCTGTCAATGTCTGCTACAAGAGTACTTACAGCCTCTCAAGAGGACAGAATGCCAGAGGGCTCCTAGGAACAGCCAGCATCTCCTCCTGCCCAGAAAGCTAGCTCCAAGTTTCAAAACTCCTTTAGCGTCAGAACAAGAGTATGAGTTTTGTTCTTCAGTGTTGGCACTTTTCTGCTCTTGTGTCTGACCGTGAATACAGTTGTTTTTGTTGTTGTTGTTGTTGTTGTTTTTCTTGGATGTTGTTGTTGGATTCTGTTAGTATTGATTGTATATATGCCAATGTGTTTGTGTGTGTGTAAGTTTGTGTGAGTGTGTGTGTATGTATGTATGTATGTTTGTATGTATGTATGTATGTATGTATGTATGTATGTATGTATGTATGTATGTATGTATGTATGTATGTATGTATGTATGTATGTATGTATGTATGTATGTATGTATGTATGCATGCATGTATGCATGTATGCATGTATGCATGCATGCATGCATGCATGCATGCATGCATGTATGCATGTATGTATGTATGTATGTATGTATGTATGTATGTATGTATGTATGTATGTATGTATGTATGTATGTATGTATGTATGTATGTATGTATGTATGTATGTATGTATGTGCGCACGCACACGCACGCACGCACGCTCGCATATCACAGAATACTACTTGTACCCTTTGCTTACTTATGTCTTTACCGCCCATCTTAGAACCACTAAATCTGTTAATACCGATGATTCTGAATTGATGATGTCTGCTCGAAATGAGGAGCTGCTTGGGGTGATAGAAGATACACACAGACAGACAAATATACAGACATTTAGACACATATGCTGACTGACAGATAGGTGAAAGGATGAGAGCATGCTGCACTTTAAAGTCCACAGCAATAAGTGCTTCAATGATAAACATCTACAGACTTGCATACACCATGAATGTACGAAAGCACTGGACATTTTAAAAGCAGTCATTTTATTGTTATATTATTTTTTTTATTTTACACCACTTTATGTCACAGCAGATTTCACTGCATGAAATTCGGGCTGCTCTCCACAGGGAGAGCATGTCGCCACAAGTGCAACGCCACCCATTAGACTTAAACTGCTTAGACTTAAGCAGAAGCATTTGTCAATCCTATTCACACCCACTTCAACACTAGTTCCATATTACTGGTTAGGAAACACACTGACAGACAACTATACTTGACTCAGACAGAGAGTAGTTGATTGCAAACAACACTGACAGATCACGCTTCCTAGAAAATCATACGTAACAAAGAAAGCACTGTGCAGAATAGAAGAAGTGAAATAATGAGGTTTGTTTACATGTAGAATATAAAAAAGAAAGATGTGTGTGTGTGTGTGTGTGTGTGTGTGGTAGAGAGAGAGAGAGAGAGAGAGAGAGAGAGAGAGAGAGAGAGGAGAGAGAGAGAGAGAGAGAGAGAGAAGGAGAGAGAAGAGAGGAGAGAGAGAGGAGAGAGAGAGAGCAGAGGAAAGAGAGGAGAGGGGAGAGAGGGGGAGAGAGATGGAGAGATGAGAGGAGAGAGAGAGGAGACAGAGACAGAAGAGAGAGAGACAGAGAGACAGACAGACAAGAGACGAGACAGAAGGAAGACAGATAGTACACGACAGAAGAAGAACAGAGAGACAGACAGAAGACAGACAGAAGACAGAAAGACAGACAGACAGACAGACACACAACACACACACACACACACACACAAACACACACACACATACACAAACACACAGACGACACAGACACACACACACACACACCACACACACACACACACACACACACACACACACACACACACACATACACACACACACACACACACAGAATCCCGAAGCTTCCATTGACCTGTCAATACTGCACCAGGAGCAGAGGCATCTCATGTTGAAAAGAACGACACCTTAGTGTAGATAACCTTCTTCTCTGTGAGAGAGAGAGTGAAAGGTTGCCAACTCTCAGCATCTCATCTCAGTGTGCAATTGAGTTGCCTCTCCTCCTACCTCTCTCTCCTCCTTCCTCCTCCTCTCACTGCAGCGGTTTTTCTGCTCTGTGCCGTCATCCATCATCAACAACTGACCATTGAAGTTGTTTCGGGAGTTTTGATGGTTTGTTTTGAAAGTTTGTATTGGTTTGTTGTTTGTTTTCTTGTTGTTAGTTTGTTGTTGCTGTTTTAAAGGTGGAGCTCATGCTTGTTTATTTCTTTTTCTTTTTTTTGACATTTAGTGTTGTTGAATCAAAGATTGTTCATACTCATCCATTACCCTTGAAAATAGATATTAAACACGATTTTAAAGAACCTGTATTGTAACTTATCCCTGATCTTTGCTTGGGAGATGGGATAGAGAGTGTGGATCAAAAGTGGCAGGCACTCTCTAATGTAACTATAAATGTATAAAAAGTAAAACAAAGGACGAAAAATGTGTTCAGAATTGACTGCCACAAAGACAGACATTTGCAGACACTCAGGTTGTGTGGGGCTTAAAGGTTTAGATGCATTAAAAGTTAAATAGTTTAGGCTGTTATTCCTAATAACTTAATCACCCTTTGCATTTATTTTCTGTCAACAGATTTCTTATGGCTGTTGAGAAACAGAAAGAAACAGTCTTTTAAAATATGGGTGTCATTTTTACTCAAAACTGTGACTTAGGTTCAAAACTGCTATGTGTCTATTAATTTCAAGATTTTTCTATGCAACTTTAAAGAACATATACTGTATAGCAGTCTGGAGTGCGTAACAAAATTATCCTATTTGCTTACGGAATAAGCATGTTTGAAGATTAGAAATTATAATTCTAGAGTCCCCATTGAATTGTTCCCATGGCAACGATGATGCGTAGCATAACTTGATTTAGAAGGTTTTTGTTTTTCATTTTTACAATGTGATACACTTTGAATCTGAGCTATAAATTTCATAATTAAATTGTAACACATTTGACCAACTACGATATCCATAAACGCAAAACACTACTCCAAATAAGTGCATAGATAATTTAAAAAAAAATTAAAAACCCGACATTTAAAAAAAAACTAACCCGAAACACAATAAGAAAAGGTGGGGACATAGGTGTCAGAAAAGAGGTGGGAGAGATACCTTGGAGATCTCAGACCTGCCAACGTTACACCAAAAATAAGACCACTCCAGTCGAAACCCCTTCCTAAGGGAAAAACAACAATTCTCCCCAGGGCTAAGAAAGCTGCAAAACCCTTCAAGATCTGAACAGAGTGGGGAGTGGGTAGGGGGGGGGGGGGGGGGGGGGGGGATAAGATCTTCAATGCATGCCAGCTTTTTTTTTTTTGGTTCTTTTCCTTTTTCTGTTTTGCTTTCATTCTCGACTTGCCCATTGAACGAAAAGGTTTTCGTTTTGATGGTCTGTTTCTTTCTTGACATGTTTTGGTGCTGATTTTATCAGAACTCTGAAGCTTTCCATGATAAAGAGGATAGAGAAAGTATCAAGAAGACAGGCACCCAAAACAGACAGATAGGCAGGCAGGCAGGCAGGCAGGCAGGCAGATAGAATGACAGATAGATAGATAGATAGATAGATAGATAGATAGACAGACAGACAGACAGACAGACAGACAGACAGACAGACAGACAGACAGACAGACAGATAGACAGATAGATAGATAGATAGATAGATAGATAGATAGATAGATAGATAAGATAGATAGATAGATAGATAGATAGATAGATACACAGGTCCACCAACCAAACCGAACGAATGAAT
Source organism: Stramonita haemastoma (assembly GCA_030674155.1). Taxonomy (NCBI): domain Eukaryota; kingdom Metazoa; phylum Mollusca; class Gastropoda; order Neogastropoda; family Muricidae; genus Stramonita; species Stramonita haemastoma. The sequence continues at coordinate 26,108,148 of CM060333.1, read as the reverse complement.
CCCCATCCCTCCACACGCATGCACGCACGCACACACACACACACGCAACACACACACACACACACACACACACACACATCACACAGCACACACACACACACAGGCACACGCGCACACACACACACAGGCACACACACACGCACGCACGCACACACACACACACACCACACACACACACACACACACACACACACACACACACACACACACACACACACACACAAAACACACACACACCACACACAACACACACAACCACACACACACCGGAGGATGAGACATAGATAAGCAAAGAAAACGGAAATAAGGAATAGATGCATGGAAAAAAAGAGAAACGCAGGAAAGAAAATATAGAAAATAAAACAAAAACGAAAGACAGTATGGTAAAAAATGAACAAAAAGCAAAGAGAAAAAGGCAAACAGAAAACAACAAAAAAAAACATTTTAAAAAAAAAGAGAAAGAAGGGAAGAAAGGAAGAGAAAGAAAAGAAAAACGAGATAGCAAACCAGAAAAAAAGAAGAGAATTAACAAAAGAAAGAAAGAAGAAAGGGGAAGGGAGAGAGAGGAAAAGGGAGGGAGACAGATAGACAGATATACAGAGTAGGAGAGAGTGAGGGAGAGACAGGAAGACAGAGAGCGCGGGAGACAGACAGACAGACAAACAGATAGACAAACAGATAGACAGAAAAGACAGAGACAGGGAGAGATAGAAAAAGAGAAAAAAGTTATAAAAAAGACAGGAAGAAAGTAAGTTTTTTAAATAATAATGAAAATAAACAAGATGAGTGATTTATGTCATTTCAAAGTTGTGCTTCGCTAATGAATTAATAGCTGATAATGTAACATTTAACGCAACATTAACACAGCAAAATTGCCTAAGTGGCCGGGGGAACAGAGGTTTAAAAAAAAGTTATGCATTTAATGGAATGACAGAAAGCACAGACACGCTCGACAATCAAAGAAAGAGGTAAAAGAACGAACAGAAGAACAAAACAAACAAAACACAACAAGCAAGCAAGTAAACAAACAAAGAATTTTTTTTAAAAGCCACTCTTGTGTATCAATACGTGTACCTGGCTGACAGATTTAAAACTAATAATACCACACTCAGTGCAATAATAGAACCAGGGAAACCTGAAAAGTTAAACAAACAAAAAAGAAAATGAGTGAAAACACACAACTAATGCATTTGTAGAACTCTCTGATGGAAAAACAGAGTAAAAACACACAAAAAAACCCACTTCTGTCACAAAGCAGTCAACTCGAAAATTGTTTGGAATCGGAAGAATATTGCAAGCTTTCATGTGCGTGGGAGAGAAAGGCTTTTACCCCAGAGAGTTGTTTCAGCTTTAAGTTCTGTTTCTGTGGCTGTGTTGTCAGGTCTGGATAGAAATCTGTCAGGTATCACCCTTCTCTTTTGCCGCTTCCAGTCTCTCTCTCTCTCTCTCACTGCTTATGTTTGTTTGTCCTCCTCCCTAACGTACTTCTGTGTCTGCTGCTCTCTGTTTACTGTTCATTTTTTGGAGGTTGTTTAGTTGACACAGCTTTTTGTGAGCTTCTGTAACAAGTTGAACAGGACTGACTTTCAGTTGTGGTTTTTTTCAACTGTTGTTGTGATATTGTAATTTATTTATTAACTTATTTTATTGTATAGTGTGTGTGTGTGTGTGTGTGTGTGTGTGTGAAAATGACTGAAAAATATGTTGTTATATCCCAAATGAGCCAAAATGTTTTGATACATTCAAGACCGATAGGAACAAAAGCTGCAACTTTGTAAATCTGTGTCTGTGTGGCAGCCAATGTCATGGCCTTAATACATGACTTTTCCCTTTTTTTCCCCCTAACTGACGCTTGCCTTCTGTGTCTGACTGTCTCTACTAACATCCTAGCTGTCTCTATCACCTAGTCTCTCTCTATGCAGAGACTCAGGCCTGACACTAAAACATGGACTGATACTGTATAACCAGGAAAGAAAGGAATCACCTCCAACACCACTGCCACAATGACCACTACCAACAATACTGACAACAATAACAGCAAACAAAGAATCTTCTTTTAGTAGTTCTAATCAGCTTTGACCAGTGAAGGTGACTTGACTTGATCTGTATGAGCTCTGTGCAGAATCGTAGAGGCAGTGCACAGAACGCTTCAGACAGTATGTGTGTGTATGGGTGGGGGTGGGGGTGGGGGGATACGGGTGGAACCCATCCCTCTGCAGGCAGCAGACTGCGTGCTACGTATCTTGGAATGTTCCTGCAATCCATGCCACTGGCTTTAACAGGTCCCCTCTCCGAAGATCTCTGCATGCTGTAATGCTCATGCCACTTAATGATAATAAATAAAACTTAAATCGTTTTGAACTTGTTATTATACAATTTATATTATGCTCAAAGCGTATAACATGTTTGCAATAATACAATTGTAACAGAGTGTACACATTTGATCTGCCGCGACTCTGTACAACTTTTCGGCGATGACAGCACGGTCAGACAGTGGGAATGTGGCCTCTAAAAAGAGGCTGCATAAATACTACATCTTACCGCTATAGGCAGAGTGCATGCAACGGATGGTTTTCGATCACCCCCCAACGATACAGAACGCGCACAATTCACAGGTGTCGATCTAACGTTAGATCCACGACGCTGTGATTGGCACTTCTGATCGCATGGGAAGTAATCTTATTACCGCCCCGTCACACAATAATTAAAAACATTTACATTAAGCTTGATTCCACATTCATTCCACTGCAAAAAAAAAAAAAAAATGCTGATCATATAACTTGGATCACAACAAGCATGGAGACTTAATTATTAAAATCATTAACAGAATCGTTATCATTAAAAACTATGACAGAGACCTTGATTGCACATTCACCAGGTTGCAATGACCTTTTTATTGCATAACATTCATTCGCAACAAGCCAAGAGACATGGTACTAACAATTAAAATCGGACATTGTCACCAATCACATGCTATCATCCCTCTCTCACACTAATCCAAACTTCCCCTCTATCTGCATCTTTTTTTTTTTATTACCCAAACAAAATGAACTGCAAGTAAAACAGACAGGTTGTTTGGATTGAAGTATAATTTCAATAAAAAGCAAGGAGAAAGCACTGGTTTAAAAAAAAAAAAACTCCATTGAATGAACTATTCTGAACGCATTCGCGCACAAACCGTTGCTCTATTCCATGTCACTTTCCACGGTACAAATAAGAAACAGAAAACAGAAAAAAAAAAACAAGACAACAACACACATATCGCTCCTTTAACTCAATCAATCCAAGTATTGTTGAACCCGTAACCAAAAAGCCAATACGGTCCCATTGAATCAAAAACAAGTACTACCTTAACGAAAAAGAAAACATGATGGAAAAACAAACCGTGTAATAACAGTAAATCGAAACACGAGGAAGACGATGATAGAACAGTGCAGGGAGAGAGGGAGCTGGGGAGCAAAAGGTTAACTCCATCATTCCCAGAGGCTTTTGTAGTCTCTTCTAGTCCCCACATAGCCCTTTACTATATTGCGTTATTCTTGTACCTGACCGATTTCCGTTCAAAGCTGACAACACTGCCACAGAAACAGAACCACTTAAGCTGAAACAACACTCCTCCAGGGTAAAAGCCTTTCTCCTCAGAGACATCAAAGCCGCAGCAACATCCTTCACAATCCAGGCAGTGTTTGAGTTAACTCCATCTTGCCAGAGGCTTTTGTAGTCTCTGCTATTCCCCACACGGCACTTTACTACATGCGTTAAATTCTTATTTCAACCCCCATTTTGTTTTATGTTGCAGATTCATGTTATCGCTGAGTGGTTAAGGTCATTTAACTTCAATCCCATTGGGCCATGAAGTCGTGGGTTCGTATCTTGGCAGTATCTGGTGAATTAAGAGCGAGGATTTTTGACGATCTCCGAAGTCAAATATAAGCGCAGACTTGCCAGTGCCTTAGTTTCCTTTGTGTACATACACATGCAGTGGCAACAATTAATTGTATGGGGCTTTTCCCGTAGTTTTCTGCTCCTTGGCTAGGGCTCCGAGGTTTACCAATGGTGGGATTTTTGGATGTCATCATAAAAAAAAAGAATAAAAAAAAACAAAAAATAAATAAGAGAACAAAGAAAAATATACCAGCAGTAGATCAAATATGCACATGAAGGATCCCTTAAGTCATGTCAGGTTGGTTACGTAAACACGAAATTACCCAGCATACATCTCCGAAGTCGGAATGCGGCTACCTCAACGTGGGCAAAAACTGGTCGCAAACGCAGAAATCTCACCGTTGGTAAACCTCAGAGTTTTAGCTTAGGAATGAGAAGAAAACCCCCAAAAAGATGTTCATTTTGCGTTCAATATTTCATTGTCAGGTTCGGGTTCGAATCTGGTCGAGGAGATTTTTTCTCCTAGAGTTAACATCAGTGCTGACTCCACTCTCCCCAAAAGTCCTTCGGATGAGACTTTAAACCGAGGCCCCGTGTGCGAACGCACGCAGAACATCTTGCGCACACGTTAAATTCTGTTCCGCTTTTCGTAAGAGTAGGCCATCGTGTGCCGGTGGGAACAGATGACAAGATTTACAAAACTGCATACACACGGGGACCGGATGAAAAAAAGCACATGATTGCTTATTCTGTTATCCTCGATATAAAAGAATAAATAAATAAATAAAAATTGTCAGCTTTAAATCTGCTATCCAGGCACACAAGTCTGCATGGGAGGTCACGTTTTCCTTCTTCATTCTTTTTTTTTACCTCTTTCTTTTCTTTGTCAGTCGGGCGTGTCTGTACTTTCTGCTTATCCGTAAAAAGTAGCTTGTTTCACCGTTTTTACCCCTATTTTGGGCAATTTGGTGTGTTAATGTTGCGTTAAATGTGCCATTATCAGCTGCTGATTCATCTTCAAGGCTCAACAAATCTCCAAATTACGCATGTTTGTTTCATTCTATTTGTCTGGCTGTTGTGTGTGTGTATGTGTGTCTTTCTGTGTGTTCTGTGTGTGTGTGTGTGTGTGTGTGTGTGTGTGTGTGTGTGTGTGTGTGGTGTTGTGTGTGTGTGTGTGTGTGTGTGTGTGTGTGTGTGTGTGTGTGTGGTGTGTGTGTGTGTGTGTGTGTGTGTGTGTGTGTGTGTGTGGTGTGTGTGTTTGTATGTGTGTGTGTGTGTGCGCGCGCGCGTGTGTGTGTGTGTGTGTGTGTGTGTGTGTGTGTGCGCGCGCGTGTGTGTATGTGTGTGTGTGTGTCTGTCTGTCTGTCTCTCTGTCTCTGTCTCTGTCTCTCTCTGTCTGTCTCTCTGTCTGTCTCTCTGTCTCTCTGTCTGTCTGTCTGTCTGTCTGTCTGTCTCTCTCTCTCTCTCTCTCTCTCTCTCTCTCTCTCTCTCTCTCTCTCTCTCTCCTCTCTCTCTCTCTCTCTCTTGCTTTTTTTTTCTTTTCTTTGTCTGTGCTGTCTTTTATTCTTGTTTTTCTTTTCTTTCTGTTTTTCTTACTTTCTTTGTTTCTCCCTTTATTTTCCTTCTTTCTCTCCTTCTCTTTTTTTTTTAATCTCTTTTCCTTTGTTGCTTCTAGGTTCTTTCTGTGCGTTTACTTTTTACTTTGATTGTCATTTTTCCTTTCCGTCTTTATCCTTCCTTTCTTTCTTCTTTTTTTTTTTTTTTTTTTTTTTACATGCATTCCTTGTTTCTATTTGACGTTGTTCTTCTTCAATCTGTTTCTCCTTACACTGCTATTGCTCTCGTTAACTTGCTGAATGCAATACACACAACCATACACACAATTTATTTGTTTTCTTAAAGAACTTAGAACCAAACATTCGAAAAGTAAACTGATATGGGTACAAGTTAGGGTTTTAACCCATCAACCAAGAAAAATCACCAACAACTGAAACAAGAAAATCTTGTAGTACAACACAAAAAGGTTTTTTGGGTTTGTTTTTTTAGAAATATTACTGTCATCTTGATTTTGCAGGTGTGTGTGTCTGTGTGTCTGTGTGTGTCCGTATCTGCTATTTTCACATAAACTCTAACATTGTTTCATCTATTTGGAATAATGTTGAAACATGCAACGACAAAGCATAAAGAAGCACAGGCCCTAAAATGCATGATGAAATGGTGTCAGCAGTAAGAAATAAATAAACATAGGGCAGAAGTGAGGAAAGAACATGAAGCAAAAGAGAGAAGAGGAAAGAAGAAGAAGAAGAGGGAAGGATACAGGTCTGACAGATTTCCATTCAGACCTGACAACACAGCCTTTACAAAAAGCAGAGCCACTTAAGTTGAAACAACGCCTTAAGGTAAAACAGGCTTCCTTTCTCCCCAGGGAGGCAAATGCTGCAGAACCCCTCAGCATCCAGGCACTGTTTGAGTTAACTGCTTCATGCCAGAGGTGTTTTGTACTGTTATTCCTCCCCTGGATATTCAACATGCTTTTTTTTTGTTTTTTAACCTTTTTAAAAAACATTTATTATATTGCAAATGTTCCATTTAATGGTTTAGTTTTTAATATGTCAGCAAGGTTCTTGATGTATATGCGAGGTGTTGTTTTTTCTCTCCTTGTTTAATACCTTTTTATTATTTGTTATGTAGGCGTCTCTATACTTTTCTGTCGTTTTGTAAAAGAAAAAAAAACTTTTTCTTTACAACTGTACCCCTCTTTTTTACAATATCGGGGGCTAATGTTGCGTGAAATGTTTTATCATCACCTTCGTTTTGATGACAAGGCAAAACAAATGCGCATGTGGCACACGTTGTTTGTTTTCGGTTGTTTTGGTTTTGGGTTTGTTTTTTTTTCATTATCACTTTTCTTTCATAGCTTGTCTGTTTTTCCCCTTTTGTTTTTGTTTGCTTTTCTCTTTTCTTCTCCTCCATTTTATTTTATTTTTTTCTGTTCTACTTTTTTGCTATTTTTTTTTTCTTATTGTTTGGATTTTTGTTTATATGTTTGCATATCTCTTGTTTGTTTTATTTGTTTATTTCTTAGTTTCCTTTTTCTTTTTGT
>CM060333.1:26073660-26078660 GCA_030674155.1 Stramonita haemastoma | reverse complement strand
CAAACACACACAAACACACACACGCACATACACACACATACACATACACATACACACATGCGCGCGCGCGCGCGTGTGTGTGTGTTCTCACTACTCGGACAAACACACAGACATGCATACAGATAACATTCTGCCCATCCACTATTCAAACATGCTACATAAAAAAAAATATTGGTGCGGGGCGAACTCCCGAATAAAACCTCCCACCCACGAAAAATCCCACGCTTTCTGCTACCATTAGCAATACAAAATAACCACAGTGGAAAATTTAGGACGGTACTTTCCTATACATTTCGCCAATATTATTCCTCCTTTCAAAAAATAGGCACCTTGAATCATTCAATTGAACGCTCAGTTACTCCCTTCATGCATTCCTTACGACAGTGTGATTCGTACGAAAACCCCATACAGACACGTTGAAAAAGAAGAATCAAAGGTACCATGAACGAGAAATCTCTTCAATAGGTGTGTTGACAGGTCGTAAGTTATTGATGCTGTCAAAACGCGTGTTGAAATGCGCTTACCCTATCAAAGCTACCCGTCTCCCTTTATGTAAATGTTCGATTTCAGTACTAAACAGACGGTTTTGTCAGGTATTGGTGTATGAGAAAGGTGTCGAGGCCTTCACTGAAATGTTGTTATGCTATCACAATATTGTGTTGAGACTGTCTTCAAGATTCAAGATTCATTTCAAGAACCCCCCTTCCCCCCTCTCCTTAGGGGGACATGACATTTAACAAAACCAAAACTTACAGATGTGGGCGTGTGAAAATACTCACAACATATTTAATCATTCGTTGCAAAATGAATAGTACAAATTGTGGCAATGAAAAGAGAAAGAGCTTTCACAAGACAGGACAGGAACAATAAGTCAACATGATATTTAGATACACTAACAATCAATTCCACTTTCTGTCTCTATCTCTCTCTGTCTGTCTGTCTCTCTGTCTGTCTGTCTCTCTCTCTCTCGCTCTGTCTGTCTCTCTCTCTCTCGCTCTCTCTCTCTCCCCCTCCCTCCCTCCCCCCTCTCTTTCTCTCTCTCTCCCTCCCCCCCCCTCTCTCTCTCTCTCTCTCCCTCCCTCTCTCTCTCTCTCTCATGTAACAACCATGGAGCATTGTAATAACACACACTTAATTAATCAGTACCTCGCCCAATACAGCATAAATAGATACAAACATTTTATGTCGAAAAGTAAGTAGAGTTTCAGAAGGATCATGTAACAACACACATTTTATCAGTACCTCACGCAACACAGCGTAAACAGATACAAACATACTACTGCAAAAAATAAACATAATAAGTAGTGTCTTCAAAAGGCGCATGTAACAACACACACTTCATCAATACCTCGCCCAACACAGCGTAAACAGATACAAACATAGTATGGCAAAAACTAAATAAACTTTAAGAAGGACCATGTGACACCACACACTTCATCAGTACCTCGCCCAACAGCGTAAACAAATACAAACATATTATGGCAAAAAAAAGTTTCAGAAGGACCATGTAAACACACACTTCATCAGTACCTCGCCAAACACAGAGACAGACAGGTAGTTTCAGAATGATCATGTAACAACACATACTTAATCAGTACCTCGCCCAACAAATCATAAGTAGATACAAACATATTATGGCAAAAAAAAGTTATAAAGTTTCAGAAGGTCCGTGTGACAACACACACTTAACTTCATCAGTACCTCGCCCAACACAAAATAAATAGATAGAAACATCTTACAGCAAATAAAAAGAGTAAAGTTTCAGAAGAACCAGGTAACAACACACACTTCATCAATACCTCTCCAACACAGCGTAAACAGATACAAACATATTATGGCAAAAAAAAAGTCAACTTTTCAGGAGGACCATGTAACAACACACACTTCATCAATACCTCGCCCAGTACAGGACAAACAGGTAGAATTTTAGAAGGACCATATAACATCACATATTTCATCAGTACCTCGCCCAACACAGGACAGATAGGTAGAGTTTCAGAAGGACCATGTAAAACCACATACTTCATCAGTACCTTACCTAACACAGCCTAAACAGATACAAATACATAGCAAAAACTAAATAGAGTTTAAGAAGGACCACGTTGCAACACTCACTTCATCAATACCTCGCCCAATACGGCATAAAAAGATACAAAAAACATAGGGCAAAAAAATATAAGCAGAATTTCAGAAGAATCATGTAACATCACACACTTCACAGTACCATCTCGCCCCACACACGTAAATAGATACAAACATTATAGCAAAAAAAGGAGAGTTTCAGAAGGACCAGGTAACAGCACACTTCATCAGTACCTCACCCAACACAGCGTAAACAGATACAAAAACATAGGGCAAAAAAAAGAGTTAAAGTTTCAGAAGGACCAGTAACAACACACACTTCATCATACCTCTTATGGCAAAAAAGTCAAAGTTTCAGAAGGACCAGGTAACATCACACACTTCATCAGTACCTCGCCTAACACAGCGTTAACAGACACAAAATTATTATGGCCAAAACCAAATCAGTACAGATTCAGAAGAACCCGTATCAACACACACTTCATCAGTACCTCGCCCAACGCAGCGTAAACGAATACAAACATACTACTCCAAAAAATAAACGTAATAAGTAGCGTCTCAAAAGGCCATGTAACAACATATACTTCATCATACCTCGCCAACACAGTGTAAACAGATACAAATATATGGCAAAAGCTAAGTAGAGTTTAAAAAGGACCATGTAGCGACACATACTTCATCAATACCTCGCCCAATACAGCATAAATAGATACAAATATTATGGCAAAAAAATGCCAAAGTTTCAAAGAACCATGTAACAACACACACTCATCCCAATACCTCGCCCAATACAGCATAAACAGATACAAATATTATGGCTCAAAAAAACTAAAGTTTCAGAAGGACCAGGTAACATCACACACTTCATCAATACCTCGCCCAATGCAGCATAAATAGATACAAATATTAGGCTAAAATTTTATGTTTCAGAAAGGACCATGTAACAACACACACTTCATCAGTACCTCGCCCGACACAGGACAGACAGACAGACAGACAGACAGTCAGGAGTCCAGCAGGTATCACCCCCACCTCCAGCAGTCCTTGGGGAATCAGCTGCGCTGGCAGGCTGGCATTCTGCGGCAGCGCAGATCCTCCATTTCATCCCTGCCACTGGGGGGGGAGGGGCTGCAGATAAGGCCTGACATGCCTCACAGACCCCCCATCCATCCATCACCAGTCTGCTGCTGCTGCGTAGCACACAGGACGTGAGGAGAGTAGAGAATTCGTTTTGAAAACTGTTTGCTCCTTCCCTTCACGTCTGCTCCCTCCAATCCTTTGCATTGCTGCGATGGGGCAAGTTCTAAACTAAAAGCAAAGCTTTCAGTGAAAATCTGATTAACTAGCTAGCTCTGTGTGGAAAAAACTCGATCGTTTGTTTAATCGTGTTATTTCTTATGTATAATCTCCGGTGGGGAAAAATATTCGTCAATGGAAATTGTAAGTGATTTGTAACATCATAATTTTTTCTCTGATTGTGTGTTTTTCCAGTTCAATTGGGGTTAGGATTTTTTTTTTGTTTGCTTCTATAATTTGTGTTGTCTTGTGTTTGTGGTTCAGAGGGGGAACCATGGAATGATAATAAGGGTGTAAAAGAGGTTCAGGAGTCCTCGATTTTTCACGACCAAATGATAAACAATCTGTATTCATAGATCAACAAAACAGTATACATATCCTTGAATTTATTAGTGTATAAGAGTTTTCTTTCAGAAAAATGATATATAATATTTATGTACAATGAACAGTCCTAATAGGTTATCAACCAAAATTACACGCCTCCCGCCCCCTCCCCCCCCCCCCCCCCCCCCCCACACACACACACACACACTCACTCACTCACTCGGATGAGACTTTAAACCGAGGTCCGTGTGCGAACGCTCGCAGAGCATATTACGCACACGTTAAATCCTGTTCCGCTCTTCGTAAGAGTAGGCCATCGTGTGCTGGGGGAACAGATGACATTTACAAAACTGCATACACACGGACTGCATGTAAAAAAAAAAAAAAAAAAGCACAAGATGCTTATTCCATTATCCTCGATATAAAGAAAGAAAGAAAGAAAGAAAGAAAGAAAAAAGAAAGAAAGACCACTCACTCACTCACTCACTCACTCACTCACTCACTCATCGCGACCATTTTCCTACCAGATCTCTTCCAGCAATCGAAGATTTCATACAGCTCGCATATGGGAAAGAAACCTTTCAGTCTGCTGCAATAAGTGAAAGGATCTATTTTAACAGGAACTTAAGCATTAAATGGCCTGCCGTCTGGAACTGGAATTAACCAATTTCCTGTCCAGACTTTAAGTACGATTCCTTGTGGGGCTTTTAGCACATCAATACCTGTATTGACAGAGCAGTTATGTCAAGCATTTTTTGGTAATATGATAAAATTTGCGATCTATAAAATTCTTCAATGATATCGTCATAATATTCGTTGTTGTCGTTGTTCCTATCGTTGTAGTTGTCATCCTTGTCGTTGTCATCTATATTGTGATTAATCATCGTTCATCATGGATGTGGGTCATCGCCGTCGATGCTATCATCATCCTCATCACCATTACTGTCCTCAATATCGTCGTTGTGTGACGTCTCTTCTCATTACTCATGTGGGGATGCCGGGGGCCTGTCAGTATAAATAGCATCTCCACATTCTGGAAATTCCGTGCGAGAAATTTCCTCGTTTCTTTCACTCTCTTTGTTTCTGTCTTGTTCCTTTTTGTTTCCTGTCACCTCCTTCTTGTTTATTTTCTGTCTTCTTGGTCCATTCTCTTGCGGGTTTTTTTTTTCTGGAAAGACTTAAAAAATAACAATTGTCTTATGCCGAAATCGAATGCGCTAGGCCTGACTTGTCGGGCGTTAACTGGCAGCGTAACGTATTTTCACTCATATAGCAGACAACAATAGTTGCTGTCAGAG
>CM060333.1:26061160-26063660 GCA_030674155.1 Stramonita haemastoma | reverse complement strand
GCAGATCCATACAGAAGTTGGTCTGGAATGTAAGTATAAATCCCCAGCCTCTTATCTCCAAGTGCAGACGAGATTCAAACTCTCCCTGCTATGACTGTTGAGATTAAAAGATGTGTCATCTCAATCATTCGACCATCCACTTAGAACAAATAGACATGTAATGCAACGTTGTCGTTTTTGGTCAAGACTTTAGACACACAACTTTAATACTAAGATGGGAGATAACTCTGGCAAGTTGTTGTTGTGATTGTATTTATGCCCCGTGGATATTTCAGATTTAGGGGCTTAAAGAAAGTGGATGCTGAAGACAAGACAGCAGAATATTCAAACACACACTCTAAGACTCAAATGTTAATTTATCTTCAACATGTAGAAGCAAAGCAGTACACATTCATCAAATAAGAGTATGGAATGGAGATGAAAGCCTACCCCAATATTTTTTTTTATCTGGATAACGCTAGGATATAATTATATAGCACGGTCGAAACCATGCAGTACATTTCAAAGAGAGCAATAGCCCGCAACACAATGTATAATGATGTCATATTCTGTAATTTTTTTTCTCCCACAAAGTATCCAGCCAAAAGTAGTACTGTGAGTGGTTGGGACAGATTGTATTCAACAGTTTAATTGCTGTTCATGATTGCAGATTAAAAAACTAGCAGTCCCCACACCCAAAAAAGCCAACCGAACAAAAAAATACCCAATTTAGTGTTGAAATATGTCATGCCGAAGAGGTAAGACAGTGGGTGTTGTGTAGTATATGTCCTCAGCGCAGGTGTTTCATTATCTTCTCTGTGTTTCAGAGAGAGAGAGAGAGAGAGAGTGGGTGTGTCTGAGTCTGTCTTCTTATATATGTGTCTACAGCTATTCCAGGCTACCCCCAAAATATCTTAGTCCAACATAACCCAGGAACTCCACACTTGTGAACAAACTTATTGAAGGACACCTCTGAGTTTTTTTTGTCACAATGTGGCGTTAGCAGAGACATCACTTATACTTTTCGCTTTCTTCTTCCTCCTCCTCCCTCCTCCCCCCGCCCACCATTTACAAGAAGAACTCTTTCCACCTGCCTCTGCCTCTGTAGCTATCTTGTGTCTTTGATTATGATTCGTATCAATATGCCTGTCAGTATTGTAATTGCCTGTCGAGATGATTAAAGTGTTTTTGACTTGGACTTTGACTTGCCTTGATATTCTGGTCTAAGGACCCTGGTCCTCTCCCTCCAGAAATCCAGAGCTTTTTGCATGAGTTTGTTTGGTAGACGGGGCCTACCTACAAGCCCCGCTCCTCCTCCATTTCTCCAATATCTAAGCGAGGACAGTGTCTCTCTCAGACACACAGAGTAATGGCGGAGCACACACACCTTGGATTCTCAAGGTTGAACGATTGGCGGAAAACTGTAGACGACACGTGATTACTCGAGAGACTTTTGTACCCGAACTCTCCAAAATAAACACCATTACAACCGGTCCCAAATTGCTCGCCCAAGCGTCGCCGTGACCAGCGACGGTTCCTTGAGGCAGAAAATACTTGCTTGCTCTGCTGATCAAACAGAAAGAAGACCCGTGAGATCTCTGTTAGGAGGCTTCTTTCTTTCTGTCTTTCTTTTTGTTCTTTGTTTTGTTTCTTCTCCTCCTTTTTTTGTGCTGTATTTTGTGAGTCTGCTGTGTCCCCTCCTCCCCCCAAATTCTTGTAGAGTTCCTTTTGTGTAAATACATTAGAGGACTGGTTCAATTGTGTGTACGCTTTCAAGCGCTGTTTTCGCTTCTGTAGAGGGGAGCTTAATGAAGGGGGAAAGGTTACGTCAATAGTGTGTGTTGAACGGTAAGAGCAGATAGATCAACACAGCAGGGGCAGGTGTTGCAGAGAGCTTTAAACAATTACCTACCTCTTTTTTTCCACCTGTCACTGGGATCTTCTTGTTTGTTCCAGTTTATAGGGGGGTGGGGGGGGGTGTGTGTGGTGTGTGTGTTGTTGTGTGTGTGTGTGTGTGTGTGTGTGTGTGTGTGTGTGTGTGTTGGTGTTGGTTGTGTGTGTGTGTGTGTGTGTGTGTGTGTGTGTGTGTGTGTGTGTGTGTGTGTGTGTGTGTGTGTGTCTGGGTGTGTGTAGTTGTGTGTGTTGTACGTGTGTGTGTGTAGTGTGTGGTGTGTGTGTGTGTGTGTGTGTGTGTGTGTGTGTGTGTGTTGTCTGTGTCTGTGTGGAGGGAGGGGGGTCTAGGTGGTATATTACATAACCCAAACATGTCACGTCTTTGGTTTTGCTTGTCTGTTTTGATTTCGTTTTTTCTTTCTTTCTTTTTTCTTTTATACTCATGTTAGTATTTACAGAAAGGCTGACGTGTTGTACAGTAGTGTGGTTTGTTTCAAGTACATAAAATAATCCTTATTCTTAATTTGTTGTTTTTACCCAGGGCAGATTTCTGTTCTTACAAGTGGCACACCTTTCCTCAGGGCAAACCGTGTCACCAAAAAGTAACAGTGCCGTTGTTTTTATTGTA
>CM060333.1:26046160-26056160 GCA_030674155.1 Stramonita haemastoma | reverse complement strand
TCTCTCTCTCTCTTCTCTCTCTCTCTCTCTCTCTCTCTCTCTCTCTCTGTCTCTTGTTCTCTCTCTTCTCTCTCTCTCTCTCTCTCTCTCTCTCTCTGTCTCTCTCTGTCTCTGTCTCTGTCTCTGTCTCTGTCTCTCTCTCTCTCTCTCTCTCTCTCTCTCTCTCTCTCTCTCTCTCTCTCTCTCTCTCTCTCTCTCTCTCTCTCTCTCTCTCTCTCTCTCTCTCTCTCTCTGTGCAACTATTTCTCGCTCTGTGCTAATGTGTCTTTCTAAATATTTGTGTGGGTCACCGTGTGTACGCATGTGAGTACATAAAATGTATGTGAGTGTGTGTATGTGCTTGCGTGCGTGCGTACGTATGGCTGAAGCACTTGTCCACATGTGTGTATGTAACTGCATTGCCATTCAGTGAGCGCATGCGAGTGTGTTCGATTCATTTTACGTCTTTTTCAAAATGTGATATTAGACAGTGTGTGTGTGTGTGTGTGTGTGTGTGTGTGTGTGTTGTGTGTGTGGTGTGTGTTGTGTGTGTGTGTGTGTGTGTGTGTGTTGTGTGTGTGTGTGTGTGCTTGCGTGCGCGCGCACGCGCGCAAGTACCTTCCTGTGTTGTTGTTGATATATTTTAGGGGAGTTTCTTCGTGTTTTTTTTATTTATTTTACTTTGAGTAAACTACTTTTCTTAGCACCTTGAAACTTCAAATTTGCTGCTGAAACTTTGGAAGAAAAGAAAACACTTAATACCATGTAAACGGAAATACAAAGGAGGGTTGAATTTCTTGCATTGTGGTAGTAAGGCAAGTCTGTCTTCAAAGTCTGTCTCCATTGACCAGGTGACACTTGTTTTTCTTACAAACAGCAATAGGGCTTTCTTTTTCCTGTCACAAAGATATACACTATAGCTTCTGCATCACAGGCAGTTTTAATTTTGAACTCTACAGGGGGTGCTTGTTGGTGTAGAAACACAACAAATAGCTGCCAAACATTGAAATAAACAACAACTGGAGTTTGTGTATAATATTATTGATGTACAGAGCTAGCTTTTTTGTCTGATGGATTGAATCAAGAATCGTGTAATCGCAGTTTTGTCAACAAGGTTTACGTCTTTTTTTTTTTACCCTTTTTTTTGAATGTTATATGATTGCGGTTTTGTTTTTGTTTGTTAAGTTACCCTATGTTCAATTGAACTTTTCCTATGACCAAGAGTGCAGGGCATAAACAACTTTTTAAGTGCCTTTACTCCTTACATGCACGCACGCACGCACGCCACACGCACACACACATATTTACACACACACACACACATTTATTCACACACTCACACGCGCACACACACACATTTACATACACACACACTCATTTACATATACACACGCGCGCGCACGCACACACACACACACACACAAACACATACACATACACTTACACACACACACGCTCCTATGCACACAGATGCGTGCATCCTAAAGACATGTTATACACAATACACTAGCAAACAAACAACAAAACAGACAGGAAGCGCAGAGCGTACTCCTTAAAAAAAACATTTTTTTAAGGTAAATAGATACGTTTTTGGATTCCCTTTCAGACTGGACTGAGCTTATAGCAACCTAATCTTTTTTTGGTAAAAAAAACAACCAGAGTCAAATAAAAAGGAAAATTGAGAATTATAGGCTTGACCTTTTAACCAGGAAGCTAACACCCTAGCCCTTGTGCCCCGGTATTTGGCCAAAAACAGCCAATGTTACTCCAGTCAAATGGTATTTTTACAGGAAGTGATGTCCCCTTATGCAAATGATGTGCACAGGATTACGTGATATGTTATTGATATTGACCCCTTTTTTTTTGTTTCGAAAAGTATGAGATCATTACAGCACTGCAGCTTGATGCAGACTTGACATTAATCATTATTATAGCCTAAACACAGCTTCAAAACACAATGATACATTGAAGCACGAAAAGCTGAACGCACTGAAAGAAAGAAAGAAAGAAAAGAAAGAGAGAGAGAAAGAAAGAAAGATAGAAGAAGAAAGAAAGAAAGAAGAAAGAAGAGAAAGAAAAAAAAAGAAAGAAAGAAAGTAAGAAGAAAAGAAGAAGAAAAGAAAAAGAAAGAAAGAAAGAAAGAAAGAAGATAGAAAGAAAGAAGAAAAAGAAAGGAAAGAAAGAAAAGAAAGAAACAAACAAACAAAGAAAGAAAGAAAGAGAAAACACGAGGGGAAATGAAAGAAATGGAAGAATGAATGAATCAAAAGAAAAAAAAAACAAGTATAAAAGAAAAAAAAAGAAAGCTGAACAAATAATCGTATGTAGTCTGAAAAAGAAAGGATTAAAACAAATAAACAAACAATCAAACAAAGAAACAATCGACAGAAAAATGAAACAATAGCATATAATCGAAAACACAAAAAAAAGGAGAAAGAAATTTGTCTTTAAAAAAGAAAACCAAAGAAAAGAGCAGCAAAGGGAAAAGCAGAAAGAAAGAAAGAAAAAAAGAGAAGAAAAAATAAACGGCTTATTTAGTCGACAGAGATAAAAGAATAACAGGCAGGAAGACAGAAGAAGACAGAATAGACAGAAGACAGATAGAAGAAAGAAAGAAAGAAAAAGAAAGAAAGAGAAAGAAGAAGAAAAGAAAAGAAAGAAAGAAAGAAAAGAAAGAAGAAAGAAAAGAAAGAAAGAAAGAAAGAAGAAAGAAAAGAAAGAAAGAAGAAGAAAGAAAAGAAAGAAAGAAAGAAAGAAAGAAGAAAGAAAGAAAAAAGAAAGAAAGAAAAAGAAAGAAAGAAAGAAAGAAAGAAAGAAAGAAAAGAAGAAAGAAAGAAAGAAAGAAAGAAAGAAAAAAAAGAAAAGAAAAAAAAGAAGAACAGAAAGAAAGAAAAACCATCCAAAACAATACAGAAACAAAAAGAAAGAAACTGACAGACAAAGAAAGAAACCATCAAAAACTTATGATGACAACAAACAAATGAACAAAAGAAACAAACAATCAAAGAAACTAGAGAAAGAAAAAAGCAAACACAAAAAAGAAAAAAAAAAAAAAAAGACAATAAGACAATCAAGCAAAAAACAAAATAATAAGAAAAACTAAAAAGAAACAAACTCACCCTCTCCTAATCACAATCGCCTGCAGATATTTTTTTGTAAAGGTAGTACACACAAAGGCCATTAATAGAGTGAGGAGGAGGAGGAGGAGGAAGACGATGATGACGATGACTGATCGACGAGATGATGATGATGATGGTGATTGATGATGATGACGACGACGAGGACGATGACTATGACGAAAATAATGATGGTCAGGAGGAGGACGATGATGATGATGGTAAAAAAGTACAACACTGCAGCAGCAAAACCAGCTGCCATGATGACAATTCGTTATGAAAAGGACAAAAGAAAAATAATCACGTATGTCTGCTCAGGTGGTGATGTAACTGGTCACTTAGTGTAATTATCTGTCTGTGTTTTTTCATGTGGCTTTGTACGCTTGTTTGTTAGCGTTCTTGTCTCTATTTTTCTACTGTGGTGTGTGTGTGTGTGTGTGTGTGTGTGTGTGTGTGTGTGTGTGTGTGTGTGTGTGTGTGTGTGTGTGTGTGTGTGTGTGTGTGTGTGTGCTGTTGTTGTTGTTGTTTGTTGTTTGTTTGTGTGCCAGCCTCTCTCTCTCTCTCTCTCTCTCTCTCTCTCTCTCTCTCTCTCTCTCTCTCTCTCTCTCTCTCTCTCTCTCTCCTCATGCTCACACACGTACACACACACACACACACGTACACACACGCACACACACACCTAATGGACAACAAACAACCTAATGATTCTACAAGAGAAAGAGAAATGTTGTTCAAAAAGACAGATTATTTGCGTTCCCATTTTCCCCTGAGGTGTTCCCTGATTCCTGTAACATATTTCAATAGAAAAAAAAACTACGAGAAAAAGTTTGAAAAAAGGCAGAAAAGCCAAACAAATGAAAGAAATGGCAATGAAGGAAAATGAGTGCTTGTAACCAGTCACAACACGTTTATCATCATAAAACAAATTTATCACATGAAATTTTTATTTTAAAAAAACACAGAAAATGAAAGAAAAACCTTAAAGGTTGAAGTCGTTGAATGATAGCATCGAGTCATTCAATAAAAGGGGGGGATAAGCCTTTCTTTTGATCTGACTCGAGTTTTTGGCATCTATATGTGCACTGTTCAGAGGTCCTGGTAGTGATTGATATTCAATCCATTATGGAAACTACGAGGAGACATTAATTCCTCATAGCTAAGACCAACCAAAGCTGGAACTAAAAAGAAATAGAGGGGAAAATATGCTTATAAATATATCGGCTGTTTGGTACTAACTTATTTCCCTACCCCACCCTGAAAATTAACAAGCAACAAGCAAACAAACAAAAGCAAGAAAGAAAGAAAGAGAAAAGACAGCAAAAAAAATGGACGAAAGAAAGAAATGAAAATACAAAGAAAAAAAAAAAAAGAGCGCAGAAAAAAAGACTGAAAGAAAAAAAGAAGAATGACAGAACAATGAAAAAAAACGAAAGAAAAGAAAAAATAAGCCATACATAAGCAGATTGTTTGTCATTGCTATTAACATATATTTTACGTTTTACATAAGCAGATTGTTCTGTCATTGCTATTAACATATATTTGTATGTTATGTATTTTCTATCTGAATAAACATATTCAAACTCAAAATAAAGAGCCAAAAAGCAGAGAGAGAAAGGAGAAAAAGGCAAAAGAGAAAAACATAGAGAAAAAGAAAAGAGACACAGAGAAAGCAGAGAGACAGAGACACAGAGAATCAGAAATTAAAGGAATCAAAAAACACAAAAGAAAAATACTGAAAGAGAAAAAAACAACAAAAAAAAAAATCATTTTACAAAAATAAGTGAGAAAATTGAAAAAGAAAGAAAACAACAAAAAAATAACAGATTTTATTTAAAAAGGCTTATAAAAGCAGAAATAGAACGAAAAAACATAACGAAAAAAGGAAAGAAGAACACAAAGGAAGAAAGGCTAATTAAAGAAGAAAGATTTAAAGAACAAAACACACCAGCAAAAACAAGTGCTAACAGAACAAAATACACACAGAGAAAAAAAGGGAGACCAGAAACAAAATAGGTGGTACCAAAGAAAGACAGACAGAAAGAAAGAAAGAAAGAAAGAAGAAGATAGATAGATAATAGATAGATAGATAGATGACAGAAGAAGACAGAGAAGAGACGAGAGGACAAAGAAGTAGAGGTAGTAGGTATAGGTAGGTAGGTAGGTAGGTAGTAGTAGATAGATAGATAGATAGATAGATAGATAGATAGATAGATAGATAGATAGATAGATAGATAGATAGATAGATAGATAGATAGATAGATAGATAGATAGATAGATAGACACACAAACAATCGAGAAAAAAGGAGGAAGGAAGGAAGGAAGAAAGAAAGAAAGAAAAACAGAGGAACAGAAAGACAGACATAGAGAAACACATACACACACATGCACGCACACACACACAAAACGCACACACACACACACACACACACACACACACACACACACAACACACACACACACACACACACACACACACACACACACACAGACGGACAGACAGACAGAGACAGAGAAAGGGAGAGAGAGATGTTTCCAATGGAACATGTTCTGGAATGTTGAGAGAGAGACTGAGAGAGAGAGAGAGAGTAGAGAGAGAGAGAGAAGAGAGAGAGATGAGAGAGAGAGAGAAGAGAGAGAGAGAGAGAAGAGAAGAGACAGACAGACAGACAGACAGACAGACAGACAGACAGACAGACAGACAGACAGACAGACAGAGTCAGAGAGAGAGAGAGCAAGCCCAACTAGCAGCCTATTAGCCTTGAGCGGTGTGTGAAGGCAGCACTCATGCAGAAGATGTTAGCAGAGAGCAACATCAAAGGCTCGGAGAGTCAACGGGCCCCACGTCAGCTGTAGGGCCAAAAGAGAAGAAAAGAAACAGAAAACGATAAAGACAGAGAAAGAAAGAAAAGGAAAAAATGAATGAACCAGAAACTTTTTTTTTAACCCACAAAAAAAAACCAAAGTTTGAAATAAAAAAGCAAAAGTTGTGGATGGATGGATGAATGGATGGATGGATGGATGGATGGAAGGAGGTACGAATGCAATGCGAATGTACATACGTATGTATGTATGTATATATGTATGTATGTATGTATGTAGTATGTATGTATGTATGTATGTATGTACGTACGTACGTACGTAGTACGTAGTACGTCGTAGTACGTATGTATGTATGTATGTATGTATGTATGTATCTGTTATGTGTGTGTGCATGTATGCGGGTGTTTGCGCGCGTGCGTGTGTGCGAGCGTGCTTCTTCCGTTATGGCATGCTTGAATGCTTGCACTATGTGTGTAGGTGTAGGTGTCTTATGTGTGCACATGTGTGTGTGTTCTTATGCGTGTCTGTATGTGCAAACGCGCGTGCGTGCACACGAAAACACAGGTATATACCCGCAGGAGATCCTCAAGATGATTGATCCTTTGAGGAATATACAGAATAGCTAAAGCGGAGAACACACACACACGTGCACGCACACACGTACACACACAACGCACGCACACACACACACACACACACACACACACACACACACACACACACACACACACACACACACACACACACACACACACACACACACACACACACACACACACACACACACAAGACGTGAAAGGCAAAGGAAAAAAAGCAGGATGGTTTTTTTGCCTTGCGTCCTTAATGTGACATTTCAGTGACAGGGCCTTTAGCAGAAAACAAATGGAAGGTTTTAGAATAGCTAATCCAAGGCTGATGAAATTTGTTTCGTGACTTTTTTTTTTTTTTTTTGTTTTTTTTTTGGGGGGGGCTGTTGTTTTGTTCTGTTTTTGTATTTTTATTCGCTTAATTTGCTTTTTGTATGTTTCTTTCTTTCTTTCGTCCTTTATTTTTCGCCTTCCCTTTCCTTCTTTCTTGTTTTCTCTATTTCTTTTTTTTTCTTTCTTGCTACCTTTTTTTTCCTTTTCTTTCATTTATTTGTTCAATAGTTTGTTCGATTCGTTCGTTCAGGTCATTGTTTTGTTCTTTTGTAGTTTCTTTCTTGTTTTCCTTAATGACTTTTTTAAAGTACTTTTTTGGTTTCCTTATTTTGTTCTTTTTCCCCTTTTTCTTTCTGTCGATCTTTCCTTTTTTTATCCTTTTCTTTCTTCCTGTCTTCATTTTTTTCTCTCTTTTTTTCTTTTTTTTTTTTTTTTAAAAGGGAAGCTTCGTTACTTTGTTTTCTTGTTTCTTCGTTGGTATAGTTGCTTGAGTTTTGCTAAATATGTGTGTGTGTTGTTTTTTTAATTCTTTTACTTCTTTCATAGGTTCCCACTGAGTTCTGATTTATTTTTTGATTTTTTTATGGGAGGGGGACAGGGTAGGGTTGTTTTATACTATGTTGTGCATTGTTTTTTTCTCTTTCTTTTGCATCAATGTTCTTTTTTTATCATATTTCTATATTATTTTTCTTTATTGTATATAGATTGTATGGTGGTATATTTACTTTTCAAAGTAGTATCATTTTTCATCTTTTGTTTTACATGAATGCACTTTTTGCTCTATCTCCACAACCTGTATCCAGTGGTATAGAAGCTTTGTTGCAACTGCCCAATAAACAGTGGTTAATTTTTTTTACCTAAAAGAACAATAACACATAAAGTAAATCAAAACAAACAAACAAATAATCAGAATGAGAATTCTGTACTTAGATAAGCATAATCTCTTTCTAAGGAGCTATGGGGGTTGTTTGCTTGGGATGGTGGTGGTTTTTGTTTGTGTGTTGTGTGTGTGTTTGTTTGTGGGTTTTTCACATTATTGTTGGGAGATTTTTTTTTTTTAGATTTGAGGACGAATCAAAATCTACCAGTTCTTCAAATGTAAGATGGTTAAAACATGAATGAACCCAAATTTCAAAGCGGTGACTTCATCAAGTTTAGTAGATGAGACAGACAGACAGGCAGTCTGACATAATATACAGACAGACAGAAAGACAATCAGACAGACAGACAGACAGGCTGTCAGACAGGCAGGTAGACAACCAGACAAACAGACAGACGGGCAGACAGACAGACAGGCGTCAGACAGACAGACAGACAGACAAATAATCAGACAAAGCGACAACCAGAAAGACAGTCAGATCGATAGATAGAAAGACAGACAGACAGACAGAGAAACATAGATAGAAGAGAGAAAGGACAGAGAAAGACAAAAAGTGATAAAGAGTGAGCTTAAGAAAGATAGAAGAAGAGAGTAATGGACAGAGAGGAAAGGTAATCACAGAAAGCTACATCAAGAAAGAAGGAAAAGAGGACTTACAATGGAAAGAGGAAGAAACAACATAAATTGACAGGAACAGACTGACTACTGACTGACTGACTGACTGACTGACTGACTTGACTGATAGACAGACAAGCAGATACAGAGCAAGGTGAGCATAAAAGATAGGAAAGAGAGAACAGGAATAACTTGGGTGACTCGAGAAGAGAAAGAGAGAGAGAAACAAGACAGACAACAGACAGACATACAGACAGAAGAGGTAGAAGAGGGAGAGAGACCTAGAGACAGAGACAGAAGACAGACTAAAGACAGACAGGCAGACAGACAGACAGAGAGACAGATTGAGAGAGAGACATTGGAGAGAGATTGAGAAGAGAAATCAAAAGAGGGAGAGAGACCTAGAGACAGAGACAGAGACAGACTGAGAGACTGACAGACGAAGGGGGAGGAGGAGAGAGAGAGAGAGAGAGAGAGAGAGAGAGAGAGAGAGAGGAGAGGGGAGAGAGAGAGAGAGAGAGAGAGGAGAGAGAGGAGAGAGGAGAGAGAGAGAGAGAGAAGACGAAGAGAGAGAGAGAGAGAGAGAGAGAGAGAGAGAGAGAGAGAGAGAGAGAGAGAGACAGAGACAGAGGAGAGAGAAGACAGAGACAGAGAGATTAGATATTTTGATCCCGAAACATGTCAAATAACACCGTTTCATCTGCTCTCATTTGCCATTAAACTTTCAAAGAACCACATCATTCTGTAGCGTTCATGCCCTTAATCCTGCTCTGTCTCGCCAAACACATTTACCAGGATGGAAAACAGATTTTAGCTGTGCACTTTACTTTGATTTAAGACCTGAGCTAAACGGGAAGAAACATAAAACCACAAGGTATTATATATTTTAAACTTTCTTTCTAACTTGCGATAAAGCAAAAAGGAAAACAGATAAATCAATGTGTGTGTGTGTGTGTGTGTGTGTGTGTGTGTGTGTGTGTGTGTGTGTGTGTGTGTGTGTGTGTGTGTGTGTGTGTGTGTGTGTGTGTGTGTGTGTGTGTGTGTGGTGTGTGTGTGTGTGTTGGGGGGGGGACAGTGGGGGGGGGCAGTCTTTCTCTTTTTCAACTTTGTGCTTGCCCCAGGTAATATCTCTCCAGAATGTTTTTTTCTGGTCATGTAATCAAAGGTTCGGAAGAACAAAAGGAAATACATATGTAAGGGAGACGGAACAAAAAGAAAGAAGATTGAAAAAAATAATGAACGAATGAATTAAAGAAGGAAGGAGAGGAAAGGAGGGAAGAATGATTAAAGGATTGAATGAAGTAATTAATATTCTGAAGGAGTGGCGGGGACGAAAGAAAGAAAGAAAGAAAGAAAGAAAAAGAAAGAAAGAAAGAAAGAAAGAAAGAAAGAATGAATGAATGAATGAATGAATGAATAATGAATGAATGAATGAATGAATGAATGAATGAATGAATGAATGAAGATTGTGAAGGTGTGGGTAGGAGGAACAGCGTGAGTCAGAAAAGAAAGAGATGGGAGAGAGGAATAGGAGGAAGAAATAAGAAAAGAGAAGAAATGAGAGATAGAATAAGAGAATCGATAGACAGTCGAGGACACAGAGAAAGAAATGTGGAAAGAAAGTAGAGCTACAGAGACAAGATAAGAGAGAGAAAAAAAAAAGGGGGGGG
>CM060333.1:26018660-26031160 GCA_030674155.1 Stramonita haemastoma | reverse complement strand
GTCTTCTGTTAATTACTGTCTTGTTGTTTTGGCCTTGTTGTTTGGTTTATTTTTGTTGTTAGTTGGAGGTGTTTCTTAAATTGAAATCCCTGATTAGGGCGGGGACTGGATGTAAAAAAAGCACATGAGTGCTTATTCATTATCCTCGAAATAAAAGAATTTTATTTTATTTTATTTTATTTTTATTTGATCTCTCTCTCTTCTCCCCTTTTATCAAAATGTTATGATTTGAATGACGTATTTTGTTATAGATGGTGGTGGATTGATGTTTTCAGTTGTTTACCTCATTGTATTCTCATGTTTGCTCTTTGTTGCGCTTTTTTTCGAATAAAAATCATCATTTGATTCTTACTTCTCATTTTCGTTTCTGAATACGTGCCTTTAAAAAAAAAAAAAAAAAAAAAAAAAAAAAAAAAAAAAACTTATTATTGTATTTCTTTCTTATTTCTTGTCTGATGTTTGCTACTTGGTATGGTTTCTTGCTTTTAGTATTTGGATCATTAGTATTGTCGTTTAGTAAGAGGTTGTTTTTTTTATCTTGATGTATCCCTGATAAGGGCGGGGACTGGATGTAAAAAGGCACACGAGTGCTTATTCATTATCCTCGAATAAAAGAATTTGCTTGCCTTGCCTTGCCTTGCCTTGCCTTGCCTTGCCCCTCTCTCTCTTCTCTCTCTCTCTCTCTCTCTCTCTCTCTCTCTCTCTCTCTCTCTCTCTCTCTCTCTCTCTCTCTCTCTCTCTCTCTCCTCTCTCTCTCTCTCCTCTCTCTCTCTCTCTCTCTCTCTCTCTCTCTCTCTCTCTCTCTTGTCTCTTCTCTTCTGGTCTGTTGTGTGTGTGTGTGTGTGTCGTGGCTGGCTGTTGTGTCTGTGTGTGTGTGTGTGTGTTAGTGTTGGGGTGTATTGTTTTGTTTGTGTGTGTGTATGGTTGTGTGTGTCTTTGTGGTGTTGTGTGTGTTTGTGTGTGTCTGTTGTGTGTTTTGTGTGTGTGTTGTGTGTGTGTGTGTGTGTGTGTGTGTGTGTGTGTGTGTGTGTGTGTGTTGTGTGTGTTTCAGATATGTGCGTATGTATAAGTATCTGTATATATGTATATATGTATGTGTGTATGTTTGTATGTGTATGTATCTATGTGTGTCAATCAGTCAATTAATCAATCAATCAAATTTTTATTTCCAGATGGTACAAGGTATAGTGTGTATGTGTGTGTGAGGTTGCATGGGGTGGGGGGGTTGTTACACACTCATCCTATGCTTTTGTAGTCTGGGGCATTGCTCTACCTGGAAGATTGTCAACTCCATAAAACACGCTATGTCTGATACTTCTGGCGTAGGGTGGTTTCATTAGAATAATTACTTTTCGGGAATAGTTGCCAAATAAGCTTTGAATCATTTATACCTTCTTTCGTCTTACCTCAGGTTTATTTTCGTCCCATAAGAGCGATCACTACCTGCTAGGTCTCTGTCTACTTTCTGTCCTAATCACATTTTCCGTAGCTGTATTCAAAGCATTCATGCAATGTATAATCCACGATCATTTTTATTTTTGGTTTACGTTTTCTAGTTGAAACGGTCATGTCTATAGTTATACACTGTGAATGTGTTCAGAACAGCAACATATTGTCAGTTCCTACATTTCCCTCATATGATAACATTCATTTTTCAACCCGACCACAGCACAATTGATGGAACACACAGACAGGCAGATAGACAGACAGCGACCAAATGAATGAATTTTCTGTTACATGTCCATATAATTCTATACTTAGCCTATATTAAGGGGGAGGGGCGGTATGTAGATAATTTGGGATTGTGTGGTCAGAATCATAGGCAGACTAGATGGATTTTGAGGTTAGTGAGTGAAGAGAGAGACAAATGACAAATGACAAATGAGAGAGACAGAGACAGAGAGACAGAGACAGAGAGAGAGAGAACTCTGAACTCTGAAATGATTTGATATACATGGCCCTTGGGCCACAATACATTGGTTGGGTATGTGATGTAACATTGGGTTCATTTATATCATTGACAAAACAAGTGTATGAGAGACAAACAGATAGACAGACAGACAGACAGACAAAGACAAACAGAAACATCATCACCCAACCAAAAACACCCAAAAAAAGGAACAAACAGAGACACACAATAGAAAGAAAGTAAAGCAAAGCACGCAACGCTTTCGAAGAAAAGTCCAGACTGTAGCGCATGCATCGCAAACTGATCAGGAAAAGAAACCACAGCAAATACAGCAACAACCTGCACAATCTTCTTCTTTGTCGTCTTCTTCTTCATTTTCTTCCAGACTTCTTGTCTCTTCCGTCACAGACAACTGTTTTCCATGTCTAGGTGAGGAAGCCCCTCAGAAACCAGTTCTTCTTTAAAGCAAAAAAGAAAAAAATTGGAACGGAGGACAGAAAGAAAGAAAGAAAGAAAGAAAGAAAGAAAGAAAGAAAGAAAGAAAGAAAGAAAGAAAGAAAGAAAGAAAAGAAAAGAAAGAAAGAAAGAAAAGAGAGAAGAGAAAGAAGAGAGAGAGAGAGGAGAGAGAAGATAGATAGATAGATAGATAGATAGATAGAAGATAGATAGATAGATAGATAGATAGATAGATAGATAGATAGATAGATAGATAGATAGATAAGATAGATAGATAGATAAGATAGATAGATAGATCGATCGATCGATCGATCGATCGATTGAGAGATTAAAGAGATTAAGAGATAGATACATACATACAGACATACATCCAATATAAATCCATCCATCCATCCATCCATCCATCCATCCATCCATCCATCCATACATACATACATACATACATACATACATACATACATACATACATACATACATAAAGAAAGAAAGAAAGAAAGAAAGAAAGAAAGAAAGAAAGAAAAGAAAGAAGGGAAGAAGAAAAAAGAAAGAGAAGAAAGAAGGAAGAAGGAAGGAAAGGAAGGAAGGAAGGAAGGAAGGAAGAAGGAAGAAGGAAAGAAAGAAAGAAAAAAGAAAGAAAGAAAGAAAGAAAGAAAGAAAAAAAAAGAAAGAAAGACAGAAAGACAGAAAGACAGAAAGAAAAATGAAAAGTAACAAAAAAGAAAGAAGAGAAAATATACCAACTGTACTGGCGTGTTCTTTTTCCTACCAAAAGTAAGTCACAGTGCTTATGTACAGAAAACTTACAGAGACCGAACACTGTGTACATGATTAAAAGTTCTAACTTTGCTGTCAGGAGAAAGTAATAAGAATGGAAAGAAACCAGAGAGGGGAGGAAAACACACACACACCACAACACACACACACACACACACACACACACCACACACACACACACACACACACACTAACACACTAACACACTAACACACTAACACACACTTGTACACACACTCACACGTGTACACACACGCACACACGCATGCACACACACACGCACGCACGTGCACACACCACACACACACGCACGTACGCATACACACACGCGCGCGCGCGCGTGCATTGAGAGAGAGAGAGAGAGAGAGGAGAGAGAGAGAGAGAGGAGAGAGAGAGAGAGAGAGAGAGAGAGAGAGAGAGAGAGGACAGACAGACAGACAGAAGACAGACAGACAGACAGACAGACAGACAGACAGACAGACAGACAGAAGACGAAGACAGACAGACAGACAGAGAGAGAGAGAGAGAGAGGAGAAGGTAGAGATGAGAGAGGAGAGAGGAGAGAGAGGAGAGAGAGGAGAGAGGAGGAGAGAGAGAGAGAGAGAGAGAGAGAGAGAAGAGAGAGGAGAGAGAGAGAGGAGAGAGCAAATCTTGCCACGATTTACTTCTCGCAGCTATTTTAGTATTAGGTAAGGACCTTTCGGTGAGAATCAAACAAAAAATGCACGAATTGTTTACCAAGAAATGCAACTGACAAGTCTATTGTATCCATCTATTGAATCACAAGAAGTGGCTTTTAGTGATAGTGGTGATAATGTTTTGTTTTGTTTTGTTTGGAAGGTGTCTCTTACAATTATTTTACTTTGTTTTGTTTTGTTCTGGGGAAATCTTTTTGTTTCTTTGCTTCCTTGTGTGTTTTTGTTTTGTGTTGCTGAAGATCAAACAACACATTTACTACAAAAAATGTAATGTTTTAGTCAGGAGGTTCATACTTCGTGTATAGAATTATGTATGGGTTTTTGTTTAATTGATTATATTTGCACTAGATCAATGTCGTTGTTGTTATTTTACACTTCTTTTGCATTCTGCTTTCCAAGTTTGAAATAAACGATGTTTTATTTTGCACAAGCAGCCACATTGTTTTTTTCTGATTTGATTTGGCGTCTCTTTACTCAAAGTGACTCTAGATGAAAAATAAAATCAGTTTGAAGATTATGAAAAAAAGTTTTGATTCACCGACATATCTCTCTCTCTCTCTCTCTCCTCTCTCTCTCTCTCTCTCCTCTCTCTCTCCTCTCTCTCTCTCTCTCTCTCTCTCTCCTCCTTCTCTCTCTCTCTCTCTCTCTGACTCTGACTCTGACTCTTACTGTCTTCTCTCTCTACCTCATGTTCGTGCTTTGCGCGCGCATCGCGCTGTGTTTGTGTGTGTTTTTTTGTGTGTGTGTGTTCTTGTCGCCCCTACGCCCAAAACATTGTTTTGAAAAAATAAAAAAGTAAAGAAAGAAAACACATCAAACAAGTAATGAAACAACAAGAAACAAGAAAAAGATGGAAATGTAAACAAAAAATCAGAGAAACAATAAACCAAAGTAAAAACAAAAATAACAAGCAAACACAAACCAATAAACAACAAACAAAACAAAAAAAACAAAAAGTCGCAAAGAAATCAACAAACAAACAAGCAAACAAAATTCATAGAGAAAGAGCAAAAAAAAACCCCTCCAAATAAAAAAGAGGGGAAAGAAAAGCTAAAACAACAACAACAGCAACAACAGCAACAACAACAACTACAGCTGCAGCTGACTTAAAGCAGAAGAAGTGGGGATTGAGGAGCGCTCCCTGTGTAAAGCAGTGTGAGCTGTTATTATCCAATGACGTGCTTCTCCAAATGTCACGTGGATTACTGACGCGGCCAGGGCTCTTGACGGCAATGGAGTTTCATTACTGTTAAACGCACAGGAGAGAGAGAGAGAGAGAGAGAGAGAGAGAGAGAGAGAGAGAGGAGAGAGAGAGAGAGAGAGAGAGAGAGACAGACAGACAGACAGACAGACGAGAAAACAGACAGACAGACAGACAGACAGACGGAAGACAGACAGATAGACAGACAGACAGAGACAGAAGGAGAGGCAAACAGACAGACAGACAGACAGACAGGTAAGAAGGCAGGAAAACAGGCAAACAAGCAACCAGGAAAGTATAAATGAATAAGTGAGATATAGAAAAAGAGAGATAAGAGACAGACAGACAGAAACTGACTGACAGACGTACAGACAAACAGGACGATTAAAAACAGACACAGTAGCAGAAATAACAGAGAAAACATTTGAAATGAAAAAAAAAAGTTCTTTAATGTAAACAGCGAAGTTTTCATTTTTCTTCCTTTGGAAAATTTCGACACAAGATATTTTCCTTTGTGCTGAATCAGTAAATTTTCAAAGAAGGAAAAAACAACAAAAAGAAAAACATCGAAAGGGGCCATCTTTGCTTTTTGCTCAGACTCAGAAAGCGGTAGGAACAAGTTTAGATCTAGACACATTCTCCTCCTTGAATCATGACTGAAATTTGATAAGGTGATTTAACCAGTATTTCTCTTTCCTTCCTTTTTTAGACATCCTTTGGTTTCTTCATCAGCGAAACTTTCTGGCCAATTTTTAAAGGTGAAATATCACACTGATTTAATTATTGTGAATCTATTCTTTCTTTCATCTTGCAGTTGAAGTTACCGATTCTTTTTATAGAAGTTGAAAATACGATTAGAGAGACAGACAGACAGACAGATAAATAGATGTGGAAGGTAGGCAAGCAATCAGAGACAGAAGAAGATCCGACAGAAGCACATACACACATCAGATACAATAGACGAAAGAAGAAAAAAAATAGAGAGAGCAGTTATTTGATCGCCGTTGATATCAAGATGCCAATGCTCTATCCGATTATGGAGTGCTGTATGGCAAAAATGGTTTTGTCTAAGTCCACTTTGGTAGGCTAAGTTTATATTCTGTAAAAGTGTTGCTTTAAATGCTTTGAGATAGGTCTATAATTAGAAAATTCATTAGGATCTACGAACTTGAATATGGTTTTTGTTTAGGGTGAAATAATTATGTTGTAAATATGACAAAAAGTGTTACTTTAGATGCCTTCCTAAATGTTTAGACAATAGAGATAGAATTGAGTTAGGTCTGTAAATAATAGAATTATCAGGATCTCGGGACTTATATATGGGTAATACTTTGAGGTCTTTAATCAATTGAGAATAACAACTTTTCTTCAATACAGATTATGGTAACGATGTTGTAGTGTATGGTGGTGCAGTATAAAGCAAAACCATAGAACTATATCGTGGTGTGGTATGAAGTAAAGTTGATGAAGTGTTAAACACACTTACACACGCAGATATTGTAGTGTAATGTGAGTGGTATAAAGTAAATTTATGTAAGTGTGTTGCTGTTTGAAGTTAAAGATGTTATAGCGATCTTTTTCTTGGAAAGACAGTTTGGATAAATAATAAAAAAAAGCAAATCATTGCTAATTCAACATGCGATCTGGAAGTGAATATTTTACTTTGACATACACATCTATGTATCGTATAACAGAGTGGACTATATTGTGGTGTGGTATGAGATGTCCCATCTCTGGGAATCCCTTAGCAACATAGTTCAGTCAAATAGTTTCAGATTTGACCTCATGAAAGAGGTTGCACAAATTACATTTCACCGTAATGGCGAGATATGCGCTATGGAGAGTTTCCTACCACTACCCAAGGAAACAGAGCATCCTAAAATTCACAGGTGTGTCCCGAAATAGAAACACGATGCTGCGATTGCCGCGCTCCGATCACATGGGAGATAATCTACTTACCACCCATCACAATATGTATGTATGTATGTATGTATGTATGTATGTATGTATGTATGTATGTATGTATGTATGTATGTATGTATGTATGTATGTATATATATATATATATATATATATATATATATATATATATATATATATATATATATATATATATATATACCGTAAAATCCCTAGCATAAGCCCACATCTAGCAAACGCCCACCCCCCACTTTGGGGCAAAGGTTGTGTACAGGGGTAACTACCTAGCAAACGCCCACCCTGCTTTTTTCAAAGACTATGCTCACTTTCACTAGGATTTGTGCAGACTGTTCTAAAAGTCATCTTTTCCCCCTTCTGTACCTTTTCGGTTTCTTTCCTTTTTTCTTATTCTTTGCCTCCTCTCCCCACTCCCACCCATCCCTAACAAAGTGAATTAAAGTTACGTCCCTGCAGACTTTGAGGATCAACTTCTTTAGTTCCGACGGAACGTTCTGCGACTACGTCATCGCCATGGTTATCCTCTGTCCAACATCATGAACATGGATCAGAACGATGGTCCGGTTTGACATGATGCCAGCCATTACCAACAACAAGAAAGGTGCAAAACAAGTTAGAATCAAGAGCCCAAAGGCTGAAAAGCGAGGCTTCACGGTGGAACTTACAGCGGCAGCGGATGGTACTAAATTGCCAGCTTTTGTGATCTTGCGAGAGAGAAATGGGAACATTCCACCCCGGGTTTTTTTGTAGCTGAGAGTGCCAAACAATGTTCGTGTATGTGCAACAGCCAATGGCTGGATGACCAGAGACACCATCATTGCCTGAATTCAGCGTGTCCTTGAGCCATCCCACGAACGCCGCCTCCTGCTTCTGGACTGTTACAGTGCCCATAGGAATCAGGAAGTCAGGGACTTGAATGTGGTCGTTGGCCTTCTTTGCCTCAAAGTCCCTTTTTTCTATTTTCCTTCACATCTACTCACACGACCTAACTTACATGCTTTCGGGGTTTGTATTCAATAAATCAAGTACACGGTTGAGCACAAAAATTACTTTGTGCAAAGGGGTCTATCCCTAGCAAACGCCCACCCCCCAATTTTGCCCTAAATCAGTGCACAGGGGGGGTGGGCGTATGCTAGGGATTTTACGGTATATATATATTGATGTCGATATTTACTGCCCACAGGCCTGCACTTGATGTAGCATTTGTTATTGATGGTTTACCTGCTAATTGGTTAATTGCTTTTCGTTTCATATATTTTGTTTTGTTCCACTTTTTCTGCAGATTTTTCATCTTTTCTTTGTAGTAGGTTATCAAAGATAGTTAATGCTTCATTAATTCCATCATTTAGCCATGGTGGTTTGTTTCTAGTTTTAACACACACACACACACACACACACACACACACACACACACACACACACACACACACACACAACACACACGCACACACACCACCGTGGGT
Source organism: Stramonita haemastoma (assembly GCA_030674155.1). Lineage (NCBI taxonomy): Eukaryota > Metazoa > Mollusca > Gastropoda > Neogastropoda > Muricidae > Stramonita > Stramonita haemastoma. The sequence goes on along the minus strand of CM060333.1, from coordinate 26,022,721 downwards.
GCAAGGGAGCACACCCAAAAGGTAACACGTTAGCCACTAGCTGGCCTTGACCTTTAAAGCTGAACCTGTGAACACAGTTTCTCTGCACGTGAAGATGATGACCAGTTGAAGCAGGCAAACTGATTTTTCGCCCCGGTCATTTCAAACGGCCAGCTAGCTGCCTGCAGAGCGGGTCGTGTTTACCACTGTGGAGCAGAAACCCAGAAGACTTGGACGTCAGCACAACTGTTATCCAGAAAACATGTTTGAAATATCAGGCCATGTGAGTACCTTCTTTAATTTTAAGAGTTGATACATAATTGATAGTGGAAAAAGACTTTGTGCTAGCAAAAGTTAGTCTGATATCAAACGACTGGAGATGTCAGTTGTGGTGCCAAGGTCTGAGCCTTTACCCATGGTTTCCCTGTCATATTCAGTCTGCATTGCTGTGAATTAAACATGATCCCTGCAAAAAAAAAAAAAAAAAAAAAGCGTGTGTATAATATCCTTTCAGAACGATACACTATTTTAAGTGAATGCTATGAGCATGACCAACGTCGCGGAAAGTAGTATCTTTAATGAATGTCTTTTAAATTGCAACTCTTTCTCCTTTGAGGTCTTTGTATAGAACGGTGTAGTCTAATGCTGATGGCTGGCATGCTTAATGCAAATATCAAATACTTCATTGTCTCAAAAAACAGAACTTAATGCGGGTTACGAGCCACTTATAAAAACAGTAAACGTGTAAACATATCACGAAAAAGCCACAACACAATTTTCAAACATCAGCTCGCATCCATCACAATGTAAAAAGTACCCACAAACCAGCAATACTTCAGCCAGTCATAGTCACACAAATAAATTTCAAACTCTCCTATGGGCGCGCGCGCGCGCGCGCACAACACCCACACACACACACACACACACACACACACACCCCACACACACACACACACACACACCACTGCAAACACACTGACACTCACACATGCGCACGCATTTTAATGATGATGTTGATGTGCTCTGTTTATGTTTCCAGATTTACGGACAGTTTGCCGTAGCAAGAAATATCAAGACCAACCCCACCTTCCAAAACCCCACCAAAAAGATACAAAAACAAAACCAACATAACAGACACAAATACAAAGCCAAACTTCCTCTGGTGCAGCAACCCAAAACTGATGAAAACAAAGACAATCACGCCGTAACCCAACTGTGCTGGCAAAACCATCGTCCCTCATGCCTCTGCCGACTTTGAAGAAGACACTCGGTGCCAAAGACTCGTCACTGCAAGAGAACATCGCCACAAGACAAGCTCCGACAGTGGTCGTCCTGAACATCCAGAGCCCCGACTCAACGCAGAGACCAACACCGCAAACCAGCTCTAACAATGGTCAATACAGACAGCCAATGCCCCCACTACTACCTAAGCACGCAGAAACCCTCTTGCGCACACGTTAAATCCTGTTCCACTTTTCGTAAAGAGTAGGCCATTGCGTGCCGGTGGGAACAGGTAAAATTCACAAAACTGCATACACACGGGGACTGGATGAAAAAAAAGCACATGAATGCTTATTCCATTATCCTCGATATAAAAGAATTTAACAATAACAATAAAAACTACCTCAGAAAAAAAGGTTGCAAACCAGCACTGACAGTGGTCACAACAGACTTTCGGGCCTTCACTCCTCTAGAGAACAAGGCCACTAAGCATCACAACAGACTTCCCGGAGCCTCCTGTACTCACCAATGAGGGACTAAGACCAACATTAAGCTCCCACCCACCGCTGACAGTGGGTCACCACGAACATTCAGTTCCCCTCGCCACTCCAGAGAAAACATCGCCACAATCCAACATTGACAGCGGAGGACTCGTGCCTTAAGACGACGGTCGGTTAGGACACGCCTCTAAGGACCCAGACGACTGTGTCAGAACAGGTCTTCTTCGCGTTCCAAAGAAAACCAACGGACTTTTATCCGGCAAAGCGGACACTAACCTGACCCCCACCCGTCCCCGAAACCTCGGACAGAAGACAGCAAGACCTGATGGGATGAACTCCAGCTGGCCAACATCCTGGCTCACTCATCGCCACACAAGAAGAAATGGTGAGTGAAGATTTTTTTTTTACATAAATGCAATTATTATGATATTTTTTTACGGGACCAGGAGGGATAGCCTAGTGGTTAGAGCGATTCCCATGGGAGGGGATTTTTTCCCCTGGAGTTAACATCAGTGCTGATTCCACTCTCCCGAAAAAGTCTTTCGGATGAGACTATAAACTGAGGCCCCGTGTGCGAACGCACGCAGAACATCTTGCCACACGTTAAATCCGGTTCCGATTTTTCGTAAGAGTAGACCATTGTGTGCCGGTGGGAAAAGATTTTACAAAACTGCATACACACGGGGACTGGATGAAAAAAGCACATGAGTGCTTATTCCATTATCCTCGATATAAAGGAAAAATAAGTAAATAAATAAAATAAACAAATAAATAAAATAAAATAAAACCCACTACTGCCATTTGGAGGAGTAGGCCATTGCGTGCCAGCTAGGAATGGATGACAGTGTTTATTTTTAAAAACCCTGCATGCACACTGTGTGTGTTTAGACATCTTCCCAGAAGTCGGAATGCCGTTATCGAAATGACAGTCATAAATGGGCTGCGTAAGCAAAATCTCGCCGCGCTTTGTAACTCCGACCTCTTGTCAAAGAACGAAAAGGGAAAAAAAATGGGAAGTAGGCTATGTCTGTTAACTTAATTCGATACGTCTAAAGGGGAGATATGTCTACTTACTAATTTGCGATACATGTACAACCTCACAGGATCCATCCGTCAGAGAACGAATATTTTCTGTATTTTTTCCCCTTTTATTTCGAAGATAATGGAATAAGGGCACGTGTGCTTTTTTACATACAGTCCCTGTGTGCATGGGGCTTGGTCTATTAGCGAAATAGTTTTATGGTGCTAGATCTAGATCTATAAGTCTTAGATCAATGGCGAAAGGCTAAAATAAGCTGTGGCTTGGTGTCTTTCCCAGTTGTATTGTTTTCTGCTTATGGTGTGTGTGTGTGTGTGTGTGTATCTGTGTGTCTGTGTGCTTGTCTGTGTCTTGTCTTGTGTGTGTGTGTGTGTGTGTGTGTGTGTGGTGTGGTGTGTGTGTGTGTGTGTGTGTGTGTGTCGTATCACGTACTGAATAAACGTGTTACACCAAAGGGTGTTTTGTGAGTTTACATGCAATAATTATATTTTGGTGACGTTTTCTAAGTTGGGTGGCAATAATTTAACTTCGCTGCAAGCGGGCGCATAGCAAAAACATTGCGATTAAGGCTATATAGGTATCAGAAATTCTGGGGGTGGGTGGGGGGGACGTAGCCTAGTGGTTAGGAGTTGCCTCGTGATCTGACAACCTGGGATTGGAACCACTACTACCAGAGCACTTGTTCAGGGGATTTTTCCTCTGGAGTTAACATCCGTACTGACTAGATACTCCTAAAGTCCTTTGTATGAAAAAACGTTCCTGTGTTCAAATGTACGCAAAATCTGCAACGCAGGGTTACAACCCGTTTCAACCTTTCGGAATAGTGTCATTGCGCGAAAGGGTAGGAAGGGATGACAAAATCTATTTAATTTTTTTTTTTTAACTGCATGTACGCTGGTGCCTAAAAGGCATCCTTTAAGTCGAAATGCGGCTTCCTTCATGGTGGCTAAAAAACGGTGGCATAGCAATATCTCGCCATTGGTGGTCTTTAGTCGATGAACGAAGAAAAAAATATCTGAGTAAATGTTACACGCAACTTGAAGTAAGCGTAGATTTACAAAGCATGTCACTTACCTTTGGTTTAGATACTTCATTTATTGACGCGTTGTATACATACACAAGGAAGAACACATTGAAATGACATCTAAACAAGTACATACACGCGCCACTCGACGCGCATCGCGCGCACGCATACATACACCGCGCTGCACCACGCAAGACACAAACTCATCCATGCGGGCACACACGCGCGCCCGCACACGTGCGCGCGCACGCACACACACACACAAAATATACACACATCCACATGCTTACACACACAC
>CM060333.1:25991160-26013660 GCA_030674155.1 Stramonita haemastoma | reverse complement strand
CCTTCAAAAATACGCACTCAGTCTCTTCACATCATACTTTGGAGCTAATGTCAGACCACAAGCAAACTCTGATTGAGAAGGTTGCTCATATGGCTGCATCGTTGTTTGTTTTTTTATCAAGTACCGCTAATGCAGGCAGCTACATTCTGGCTTCAGAGGATTGGTTTCTGCTTTGATGGAGAGAAGAACTGTTGCTAAGAGGGTTTTTTAGGGATAAAGGCAGTCTCAGCACATTGAAAAGCGTACCATTTTTCTTTGCTTGTTTCAGATCCTAGACTAAAGCTCTAAATCTCTCTCGGGTGTGTTAATTTATTTATCTATTTATTTATTTATCCTTGTGTATGTGTGTGTGTGTGTGTGTCTGTGTCTGTATGTGTCCTGTGTGTGTTTGTGTTGTGTGTGTGTGTGTGTGTGTGTGTGTGTGTGTGTGCGTGTGCGTGTGCTTATGTGCGAGGGTGTAAGCGTACTAATTTAATTCTTTTCAATCATTTCTTGTGCAGACTCATTATCATGGAGGCTGTTCCCGCCCTAGGTATTTCATTGCCTGAGGACGCTGCACGAGCAAGTGGAAGCACACAACCAGGTAAAGTACGCCATTTGTGGTTGGCGTTGGGCGTTCTCTAGCTTAACTTTCAGGCTTCAAAAATGTGCACTGTCTCTCGCATCATACTTGGGAGCTAATGTCAGACCACAAGCAAACTCTGAGGTTTGCATATATGGCCGCATCGGTTTTTTTGTTTTGTTTTTTTATCAAGTACCGCTAATGCAGGCAGCTACATTCTGGCTTTAGAGGATTTTTTTCTGCTTTGATGGAGAGAAGAACTGTTGCTAAGAGATTTTTTTTAGGGATAAAGACAGTCTCAGCACATTGAAAAAGCGTACCATTTTTTTGCTTGTTTTAGATCCTAGACTAAAGCTCTAAAGCTCTCTAGGGTGTGTTAATTTTTTTGTTTGTTTATTTATTATTTATTCATTCATTCATTCATTCATTCATTCATTCATTTATTTTATTTATTTATTTATTTATGTATTTATTTATTTATTTATTTATCCTTGTGTATCCGTGTATGTGTGTCTGTGTCTGTCTGTGTCTGTAGGTGTCCTGTGTGTGTGTGTGTGTGTGTGTGTGTGTGTGTGTGTGTGTGTGTGTGTGTGTGTGTGTGTGTGTGTGTGTGTGTTGCGCGCGCGCGCGCGCGCTTATGTGCGAGGGTGTAAGCGCAGGCATTTCAATCTTTTCAATTATTTTTTTGTGCAGAATCATTGTCATGGAGGCTGTTCCCGTCCTAGGTACTTCAATGCCTGAGAACGCGGCACGAGCAAGTGGAAGCACACAATAAGGTAAATTGTGCTGTTTGTTGTTGTAGACATTGGGCGTTCTCCAGCTTAACATTGTCTTCAAAAATGAGCACTCGGGTCTCACACATCATACTTGGAAATTGTGTGTTTATTTATTTCATTCTTTTATATCGAGGATAATGGGATAAGCACTCTTGTGCTTTTTTTACACATAGTCCCCGTGTGTATGCAGTTTTGTAAGTGTTGTGTGTGTGTGTGTGTGTGTGTGTGTGTGTGTGTGTGTGTGTGTGTGTGTGTGTGTGTGTGTGTGGTGTATACCTATGAGCGAGGGCGTAAGGGCAGGCGTTTATTTTTATTATTTTTGTGCAGGATTCTTTTGTCATCGACGCTGTTCCCGTCCTAGGTTCTTCAATGCCTGAGGACGCGGCACGAGCAAGTGGAAGCACACAGCAAGGTAAATTGTGTTGTATGTTGTTGTAGACGTTGGGCGTTCTCCAGCTTAACAATCTTCAAATCACTGTGTCTGTTTGTGTCTGTCTGCTTGTGTGTGTATCTGTCTGTCTGTCTGTCTGTCTGTCTGTCTGTCTGTCTGTCTGTGTGTGTGTGTGTGTGTGTGTGTGTGTGTGTGTGTGTGTGTGTGTGTGGTGTGTGTGTGTGTGTGTGTCTCTCTCTCTCTCTCTCTCTCTCCTCTCTCTCTCTCTCTCTCTCTCTCTCTCTCTCTCTCTCTCTCTTTTCTTTCTCTTTCTTTCTGTCTGTGCAGGCGCGAAGGCATTTAATTTTAAAACATCTTAATTCTTTACCTTAAAACTATGTAACACATCTGCAGTGTTTATACTTATCACATTGCCTCACACATGTACACAAACTTCACAACACAAACGTACACACCACGCAAAGCACACACACACACACTCACACACACACACACACACACACACACACACACACACACACACACACTCACACACACACACACACACACACACACTCACTCACTCACTCACTCACTCACACATCACACACACTCACACACACACACATATTCACTCACACACACTCACATCACACACACTCACCACACACACACACTCACACACTCACACACTCACACACTCACACACACACACACACTCACACACACACTCACACACACACTCACACACACACTCACACACACACTCACACACTCACACACTCACACACTCCCTCACACTCACGCACACACGCACTCACGCACACACGCACACACGCACACACACTTACGGGATGGGGGGGGGGGGGGGGCGGGATAGCCTAATGGTCAGACTTTTGCGCTCTCAATTTGACAATATGGGTTCGATTCCCGTGTGAGGGGATTTTTCTCCTGGAGTTAACATCAGTGCTGACTCCACTCTCACCAAAAGTCCTTCGGATGATGCTAAAAACCAAGGCCCCGTGTACGAACGCACGCAGAACATCTAGCGAACACGTTAAATCCTGTTCCGCTTTTCGTAAGAATAGTCCATTGTGTGCCAGTGGGAACAGGTGACAAGATTCACAAAACTGCATACACACGGGGACTGGATGAAAAAAAGCACGAGTGCTTATTCCATTATCCTCGATATAAAAGAATAAATAAATAAATAAGAAAATATTGATAATAATTTGTTCAATTGTCTATTGTCATAAAATAACTATTACCATCACCATTGTCATTATCGGTGTTAATAGAAATCATCTCTCCTTTAAGCTTTAAAAAAAAGTTTATCATTACTATTGTTGAATGTTTTGTCAACCGCATATTGACATGTGTGTTTGGGAGGATTTTTTTTTTTTTTTTGCAGAAAAGACAACTGCCTTGGAAATGATCCTCAAAACGAAATATATCAACAAAACTGGAACATGAATACTTCCATCCAAACCACATGCATAATTTTTCAAAACCTCAACATAAAAAAATGTGTAAACTTAAGCGCGCAAAAGCTCTTCAAACCTCAATGACAAACTCTCTATACCCCTAGTAGGAACACTCTTCAAAACCTCAACGTCGACAAGCTTTCCAGATCTTCAGTGGAAACTCAAAACCTCAACATGGACAAGCTTTCCAGATCTTCAGTGGAAACACTCTCAAAACCTCAACAAGACAAGCTTTCCAGATCTTCAGTGGAAACTCAAAACCTCAACATAGACAAGCTTCCAGATCTTCAGTGGAAACACTCTCAAACCTCAACATGGACAAGCTTTCGAGATCTTCAGTGAAAACACTCTTCAAAGCTTCGACGTTGAAAAAGAGTAGATGTATGCTTGGTATTGTGTGTGGGTGTGGATGTGGGTGGGTGGGGGTGGGGGTGGGGTGTGTGTGTGTGTGTGTGTGTGTGTGTGTGTGTGTGTGTGTGTGTGTGTGTGTGTGTGTGTGTGTGTGTGTGTGTGTGTGTGTGTGTGTGTGTGTGTGTGTGTGTGTGTGTGTGTGTGTGTTATGTGTGTTCAGTGTGTGTGTGTGTGTTGTTGTTGTGTGTGTGTGTGTGTGTTATGTTGTGTTGTGTGTGTTGTGTGTTTGTGTGTGTTGTGTGTGTGTTTGTGTGTGTTGTGTTTGTGTGTGTGTGTGTGTGTGGTGTGTGTGTTTGTGTGTGTTGTGTGTGCTTGTGGAGTGTGTGTATTATGTGTGTGTGTTATGTGTGTGTGTGTGTGTGTTTTGTGTGTTGTGTGTGTGTTAATGTGTGTTGTGTGTGTGTGTTGTGTGTTTATATGTGTTGTGTGTGTCTGTGTGTGTTGTGTTTGTGTGTTGTGTGTGTTTGCGTGTTGTGTGTGTGTGTTGTGGTGTGGTGTGTGTGTGTGTGTGTGTGTTGTGTGTGTGTGTGTGTGTGTGTGTGTGTGTGTGTGTTATGTGTGTGTGTTATGTGCTGCGTGTGTTGTGTATGTGTGTGTGCTGCGTGTTTTGTGTTGTGCGTGTGTGTTGTGTGTGTGCTGCGTGTGTTTGTGTTGTGCGTGAGTGTTGTGTGTGTGCGTGTGCGTTCGAGGATTTTTCAAAACCTCGGCATGGACAAGATAAATGATTACAAGTAAATGGCACCTGTTTTTGTTTTTTTTCGGGGGGGGGGGGTTTGTTTTTTTGTTTTGTTGTTTGTTTGTTGTTTGTTTTGTTGTTATTTTGGGGAGGTTGTAAACGAAGCGGTGACAGCTGTACTACAGCCCTCAAATCACTCAGCCCAGTCAGCTTTTTCTCCGAAGCTTTTTTTTTTTTTACCACAGCCTATCATTAGTAGGGGCTAAATGGCTGTAGCAAGTTCATGACATTTTATAAACAGATTCAATAAGTTGGTGCCAGAGTACCACATTTTTTCCTACAAACTGAGGAAATTATCAAAGCATTTAGTAGTATTTTCAAGTTTAGCGTCAAAATTTAAAGCTGAATTGGATGTTAACGTCAGAATATGAAACTGGTGTCACAGTATGAAGTTACTTTTTGTAACACGGAATTTTTTGCTATTTATTTATTTATTTTTATTTATTATTTTTTATTTTATTTTCATTTCTATGTTTGTTTATTTATTCCATTTCAACGATAATGGAAGAGGCACCCATGTGAATTTTTTCATCCAGCCCCCGTGTGCATAAAGTTTTGAAAGTATTTTCAGCTGTTCCCACCAGCATACAATAGCCTACTGTTCTGAAAAGTGGAACAGGATTTTTTTTAGTGCTATTCCTTAGAAATGAACCTACCTGGAATCGATGATAAATGTCTGTATCCTTTAAAATGAGTCATTTGAATCGCAAACTCACATGTAGTTTAAGTAGTTGTCAAGACAGAAAGCTATTTCTTTCATATTCAGTCAGTATCATGGTATACATATTTTTCTTTCATATCTAATTGGATTCAAAGTTTCAAGTTTTTTTCCCCTTCACATTAAGTTGGTAATGAATGCATAAAGGTTGTTGGGTTTTTTTATCTCGAGTTAGAATCAATATAATATAAATATAAAGTAGTATACAGAATGTATATAAATAAATAAAGCTTTACTTCATACTAAGTTGGTATCAAAATTAAAATTCTCTCCTCAATATTGAGTTGGTTGGCAACGAAGCATAAGCACTGTTCATTCTGATTGAGTTCAATTGGTATCAAGGTATAAATCTTAACTTTAAATACGTTATTCAGCGTTCCTTTTTCACATTGAATGTTGAAATCAAAGTATCAGTTCTTTCTTTCGTTTTGAGATAGTACTTAGGTATAATATTCTAATCTTCTTAATAAATTGGTGGTTATGCCTCTCCCGTCCTCATGGGCGAGTGAGTTTCAAAGAAAAAATTTCTTTCCTTTAGGTGAGTTATTTTGATTCAAAGTATAAAGTTCTTTCCTCGCAGAGTTATTTTGTAACAAAGTATACAATTCTTTCCTTCACAGTAGTTTTGCATCAATTTATACAATCTTTTCCGTCGTAGATAGTTTTTTGCGTCACTTTATACAATTTTTCCTTCATAGTGAGTTATTTTGCATCACTCTATAAATTACTTTTCAAATTGTGTTTGATTTCATCAAAGTGTAAAACACTCTATCCTTTGTATTGAGGTGGTTGGAACAAAAATATAACGTTTCTTTCCTGAGTATCTAAAAAGTTCATATCAATGTGGAAAGGTCTTTTCTTCATATAAAAGACCAGCTTCCCCCACTCTCGCGGTTCTCACCTTTCCGTAGTACATAACTCCACCGAAGTTCATTTTCTGATGTGTCTTTCCTTATTAGGACAGTTTTGGTCAGTCCAGATGTCACATAACATGCTGGTATTATTTCAGTTTGAGTTGTTTTTTTTCACAAAAGTCCGCTCTACATGTGGCCCGATGACGTTTTCAATTCTATTTTTTACCCTCCTCTTCGTTATATGATCTCTGTAAGAGATAACAAGAAGTTTGCGAAAGCATCTCATCTCGATTGCCTATATCCGTCTTTTAATGTCCGCTAATAATGATCCACGTTTTCACATGTGTACTAAAATATGGACATGACCAGAAAACGCATTAAGTCTGACCTTAAAGCTTATGGTGATGTTCTTGTCGTTCCGAGGACTTAAGTTCGGTCATTCTAGCTGCGCATATTATGTTAGTTGTCGCAAAAGGAATATTTGTTTCTTTTCACGTTTCAGCTTGTGCTAATGTGTAGAACACATCCACGGTATTTAGTATGTTAAATTAATGAGAGGCAGTAAGGGTCGTGTCATGGATATACCAAACATTATGTGGTGGGGGGGGGGATGCCAGGGTCCTCTCAGTAGAAATATCATCCACACGTCCCGAAAATTCTGTGTTAGAAATTCCCCCTTTTCTATCCCTCTCTTTATTTCTGCCTTGTTCCTTTCTTCCTGTCGCCTCCTTCTTGTTCGATTTCTGCCTTCTTGGTCCACTCTTCCTTTTTTCCTAGAAATACATAAAAGATAGCAAATCTCTCCAACACAGAAGTTGGGTGCGCGGGGCTTGACTTGCCAGGTGCTTGACGGCGGCGCAACACTTTTTCGTTCGCGTGACAGACAACTAAGGTTGATGTCTGAGCATTGGATGAAGAAAATTGATTTAAAACAGAAATGGTCCAACAGTGCTATCACTGGCTTTCAACGCTTTATTGTATTGTACATAGATGCAAAAAAATTCTAAATTTTGAGTTCCCGATCGGAAATAGGTGTACAAAACAAGCAAAGCCAAATCCGGACTGAAAATTTACATTGGGTGAGGTGAAGAGTTCATGTAAAAACGATTTTAAGTTTCTGATGTCGCCAATATTTTGCAAAAATTATTCCGGGTAGACAGTCACATGTTTCACAGCAACAAAATTAAAACTTTATCCATGACTGCCGCAAATTGTCTACAAAGACGACGGAGCACAAAACGAGAGCTGTATGTTTGAAGATGGAGCAATAGTTTTCTGATAACTGCTTTTTCCCTGTAGTTAGTGCTGTTCCTTTATGCTGCTGTTAACATTTAACTCTAACCCTAGTTCTTGCCCCATACCGCAAACCCTAACACCTGACCCTGTTGGTTCTAACCTTAACACTGATCTGACTGACTCCGTTCTGCGGTATGGGGACACAGTTGTGTAAGGGAACAGCAGCAGCACAAGGAAGGAGTGGTTTAGTCTATTTCGTTCTGTATATCGTCGTGATAAAAGGTAACGGTAAAAGGTATATCATCGTGATGCAATTTCTTAAAGAAATGACATGCAAAAAAATACGCCAGTCTCACCCTTGGTGGTTGCATTGCCGGCATAAAAATGTCTACTGTAGGGAAGTCAATCCGCTGTACCGACACAATATGCCATTATGTATTTTGCAAGAATTTTTCAAAATTTGTGTATGAATTTGAATACTTTGATCAATCTTTAGTGCGACCTTGTATATCTCCCAACACTACCTACTACCTTGCGAAAAAAAAAAGCCAGTGATAGGACTGTTAGAACTTTAGCACCTTGTGATAGGACTATCAGAACTTGAACACCTAGTGATTGGAGGACCATTAGAACTTCAGCAAAAAGTGATAGGACCATTAGAACTTTAGCACCTAGTAATAGGACCATTAGAAATTAAGCACCTCGGGATAGGAGAACCATTAGCACTTTAGCGCAGAAGTAACCCTCTGAACCGACTTTTCATCGGTTCCTGTCTTGTACCTCAAGGCCATGTCACGACCATGTGGGTTTTCTTTTTTCGTTCCTCCGCTAAAGTTTCATGGTTCACTGTGGTATTTTGAGCATCCGTCCACTTTTATTAATAGTAATAATAGCATATGTGACGCTCCACCACGAAATGAGTCGCTTAGCACATTACCCAATTTTGCGCTAGGAGCCTTTAAAGGCAGGTGGGGGTCAAGTTGTCCATTTTGAGATTTTGATTGATTATTAAACTAGGTCTGTTTATTTACCTTAAAATGAAATATCAAGGCATAATTTTTATTCCTTTTGTTTTTAAATGTGTTTTGAAAATACCAAAGCACTCATTCTGACAACCTGTTACTAAAATAAACTTGCCCGTTTCTCATTTTGTCCCATCCTGCAGTCTATCATTTCAATTTGTAATAATGTTGCACAGAATTGTCCGATTTTCAATCTGTTTTTTGTATTTAATAGCCACTTTATTGCACATTAATAACGTGTCAATAACTTAAAATTGACCTCAGGTGCACTCCGTCTCATTATGTGGTGGAGCGTCACATATGGAAGTTTTATAGCGCCGATTCTCATAAAGCAAACAAATCGAAGCCTTTGCGTTCAAATCATTCGCGCACTTGCAACCGTTCACAAAATAAGATTCATAAATTTCAAATTTACGTGGAGCGCACACACACATACGCACAACACGCACACACACGCACACACGTACGAACGCAAGTACCTACACGCACACACAAGCACACACACACACACACACACACACACACACACACACACACACACACACACACATACACACACATACACACACATACACACACACACACACACACACACACACACACACACACACACACACACACACACACACACACACACACACACACACACACACACACACACACACACACACACACACACACACATTACGATTTAGGGGCTGGTATCTAAATACACCAGTTTGCATGCGGGTTTTTTTTTTTCAAAAAGACTTAGTCGACTGATCCAACCAGCACGAAATGGCATACTATTTTTCGAAAGGCGGAACGGGTTTTTAACATACGCGAAAGATGTTCTCCGCTCATTCACAATTGGGGCCTTGATTTATAGCCCAGTCCGAGCGACTTTAGGGGGAGTGGAGTCAGTTCTGATGTTAACTCGTAGGTCTGTACCTCACTTTCACCTATCTCGTCGTCCAGTAGACTGTTGGGGTACCAATTATGATTTTGTAACCAGCTTCCTTCACTCCTCGCAATTCTCGGCTTTCCTTAGAAAAAGGGGTTCCACTCGAGACCAGTTCATTTTCTGATGGTTTCCTATCCTTTCATCTGTCTGCTTCTTCGTCTCTCCTTTTCTGTTCCCTGGGCCAGTCCAGACGTTCATGTGACGCTCTCATACCACTTTAGTTTGCTTTTTTTTTCACCGATCAGGAGCTCTTAAAAGCCTGGACAGCCTCATCTTGTTGTTGTACAGCTTCATGGTTGCCCATATGTCAAACCCTGTCGAACTCCTGAGAATCCACACAAAGACGTGGTTAAAGATTTTACTGGTGTTGTAGGAACTTCACGCATAGTATTCTAAGGTTAGCATTTTCTGTTTTGCTTCGTCTTCTCTGAAACATGTTTGATCTTCCTTGATCTTCTCAGCCTGGGGCTTCAGAGTAAAAGTCCCTAGAACTGGTGTTCCGTAGTGGCTTAATCCCTGACCGTCAGATCATAGCAACGCTCTAACCACTAGGCTATCCTGGTCCCCCGCTTTTTCTTGTTTATCTTTATTGTTGTTGTTTTAATATCATTAGGCTGCTTGCCAGTCTGCCAGGAGTTCTGTAGCTGTGTCTTAGCTGCTATTCTGCTCACCTTTTTTCCGGAATTTTTTTTTTTACAACTATTCGTTTTGCGATGTGATCTGCTTTCGTCGAATTCTGTTTAAGCAGAAACTTGACATCTATTAGTGTTGTTCTCTTTTCTGATCTCTTGGCAGAGTGTTCTGTCTTATTATTTGTTTCAGCAAATTTTAGAACTATCAGAGAGCAGGATTTTCTTTGAACTCCATAGAATACTAGGAAACAGAATTGTCTTATTATGGAAAATGGGTATGCTATTGTTTGTCAGGGAAAGAAATCGTGTATTATGGGCCAGGAACATATTGGAGTTTGCGTGTGTGTTTACTTTTATTTTATTTCTTTTATATCGAGGATAATGGGATAAGCACTCGTCCTTTTTTTTACATCCAGTCCTGGTGTGTAAGCAGTTTTGTAAATTTTGTCATCCGTTCCCATCGGCACACAATGGCCTACTCAATCAAACTTACTAGAGGTCTCGTGATGATCATACGTATGAAGATGAAAAAAAAATTGGAATCAATTTTCTTTGAACAAATTTATAATCATTAACCAGAATTTTGTTTATCAAACGGTCTGTGGAAAATAATTTTTGTGCCAAGAGCAGCTTCGTTAGGTTTATTTACTTCCAGTTACATATTTTTTGGTTTTATTCTGGTATTTTAGAAAAGTATATAAAATCAACAGATGGCACCTGGCTATTTATTCTTTTTTGTGATCCTTTTATATATAGGACAGTAGAACAAACACTCGTGCGCTTTTTTACACCCAGTCCCCTTGTATATGCATTTTTGTAAAAGTTCATCATCTTTTCCTACCGGCACAAAATGCATGGCATACTCTTTCGAAAAGCGGAAGAGGATTCAACATGCGCGCAAGATGTTCTGCGTGCGTTCGCACACGAAGCCTCGGTTTATAGCCTCACCCGAAGGACTTTTCGGGGGAGTGGAGTTTGCACCGATGTTAACTTCAGGGGGAAAATGTCCTCGAACGAGATGTGAACCCTGGTCGTCAAAATGCGAGGGCAATGTTCTAACCACTAGGCAACCCCGTCCCCATTGGCTGGGCTGGATGATTTGAGGGCTGATGTTGGCAGAACTGCACTGTGGGTGGGGGGGAGTGATTTTTATTATTATTATTAAATTGCCAGTACTGAGCGCAAAGTGAAACAAGTTTATTGCTGATACCCCTTTTTCCTTTAAATTGCGAATTGTAGAATTTGGGTATGGTTGACTGCTGTGTTCCCCACTTTACATTAAGATCATTATTCCAACTTAGCCTGACATGACTGTTACAAGTTGTAGTGACTTTATGGTTTCGCTCATGAAGCAATTGCTGGCTCATCTGTTCCCCAGCTTTTTTTTTTTAATGAATAATTATTTCATGGATAATGGGATAAGCACTCGATGCTTTTTTTGATCCAGTCCCTGTGTGTATGCAGTTTTATCACTTTGTGTTATCCAAGAGACACGTGTGTGTGTGTGTGTGTGTGTGTGTGTGTGTGTAGTGTGGTGTGTGTGTGTGTGTGTGTGTGTCTGTGTCTGTGTCTGTGTCTGTGTGTGTGTCTGTGTGAATTTGAATTTGTTAAAACTATTTGTTATTCGTGCGTGTGTAAGAATGGATGGATGCAAGCACTTTGATTAGTTTTTAGAAGATGTAACGGTACAAAAATTTTATTATTATTACTATTATCGACATATTTATTGAATTTTCATGTTCAGTAGTAATGTTTTTTGTTGAGGTTTTTGTGTTTTTTGGGGGGGATGCATTTAGTTAATAATTTTGGGGGCGCGCGCGTTGGTGTGTGTGTGTGTGTGGGGTGTGTGTGTGTGTGTGTGTGTGTGTGTGTGTTGCATGCGTGCGTGGTGGGTGTGTGATTGTGAGCGAGTTTGAGTTTGTTTAAACTATTTGTTAGTGGTTGTATGTGCAAGAATAGATTGAATGTAAGCACTTTGGTTTGTTTTTAGAAGATATAGCATAATAAAAAATTATATGCATTGTTATTACGATTACTATTACTACACAGTTTTATTTTAATTTGATTGTTTAGAAATGGTACGTTTGTTGTTGTTGTATCTTTTTGGGGGAGGGGGGTTCATTTAATATTTAAATACTTCTTTGGGGGATTGACATTTCTCTGCTTTATCTGGGCAGTTGTGTTGCAAGTTAAGTTGTATGCAACCTATTCCAAGCCATGCCCACATTTTTTAAGTCTTTGAGTGGATAGTACATGTGTGGAACTTGTTGCCTGTATCATGCGGAATCATAACAACGTGTAGGACATAGCTTACATAATGTCTTTAACTTGTCCTCCATATGTGAAATTATTAGACAATGGTTTTACTTAGTATCTGGTAGGTTTAAGTTGTGCAGTTAATACCTTTGAACTTTGTTTGCTGTCCCCTGTCCCTGTTCCTATCATTCTGAGGTCAATATCAAAGTTTGATGAACTTTATTTTTGAATGTTGCATTTGAAGTTGGTTTCCAATTGATTTCACTCTCACGAAAGGGTGAACTGTGCATGTTTAGGTTTTTTTGTTTTGTTTGGTTTTTTGGTGGTTTTTCTTTTTTGCTTTTGGATTGTAGTTATCATTGGCGGTTTCCTTGCTGTGAGTACACTTTATGTAAAAATTCTTGTTTTTGCCCTGAACCTAGGGATGCTTAAAATCCCTAAAGGAAATGTTCTATGGTGTGGATAAACTTTTACCACCCAATTTAATTACCGATGTCAGACATAACCAGTATTTTTTCCGACTTTCCTGTGTTTCATAACAGCCATGTACAAATGTGTAAAGTCATATCTGAAGCTTTAGAATTTTTAAGTGGTGAGCACACACCACTGGCACTCGACGACCCAGCTGACTTTCCTTCGAAAAAAAAGTTTTGCACAATTCCCTCTTTTATTTTAAATAAGCTGATGGTTTGTTTTTACTTATTCAGGTGTTTTTGCTCTCTGGATGTAAATAGAACATGGCTGGAATTAAGAAGCTTTTTGTCACTTACGTGTTTTAAAAGCATAGTGGAAGCGGAACGAAAAAGGGTCAGTCATTGTGCCACTGCTGGTCAGAGCATTGGGAAAAGCCTACCTCCCCCTTCAGAAAAAAAAGCCCGGAGTGGGGTTGGGTAGCCGGCTCGCAGCTGAAATAGAACAAAAATAAAACGTTAACTTCAGAATGACTTCTTAAGATAAAGTTTACAATGTCAAATTTTGATGAAAAGTGATACAAATAAGAAAACTTCAGAAAATAAAATAAAAAAAACAAATCTGGCCAGGGTCGATGTGTTCAATTGATGAATGAATGCGTTTGCAAGTGTGGAGTATGTACACAAGATCGGGATGCATAACTATGCACCTTTTCTCTGCATTTCTCTCTCTCTCTCTCTCTCTCTCTCTCTCTCTCTCTCTCTCCTCCTCTCTCTCTCTCTCTCTCTCTCTCTCTCTCTCTCCTCTCTCTCTCTCTCTCTCTCTCTCTCTCACCCCCGATTCCCCCTTTTTATTTAAAATCTCTCGTCCCTTCCTTGCATTCAAATGGACTTAAATCAGTTCATCAAATATATGATATTAACTCTGACATACTCGGATGTCTCCAGAATGTCTGTCAAAAATAAACCTGCATGCGCAAGATATATATGTTCTTTACTACATTCAAATACTCCTTCCACAATATAAAATCTTCAGTAGCCATAAGAACGGATTTAAGCCTAAACAAAGTTATGTAAAATCGTTTTAAAATGTATTCAGATTAAGAGAGCAAAAACGTTCTACAAAAGACCAGACATCAACCAAGATTTTGCACTTTACTTTTTCTCGAGTTCCTATGAAGCAGATGCAAGGCAACAATATTCGATACAACTGGCGCCCAACACTTGGTTCTAAACCAAAGAAAGGTCATTTTCTTTTTTATCGAAACTGAAGTAAGAAATAGTTGTAATTATTGTACTTCTTGTTTCTATAAGCGGACATTTCGCTTTTGAGTGCGGCACTCCTATTCTTTGCTGACAAAATCAGTAGATGCAACATCCTATCTAAAACAAATAGTTTTGAAGATTTTTTTATCCAGCAAATGTTAAGCTTAGAAGTTTGTGGGTTTTTTTATTCTTACGCTATAAAAATTAATTCCAGTAGAAACGTACTATACAGCATAATTCTTTTGACAATAACTCGAACGCGCGAACACACACATACACACACACACACACACACACACACGCACACACACACGCGCGCGCGCGCGCATACACACATACACACACGCACGCACGCACGCATGCATGCATGCATGCACACACAAGAGTTATAAGTATCAAAAATAAATGTTTCATTAGTTCTTAAAATACTACAAAATTTAATAAATAGTCTAGAACCACATGTTTGGTCACGAATAAAATTATGATACACCACAGCACAGTATACGGTCGTCGCCTACCCCCAGCCCCCCCCCCTCCACTCACGTACACACACACACACACACACACACACACACACACACACACACACACACACACACACACACACACAACCACACACACACACACACACACACACACACACACACACACACACACACACACACACACACACACACACACACACACACACACACACACACACACACACACACACACAACGCGCACACACACATGAGCGCCTATCGAGAACATCTGACAAAATGCCGGTTTGATTCCCGTCCTACCCCGACTTTTGCGAAGTAACAGAGCCCATGGCACTAGGAAAGTGCTCTACTATATGTATACACACTTTACTAGTATCTTTGATGTGGGTGGCGATGTTTTTGTGGCGACACCACAGCCCCGAAGAGGAAAATCTGGCTTGAATATATAGCCAAGTCTGTTGGATTGAAAGTTGGTGCAGTGTACGCAGCAATACATAATTTTACTCATAATATTAATGATAATAAACAATATGAAGCACCACAGCACAGTGCTGAGTCGTATCCACAGGCACAAGCACAAAGAACTGCACTCACGAACACGAGCGCGTGCACGTTTCCACGCGCACATTAATAATAATACTGATGATAATAAAATTACTTCTACTATTACTAATGATAATAATTATTATCATTATTATCATTATCATTATCATTATTATTATTATTATTATCATTATTATATATTATTATTATTATTATTATTATTATTATTATTATTATTATTATTATTATTATTATTATTATTATTATAACAATAATAACAACAATAATAATATATCGAATTTTTATAACGTTAAATCTTGTAGAGGAAACAAACCAAAAGGTTTAGGATGTTCCTCTGCCTAACAAGTAAACCGTGAGGTTCTGGGTTCAATTCTCATCCCAGCCTTGCCATTTTTTCCCCCACTTTGACGAGACAATCCAACTGAATGCCAAAAAAGTTCTTCAGATGACACAACCTGCGTGCGAATGCATGCGTGTTTCTAGCCAAAGAAGAACGTAAACAAGTCTCCTTTAATTCGACAACAGCTTTTACAGGTTTGCGAAAGTTAATTGGTTTTCACTGTCACACAATTTCATTGCTAAAACACTGTCACACGTTTTCCTTTGCCGGCCTACATTGTGACGCTTTTTTTTTTTTAATTCATTGTCACCCATTTGCCATGTATTGTCATACATTCTCTATCGCCATATATTGTCACAAAAATTCTTTTATTGTCACACATTGTCACAAATTTCTTGTTATCATGAATTGTCACAAATTACAAGCTTGTGTTCCCTGTTTGACATGCAGCAAGAAATCTGTTATGTAACGTCTTTTAGCAAAAAGCTGTCTTAGAAGACCACCTATCATCTATTTTATCCACCCTCCTTCGATCCTCTCTCCCTTCTCAATCCTCCATGCATATACACAAACATACACACACACGCACATGCACACATACACACGCGCGCGCGCACGCACGCACGCACACACACAACACACACACACACACACACACACACACAACACACACACACACACACACACACACACACACGTATATCAGGATGTAAGGAATCATCTTGTCACTCGTAGAGCAAACCGATAAAATCCCAAACTAACATGACATTGCTTTGAGATGCAATGCCTATTGAGATCAGAACATGCGGCAACAACACTTGACATGTCCACTTGCTGTGCTACCTCCGCTTTGAAACGATCAATAGCCAACAACGAGCGGCAATCGATGTATTTCTTATTTCTTGTTGCAGTTATTAATATGAAGGAATAATCTTCCATGGAGTGTGCCCTCTGAACAATGAGCTATCCATTTGTCGAAGTCCTTACCGATCTACGATTGTCGATGGATCTGAGTTCTGCAGAGGTGTAAGCCATAACATAACTCCCGGATGATATAGCATAGCTGTTCTTGAGTCTTGCAGATTCTGAGAAATTACATACAAAATCTTAGGGTGGCTGGAGATATTGCATTGACGGGACAGTTTTCAGTGAGTCTAAATGAAGAAAAACAAGCTATAGAAAGTCTATTCAGTCAAGTTTAAACGACACTGGATCATTATTAGACTGTTTTTGCTCTCAATAAGTACATTTCAGTATGTCTGTTTTCTGAATAAAGGTCTATTTAAACCAAACTGAGTCAATAAAGTTTTGAAACACAGCATGCGTGGATAATTATCAAAACGGAAATAAATTCTGCTTGGTATAATTTAGAGCATATAAAATATATATATATAAATATATATATAATATTATCTATATAATATATATATATATATTATATAATATATTTATATATATAATATGTATATAATATATAATAAATATATATATATAAATAATATATATATATATATATTAAATATTAAAATAAATAACCTGTCAGGGTTTTTTTTCCAACCTATCAGAAAAAACCAGTGAGAATCGGGCAAGAAGACTAGAAGATACAGTTTCTAGACAAAACAGATATCTCCACGTTGTGTAAAAATGCCCAACGTGAGATGATCAATAGCCAATAACTGCCTGCTGTTGATGTTTTCTCATTTCCGGTTCCTGTCAGCCCGATCAAGGAAGTGTGTTCCCTGGGGTTTATGCCTCGTAAACAATGACTCCCTCATAACCAGAGTTCCTTACACAGGCGCTCTTGTAATAAGATCAGAGTTCTGAGTCATGTTCATTCAACGCCTGGGTGGACTAGAATAGAAGCTCTAGAGTATCTGATTTTGTAGGGAAAGGGTGTCACTGGTACACGCCAGTGCTGTGTTGAAGCAGCAGATTAGCGATATCTGTATCAGAGGAGGCACATTTTCAAAAGGTTGCTAAGTCAAGTTTAAATGGGACTAGGTCACCAAATAGTTTAAGATTCAATGTATGTGCGTTTTATTAACTTTCTATTGCAGCATTCATTTGCCACAAAAGTAGTTGATATTTCACACGGCAAAGAATGCAACAACCTACGTAATTTACAATATATAGCATAACAAGAAAGATGACAGCGATGGAGATGTGATTAAACTAAACAATAAACAAAAGGTGAAACTTGCCTTTACCGGGAGATTTTTTTAAAATGTATTCTTTTATTTCACAAATATGTGCTTTTTAACATCCAATCCCCACCGTGTGTAAGCAGTTTTGTCAATTTTGTTATCCATTCCAATCGGACATAATAGCATACTCTCCCGAAAAGCGGAACGAGTTTTATCGTGTGTGCAAGATGTTCTGCGTGCGTTCGCACACGGGGCCTCGGTTTATAGTCTTATCCGAAGGACTTTGGGGGGAATTGAAACGGCTCTGATATTAACTCTAGACGAAAAATCCTCTTGAACAAGATTGGAACCCGGGTCAGGATATCATGAGCGCATAACTCTGACCACCAGGCTATTCCGTCCCCCAGAGAAACAAAAGGAGAGTGATGTACAATGGCACAAATAATAGAAAGACCTCTATTGGTACAGACGGGGAGAAATACAGAGAAAGATACTGAGTTATGGAGAAAGAAAAGAAAAACAAGAAAGGATAGAGAGTAAGAACAATGAAAAAGAGATTTTATGGATATAGAAACACTGATACTGACCAAAGCAGAGACAGACAGACAGACAAACAGCCAGGCAGATAGACAGACAAACAGACAGACAGACAAACAGACAGAGTCAGAAAGACATGATTATAGAGAGGGGGGCAGACCAGAAAAACAGATGAATAGACACGACGTACAGAGACAGACACTAAACAAGCAACTAAACAAAGAGACAGTTTGACAAAAACGCAGAGACTATGTGAGGCTGGTTAAATCGCTATGATGACACATTACCTTCCATCTAAGATCTTGCCTAATTTTCAGCTCAGCGCAGCAAAGGGGGGCGGATAGCCTAGTGGTCAGAACATGCGCTGGCAATTTGAAGACCCGGGTTCGAGTCCGGTCGAGGAAATTTTCTTCCTGGAGTTAACATCAGTGCTGACTCCACTCTCCCAAAAGTCCTTCTGATGAGACTTTAAACCGAGGCCCCGTGTGCGAACGCACGCAGAACATCTTGCGCACACGTTAAATCCTTTCCGCTTTTCGTAAGAGTAGGCCATCGTGTGCCGGTGGAACAGATGACATGATTTACAAAACTGCATACACACGGGGACCGGATGAAAAAAAGCATATGATTGCTTATTCTGTTATCCTCGATATAAAAGAATAAATAAATAAATAAATAAAAAGTTACCCATGTTTTTCTTTCTTTGGTTTTAATCGACTCTCGTTCTACAGGTTATATCAATAGGAAAAAAGTAAACAATAAGCAAGAAATCACATCCTAATAAAACTTCCACTGACGTGACAGCCATAAAATGTGCCCATTGAGGCCATGAAAAGCAGCAACATGACAGAGCAAAATATCGACACGCTGCGCATGTGCACTTGGTTGAGCGATCAATGGCCGACAGCTAGCTAGCTAGTTTCTGTGGATGCTTTCCATTTCCTGTTCCTGTCAGCCAGATCAAGGAAGCGTGGACCTTGGCAGGGTATAGCCTATCCACAATGGCTCTTTTATAACCAGGATTCTCTACACCATCGCCTTTGTTGAAAGATCAGACTTCTGAGGCATGTTAATTCAACGCCTGGGTGGTGTGGAGTGAAAGTTCTCGAGACTTGCAGTTTGTGGCCCCCCTCCACCCCCCCCCCCCCCCCCCCCCCCCCAAATCGTGGCTCTATTCCCGGCATTGTATGGAATATCAGGGTTAGGTGGCAGCTTCCATCAAATCTGATAGAGAGAAAACAAAGGCTTTTGGTGTAATGTGATTTGAAAAATGCAGATTTTTGGCAGTTTGTGATTCAAAGTAAAGACTTCGATGCAATTCAATCAAGGCAAAAAAGAGGCTTTGATGGAATCAAACCTAATTCAAAGGAAAACATAGTGTTTAAAGTAATCTGATTTAGTGGAAAGCAAAGGCTCTGATGTCATCTGATTCAGAGGAACACAAAGACTTTGATGGGAACTATTACACCATCTATGCTTTTGTACAAACTAGATTTAAAAGTATCATGCCAAATACATAAGAAAACTGCAGGAAAACCTTTAAAGTGTATTTAGCATCTAAATCACCTACGTTGGCAGACATGATACACTTGATCTTGTACAGCTCTACCATGGTGCATGAGATGAATATCTTTAAGCACTGATTGGATTACTTTTTTCATTAAGGTGTGTGTGTGTATGTGTATGTGTATGTGTGTGTGCATTTGTGTGTGTGTGTGTGCGTGTGTATTTGTCTGTGTACACGCACACACGTGTGTGCGTGCGTGCGTGCGCGCGCGCGTGCACGTGCCTGCGTGTGTGGTGTGTGTGTGTGTGTGCGTTTGCGTGTGTGTGTATGCACATGTGTGTGTGAATCTGTCTGCCTGTCTATTTTTGTGCATCTGTATCTGTAAAAACATACGGAATGACGAAGCAGCCTACACAGAAAATCCATGTTTTCTTAGCAATCTTTTGCCTGTTACACACACACAAAAAAAAATCAAGGCTGGTCTCAGCTCCATCTTCTGCACTGATCGGAAAAGTTCCAGCTATTGTATTTCTGATTTAGCTCAATATATTATAGCTATACTGTTCTGTTTCGTTCCTGGCTGTGTTTTGTCCAAGGGGATAGCGTGTTGCTGCTGCGTGACAATAAGCATAAACAGTACTGCCCACTTCTACTTCAGAAGCCCAGGCAAACCCAAGGGAATGATACTAGGACTAACCATGACATGGATAGACTGATAGACAGACAGACAGATAGACTGACTGACTGACTGACTGATGATAGAAAGACAGACAGACAGACAGACAGACAGACAGACAGACAGACAGAGAGATAGATAGATAGATAGATAGATAGATAGATAGATAGATAGATAGATAGATAGATAGATAGATAGATAGATAGATAGATAGATAGATAGATAGATAGATAGATAGATAGATAGAAAAAAAACATACTTCGCCTTTCATTCAAACGCAACTGCACGAGCTGCTCTCTTCTTATTTAAAGCGACCAGCATGTTAACTGGACATTAATTTAATAAACCGACCAGCTAGAAAAATGACCTCATATAGCCCTGACCAATTCAGGCTGGACGAAGCAGCAGCTGGCCAAAGGCAGAAGTCTACACGCTGATCACGTGGCAGTGAAAAGATGGTCGATGATTGGCTGTCGTTGACGCGACATTCTCTCATTTCCGCTTCCTGTCACGTGGATGAAGAGAGAAAGTTCCCTTGGGGGGAAAGCAGGTAAATAATGGCTCCTTTGTGTGTACAGTTCCTGTGGAAGACGCCAGTATGAATAACAGATGAGAGGAGGAGGAGAGTGTGCGTGGGGAGGGAACTGACTGAACACTTGCAGGAAGTGGAGTGAAAGCCCATAGTCATGCAATATGCAAGCCAGTGCTGACAACATCGTAGCTTTGTGTTGGAGCGGTAGTATTTACGCACCAGCTTGCTTGCTTGCTTGCTTGGCTGGTTGGTTGCTTGGTTGGCTGTTTGTCTGCTTGCTAGTTTGCTTGCTTGATTGCTTGCTTACTTATATGGTTGGTTGGTTGGTTGGTTGGTTGGTTGGGTGGGTGGGTGGGTGGGTGGTTGGTTGGTTGGTTGGTTGGTTGGTTGGTTGGTTGGGTGGGTGGGTGGGTGGGTGGGTGGTTGGTTGGTTGGTTGATTGGTAGGTTGGTTGGTTGGCTTGCTTTGTTTTTGGTGGGGTGTTTGTTTTGTCTTTTTACTTGGGGGTAAGGGGCTGGACAAAAAGAATTCAAGAAAAACAAAAATAAATACAAATTCAACAAGATGTGAATAAAAGACATTCTTTTAGTCCTGTACCTATCATGATACCAGCTTGCTATGGATTTAAACTATAAAGACTATTTACTGAATGAACACAACTTATGGAGAAGTTTCAATGAATGGCAGCTGAGAAATACTAGCGATTCAGACCACATGAAGTAGTTGCTGATAAAAGCAGATGTCCATACACAGATCACGTGCCGGTGAAGAGATGGTTCATGGCCAGTGATTGGCTGCTGTTATCATTCTCTCATTTCTAATCTCTTTTCAACTCCAGTTTTACCTGTCCCACAGTCTAGTAGAGTGTTGAAGCACCACTGAAAATTATTCAACCAGCTTTCTCCTCTCTTCACGGTTTTTGGCTTCCCGTAGCAAGTCGTTCTACTCAAGGCCAGTCCAGCCTTTGGTGTTGTCTTCCCATCCTTTTCACTGTCTCCCTCTTCATCTCCCTTCCTTGTACTGTTCCCTGTAAGGCAGCCTTAGCCAGTCCAGATGTTTGCGTGACGTGCCCGTACCACTTAAGTTTGCTTTTTTTTTTTTAATGAAGTCACATCTTTACATGGGCCATGCCGCTTTCAATTCTGGTTTTTACTTCCTCGTGGGTTTCCTGATCTCTGTATGAGATACCAAGAAGTTGGCAAAAGCATCTCATCTGTATCGTCGTTAACCTTCTGTCACTGTCTGCTGTTATGATGGCACGTACAGTGCAGCCAAGAAGAAGACTCTCTGGAGTCTATTAGGTAAGTAACGCTTCTTTTGTTAGTGTGGTTCCTACCAGTGATGCCAGTATGAATACTGTATGAGGACACGGTGGGGAGAAGGCACTAACTGGACAGTTACGGTACGTGGAGCAGAAGACCAGTTATGCAGTAGGTCAATTCAGGTAGAGAGCATCCTGGCTTAAACAGAGAAATAATGCAACATCCGCAACTTTACTCCATTCTGTTATAGTGGATGTTTGCCTTTCTTCTTAAAAAAAAAGTTTTTTAAAAGGCAACAAAACACAAAGACAGACCACTAACTTCTCTCATTGGCAACATCATCAAATCCTGTGGCATGAGAAGCCATGAAGTCAGCAGGACCAGCGAAGACCGGAGCTAATGGAGAAGGAGGATCATGTCAGTGTCATTGGGTGCAGTGGCTAATTTTAAATTTGGTGATACCGACAGGTGAGATAGGCGAGCGAGTTCCAATGAAAAAAGACTTGTAAAAAATATCATTCGTCCTTAATGAAACGGAGCCGGGTCAAAAAATGGTTCAATCCATAACCACCTACTAGTACACCTGTGCTGTGATTACTAAACGCTAGGATACCCTGATTATGCCCATGGAGACAGAAATGTGTGCATACTCTACGATTTATTTTCATCAGCATCATTAGTCCCTTGACCAAGATGGTCGTGGGGGGTTATGGGGGGTACACAGGACCCGTTGGTCGATAGTTTACTCTAGGCTGATCTGTCTTCAGCCGACGAACT
>CM060333.1:25986160-25988660 GCA_030674155.1 Stramonita haemastoma | reverse complement strand
CACACACACGCGCGCGCGCGCACACAGAGGGAGGAGGAGGAGAAGGGGGAGAAGGAGAAGGGGATATAATTGGTTTATTATTTTTGGTGCATCAAGTGGATTAGAAGGTGAATTTTGAAGGTTGTCAATGATTGATGCTCTTTAATTGAATCGGGAAGGGAGTTCCACAGCACAGGGCCTGAGTATAGTAAACTAGATTTAAACAAGTCTATTCTTGGGATTGGGACACTTGGCTTTTCAGTATTTCTGGAATGATTCATTGCGAACTTATCTCTTAAGGATGTGGGGACAGCTCCTGCCATTATCTTAAACATAAAAATGTCTTTGTTATATTTTAGTCTTTGTTGTAGGGGAGAATATTTAACTGGGTATAATCCACTTCAAATAAAGTTGTTTTCTTCAGGAGGATAAGTTTGAGAGCACGTTTATACAGACTTAGTAACGGTTTCATAGTGTTTGCACTGGCAGAATCCCATAGGGTTGAGGCATAGTCTATTGAGGATTGTATGTAAGCTTGGAAGAATAATTTCCTTGAATTGTGGTCAAGGAAATGTTTAATTTTAGTCAACTGGTATACTCTTTGGGACAAATATTTGCATAGATGAGATATGTGGTAGAACCAGCTGAGATTTTCATCGATTGTTACTCCTAGAACTTTGTGATGAGAGGTTTGTTCAATTGCTTCCTTTCTTATATGGATTGGAAACTGTTTATGAGGTAAATTTTGTCGCTTTTGTCTGGTGGTGATAAGCATGCATTTTGTTTTTTGGGGGTGAATAGACATATGGTTCAGTTCTGTCCATTTGACAAGATCATTGCAGCTTTGTTGTAATATGGTTGCAAGAGAGTCAATGTCGTTATGGCTTGTATGTATGGTTGTATCATCAGCAAATAGTTCACATTTAGATTTGATAAGTAGAGGAAGGTCATTTATGTATAAGGAAAAGAGAATAGGTCCTAGTATAGATCCCTGTGGTACTCCATAATGAATGGGTTTTAGATTGGATGTGGATGTAGTTGTTGAGACACACTGTTGTCTGTTTTTAAGATAAGAAGCAAGTAGTTCTAGACTATCTGATGATAGATTGTACAGTTCTAGCTTTCTGATGAGGAGTGTGTGGTCAATTGTATCAAATGCTTTTTTGAAATCTACAAATAATACTCCACAAAATTTGTTTTCATTAATGTTTGATAGCCAATTGTCTATGAGACTAGTCAGTGCAGTATGACATGAGTGATTTTGTCTGAATCCTGATTGATTAGGGTGAAGAAGGTCGTTAGTGTCTATATGACGGACTAAGTGTTTATTTATATGTTTTTCCAGGGTTTTGAAAGGAGGGATATAATAGAGATTGGCCTATAATTTGAGGGATCTGAAGTGTCACCAGATTTGTAGATGGGGATTACTTTAGCAGTTTTGAAGGCATTGGGGAAATAGTTCTTTTCAAGACATTGGTTATATACATATGTTAGGGTGTCTGTGATAACTGGAGCTGACAGTTTCAGAATTCTGCTGTCTATTCCATCAAGACCTCGTGTCCTTGATTGTTTGAGGTGAATTAAATAATTATAGACCTCAAAAACTGAAATGAATGGTATGTGAAGTTTTGACGGAATATGCTTGAGAGAGAAGAGAGAGAGAGAGAGAGAGAGAGAGAGAGAGAGAGAGAGAGAGAGAGAGAGAGAGAGAGAGAGAGAGAGAGAGAGAGAGAGAGAGTAAAAAAAAAAATTAAAAAAAAAAAAGAAAGAAGTGCAGAGAACTCAAGGAACAAAATAATAATAGATGCTAGCGTGAATAAAAGCAACAGAGAGACAACACAAAAAAAAACCCAGTGCACTTTCACGAAGCCTTCTTTCCAGTTTTAAAACAAGTGAATGGGAATACAATAGGAGAAAAAAGGCCAACATCTCCATCTCCATCTCTCTCTCTCTCTCTCTCTCTCTCTCTCTCTCTCTCTCTCTCTCTCTCTCTCTCTCTCTCTCTCTCTCTCTCTCTCTCTCTCTCTCTCTCTCTCTCTCTCTCTCTCCCCTCTGTTGAGTCTCTAAGCTGCCAGGCCAGACAGACTAAGTGGACAGTAATCAGACAGAAGATGGAGAGTGAACAACCAGCCTGGAGGACAGAGATGTTTATTCCAACAAAAAGTGCAAATTAATAGACTGAGAGAAACAGAGACCGAGACAGGCAGAGAGACAGACAGACAGAGAGAGATACAGAGAGATAGAGATGGTGACAGATAAAGAGAGAGAGAGATAGATAGATGAAGAGTTAGAGATAGACAGACAGACAGATAGACACACACACACACAGAGGAACACACACACACACGCGCGCGCGCGCGCACAAACACACGCACACACACACAGAGGATCACACACACAGGATCACACACACACATACACGCACATACACGCACACACACAACACATACACGCACACACAGAGGATCACACACAGGATCACACACGCAGGAACAGATACACAAATACACACACGCGCGCG
>CM060333.1:25973660-25981160 GCA_030674155.1 Stramonita haemastoma | reverse complement strand
CCTGAACTCTAGTTGCTCTACCTGGGTAGATGTGTGACTAGAAGAGCAGTGCCATCCCTTTTTTTTTCATAAGTATTTTCCTGTCTGCGACTACATTTGTTTCACTATGAAAGTGGCTGTTTTCTAAAGAAATAAGTATGCCAATGACAACCTCCTTTGTTGCCATGCTTTTCTTTTTTTTTTTACTAGGCTAACACTGAATGCATGTTGCACACACAAGCTTGGCTTATTGTCTCGTTTGACAGATTAAAGGAAAATAAAAGCCTACAACACAAAACAACGAACCAGGTAACCACATACAAACACACAGTGAAATAAACAGAAACAGAAACAGACATCGGAAACAAGAAAGTTTTAATGGCAGTGATTTCTTTAAACATAGAAAGAATACAACTTTGTTGAAAGAGCCCTTTGAATGAGCTGCTCTTACCCAATGACGTGCTGTTCTAAATGTCACGTGGTTCACTGGGATAGTTTGAGCCTTTTACGGTAGGCTAACAGACTCTCTTTACAGTCAACTGCCCTCTGAGAGAGAAGGAGATAATTTTATACACATTTTTTTTAATATAATTTGAAAAAAATAAAAATAAAATTAATGGAATAAGCACTCATGTGCTTTTTGCATCCAGTCCCCATGTGTCTGCAGTTTTGTAAATGTTGCCATGTGTTCCCACCTACAAACAATGGCCTACTCTTTCGAAAAGTGTAACAGGATTTAATGTGAGGCAAGATGTTCTGCATACGTTCGCACACGGGGCCTCGGTTTATAGTCTGATCCGAAAGACTTTGGGGAAAGTGGAGTCAACACCCTAGGCAACACAGCTCTACACATTTTGCTGATGTGTTCGATTTTAGTAGTACAGGGCGTTACGCTCTTTCTGCTTCCGCAGGGAAGGTAATTTAGACTAATTACCCTGTCACAAGAGGGAGGGCAAGAGAAGAAGAAGAAGAAGAAGAAGAACAAGAAAAGAAGAAGAAGAAGAACAACAACAACAACAACAAGCAACAACAACAACAACAACAAAAAGAGGAACAGAGGCAGAAGAAGGCGAAAGTCTTTAGTATTTTTAGGTTCTGAAGTTACATTCGATAATTCTTGTATGGCCCTGACTCTGAGCAGTTTAGTGGGCTTTAAGCTACGAAAAAGACAACAACAACAATATAGTAGTAGTAGTAGTAGTATAAATAGAAGCAACTACATTATCAAGAACAGCAGCAGTAGTAGCAGCGAAATAACATAATATTCACATCATCATCATCATCTCATCATCATCATCATCATCATCATCATCATCATCATCACATCACATCATCATTATTATCATCTCATCATCACCATCACCATCATCATATCCCATACCACCATCATCATCACACCATACAATCACAAATCACATCATCTTATCATCACAATCACCATCATCATCATCATCATCACACACCACCACATCACATCACCATCACAATCACAATATATCAACATCTTCTTATTCATCACCATCACATCATCATCATTATCATCACATCAACAACCCAAAAAAGATGAGCCGCAACAGAAACAACAACAACAACACATTTCAAATCCAACACTACAATCATTAACAACATCAACAACACCTAAACTACCGCACCAACAACAAAAACAACAAGAATAGTAAAGTCAAAGCATTGTTATGCATGGTCTGAATGTCGACAGTTTTCTTTCCCTCTTTTTCTTTTTCCTGTTTATTTGCTTTTTATTTTCGGGCTGGGTTTTTTTTTTGGGTTTGTTTGCTGTTTTTGTGGTGTTTCTTTTCTTCTTTTTTTTTGGGGGGGGGGGGGGGGGGGAAGGAGGTTCTTACTTTCGCTTTCTCGCCAAACTTTGAAACTACAAGGCTTTCTTGTTTGGAATTAATGTCAGTGAAGGATGTGCGGAAATCTGGGCTAGCTTTGCTGTTCTACAGATAACAGCCTTCCGGGGATTTTGTGTAGTCCATCCAGAGTGTGTGTGTGTTAGCTCCCTGCCTCCCTAATGTGAAACTCTCTCTGTCTCTCGTCTCTGTCTGTGTCTCTGTCTGTGTCGTCTCTCTCTGTGTCTCTCTCTGTGTCTCTCTCTCTCTGTCTCGTCTCTTCTGTGTCTGTCTCTCTGTCTGTCTGTCTGTCTGTCTGTCCTGTCTGTCTGTCTGTCTGTCTGTCTGTCTGTCGTCTTTTTCTCTCTCTCTCTCTCTCTCTCTCTCTCTCTCTCTCTCTCTCTCTCTCTCTCTCTCCTTCTCTCTCTCTCTCTCTCTCTCTCCTCTCTCCCTCTGTGTGTTTTTGTTGTGTGTCGTCGTCGTTGTTGTTTTTGTTGTTATTCTTGTTGTTCTTGTGGCTGCTACAGGTAACGACCATCCAGAGATCTCTGTATGAAGTCCAGAGTGTTTGTTAGCTCTCTGCCTGTTTAACGTAAAAGACATTTTTTCTTTCTTTGCTGTGATAAATGGATTAGCCTTTTGGTCGTTGTTGTTGTTGCTGCTGCTGCTGTTGCTGCTGCTGCTGTTGCTGCTGCTGCTGCCGCTGCTGCTTGCTTTGTTACTGCTACTGCTGTTGTTGCTGCTGCTGCTGCTGCTGCTGTTGCTGCTGCTGCTGTTGCTGTTGCTGCTGCTGCTGCTGATGCTGCTGATGCTGCTTGCTTTGTTACTGCTACTGCTGTTGCTGCTTTGATACCAGTTGCGCTGTTGCTGCTGTTGTATTTTATTGTATATCCCACACGCCTTATCACTGGATAAAAGCGCATACGCAAAATCTCTCCATTAGCGAATCTCGATATTCTATCCGAAGAGCAAGACGAAACAATTTATTAAATCCTTTACCACTTTTTCTCCCCGATGTTGGAGATGCGGCCATCTTAATGGTGGGTAAAAAAGGGGTGGCATAGGCTCACACAAAATCTCATCATTTGTAAATCTCGGAGCTCCAGCCGTGAAAAAGCAACAAAAAAAGACAACAACAACAACAAAAACAAAAAAACCCCTGTATTATGTTACTGCAGATTTGTTCAAATGAAATTTAGCCTGCTTTTCCCGAGGAGTGTTTGTCGCCACAAGTACAGTGTTACACATTTCTTTTCTTTCTTTTTTTTTGTCTTCAGGTGGATCGGTTTACCTATGACAGAAGATGTTTTATGGTAAATATTTTTTTGCCATGGACAGTTCTTTTGTTGTTCAGTTCTTTGCTATGTTGATGAGACCCCTGATGGTTGTGCCATTGCCTCTGCTGGTGCTATCACACTTTAAATCATTTTATCCCTGAAGTCGGAATGCAGCTGCCCAAATGGTGTGTGTGTGGGGGGGGAGGGGGGGGGGAGTGACGGTCGCATACGCAAAAAAAAACTCATCTGGAACCTCGGAGCACTATCTGAGGAACGAACAGAAAACCTTTTATATTTTTATTTATTTGTTTTGTTTGTTTATTTTATTTATCTATCTATTTATTTATTTATTTATTTATTCATTTATCTCTTTATCTATCTTTTTTCATCCTAGTCATTTATTCTTTGATATCGAGGATAATACAATCAGCACTCATGTGCTTATTTTTACATCCAGTCCCCGTGTGTATGCAGTTTTGGAAAATTTTATCATCTCGGATTTTAGATTTTTTGTGTATTTTGTGAGTTAAAACAATACACAGCGTTACATATTCAT
The DNA here is from genome assembly GCA_030674155.1 of Stramonita haemastoma. NCBI lineage: Eukaryota > Metazoa > Mollusca > Gastropoda > Neogastropoda > Muricidae > Stramonita > Stramonita haemastoma. The sequence goes on along the minus strand of CM060333.1, from coordinate 25,977,498 downwards.
CAAACACACTATTCTACACACTGCTTGGCGACTTGTTAAGATTCCCATGGGATAGATACTACCAGGAAAATTGGAGGAATCTGCCGTGCAATGTCGAATAACGTGATGAATATTGAATGCCCAAGTCATTGCCGACTGCATCAAGTAGGATCGAACGAACCAAAGAAAGTAGATTACTTTGAACTTCCCTTCCCTTGGAAATGGCCACCACCTACTCAGAATCATAGACCATGTGCTTGCGCACTTAATTTTCAGGAGAAGGGAAACTTTCTCAATGTAATAAATCGGCTACTTGAGAGACGGGTACTTACATATACTTAGAAGAAGACCAACAGAAAGGTACATAAACAGTCAGTCATTGTATAAAAGATTTAAGAAGTTCTGTAGAGAGCTTAAACAATGTACTATGCTCTGAAAGAAACTTTTTTTTAAAAGGATAAATTCACACACACACACACACACGCACCGCGCGCGCGCACGCACGCACACATGCACGCACGCACACGCGCACACACACACACACACCCACACACACACACTCACACACACACACACACACACACACACACACACACACACACACACACACACACACACACACACACACACACACACACACACAGCGATAAATATATAAAGACAAAAAATACAACGATAATCATTGTTCACAGAGGCAGACCCCAAAGAAACATGCATTAATCTCGACATTCGCTGAAAGATGGATGCACTGGACATGAGGATGCAGGAAAACCACATGAACAGATCCCTATGCCCACGCCGAGATCTGTTTCCTGCTATTGGAGAACAGCACAGCACAGCACAGCGCAGCACAGCACAGCACAGCACAGCGCAGCACAGCACAGTACAGCGCAGCACAGCACAGCGCAGCACAGCGCAGCACAGCACAGCACAGCACAGCGCAGCGCAGCACAGCACAGCACAGCACAGCACAGCGCAGCACAGCACAGCACAGCACAGCACAGCACAGCGCAGCGCAGCACAGCACAGCGCAGCACAGCACAGTACAGCACAGCGCAGCACAGCGCAGCACAGCACAGCACAGCACAGCGCAGCGCAGCACAGCACAGCAGCAGGGCTCTTCTGTCACTTCTCCCTTATCGATGGAAAAGTTCCAGTAAAAGTGTGTTCGTTTGTTTCTTTCTTTTTCTTTTTGTTAGTTGGTTTGTGCGGGGATTTTTTGTTTATTGGGTTTGTGTGGTCTTGCTACATGGTGTGTGTGCGTTTTTGGTTTTTGGTTTGGGTGTGGGGTTTTTTTTTTGGGGGGGTGTGCTTTTTTGTTATTTGGTTTATTTCTTTGTTTTTGTATGTTTGGTTTGTTTGTTTTGCTATTTGGTTTGTGTGTTTTAGTGATTTGCTTTTTGTGCGTTTTTGAATATTTGGTTTGTGTAGTTTTGTTTATTTGGTTTGTGCGTTTTGTTTATTTGTTTGTTTGTTATTATTTGGTTGGTTTGTGTGTGTGTTTTTTTTTTATTTAGTTTGTGTGAGGATTTTTTTTGGTATTTGGTTTGTGTGTGTGTTTTTTGTAATTTGGTATGTGTAAGGTTTTCTTCTTAATTTCGTTTGTAAGTTCTTGCTATTTGGTTTGTTTGTTATTGTTATTTGGTTTGTGCGATTTCGTTATTTGGTTGCTTGTTTGGGGGCACTGGACTGTGCTGTTGTTTCATGTTACTGCCCTGTTCTTTTTTTTTAACCTGCAGTCACAACCTAGATGTAATTTTAAAGTTGCTTGATATGTACTCTTGTTTTAAGTAACCAGTTGTAAACTGACAAGAAGTATCACTAAGAGGCAAGATATGATGGAAGAAAATAAAACTGGAAGTAAAAATATGACATTTTCTTACAACAATAAACAGAAAATAATAACAGAACGTGATTATGAGCTCTTATCAGAAGACACTAATCATGCAGATGATAAAGGTACCACAGCAGGTGGAGTTTCAATCACCGCCGGGACCTCTGATGAGGGCTCATCCAGGAGCCAAAACTCGAGTCAGGTCAGGTCAAAGGCATGGTTCGTACTTAAAGATGCCTAAAAATGATGCCACTGAGAGACATTATCCCTAGAATTTATTTTCATTTCATTTGTGTTGTATTGAATCTTTGATAAGTCATTTTCAAAATGATAGAGAAGTTGGTACCTGCACTTGTTTTTCCTCCACAACTTTTTCCTCAATAATGCAGATGATCGGGAATTTAAGTTCACCATTCTCTCACCAGCGCGTACAAAGATTTTTATTTAAAAAAAAAAAAAATTTACAAGAGGGTCCAAACTAGCAGGGCTAAATCGTACACAAAGACAATACGAACAACAACAACATCAACAACAACAACAACAACATCGACAACAACACATTAAGTGAATTTAACACTAGGTGTACAAATCCTTAATCAGTTTAAAGTGGATAAGATTAACAAGCCAGCAACTGAAATTTGATAGACGTTGATGTCATATAAGGACAAAAGATCACGCTGTGAAATCAAGAGTTTCGTCCACAAAACAAGAAGAAATACCGATCATAATGCTGGGCATGATTTTATTGGTTCTTCTTGTTCTTGTTCTTGTTCTTGTTCTTGTTCTTCTTCTTCTTCTTCTTCTTCTTCTTCTTCTTCTTCTTCTTCTTCTTCTTCTTCTTCTCCGCTATTCTTCTTCGCAATTCTTCTTCTTCGCAATTCTTCTTCGCAATTCTTCTTCGCAATTCTTCTTCGCAATTCTTCCTCTTCTTCGCAATTCTTCTTCTTTGCAATTCTTTTTTTTCTTTGCAATTCTATTTTTTTCTTCTTCGCAATTCTTCTTCTTCACAGATCTTTGCAATTCTTCTTCTTCGCAATTCTTCTTCTTTGCATTCTTCTTCTTCCCTGTCCCTGTCCATGCTGAATTTTAGACCAGTCTGGATGGTGAAGTCTGCAGTTTGTCGCAATGACCCTGCCGGTCAACACAGTTTTATTTTATATATGAATTGTATTTTGTATTTTTTTTGTATTTTGTATTTTGTACCACTTTATGTCACGCAGATTTCTCTGCGTGAAATTCGGGCTGCTCTCCCCAGGGAGAGCGCGTCGCCACATGTGCAGCGCCTACCCATTTTTTTTCTTCTTTTTCCTGCCTGCAAGTGTATTTGTTTCCCTATCAGAGTGGCTTCTTTCTACAGAATTTTGCCAGGGACAACCCCCTTGTTGCCGTGGGTTCTTTTACGTGCGCTAAATAGTGATGTGTAACACACGGGACCTCGGTTTATCGTCTCATCCGAAAGACTAGCGCCCAGACCACCACTCAGGGTCCAATGAATGGGGAAAAAGTTTTGGGTCCAAACGGGGTACGAACCCCGCACACTCCGACCCGGACTTTTTGCTTTCTAGGCAAGGCGCGTGACCACCTAGACCACCGATCCACCTCATCCTTGTCCATGTCTTGAACTAAGCACGGTCGTCCAAACACATTACAAGGACATGACTCGGACTACCAGGCATCAGACACTGGAAGAAAACTGGCAATGAACACAGAAAAATCGTAGACACGAAGCACAGTTGAAGTTGGTCAACAGTACAAGGACTGACCAAACTGAATTGTAGCCTAGGCCTGAAATCAATAGTTCTCTTCTCTAGATGCCTGACATATTCTTTATTTATTTATTTATCTATTTATTCTTTTATATCGAGGATAATGGAATAAGTACTTATGTTTTTTTTTTACATCTAGTCCCCGTGTGTATGCAGTTTTGTCAATCTTGCCATCTGTTCCCACCGGCACGCTATGGCCTACTCTTACGAAAAGCACAATCTTGACTAGACTGTTCTAACATCTGCCTTAACTCTTGAA
>CM060333.1:25966160-25968660 GCA_030674155.1 Stramonita haemastoma | reverse complement strand
TTCTTCTTCTTCTTCTTCTTCTTCTTCTTCTTCTTCTTCTTCTTCTTCTTCTTCTTCTTCTTCTTCTTCTTTTTGCAGTTCTTCGCATTTCTTCTTCGCAATACTTCTTTGCATTCTTTTTCGCAATTCTTCATCTTCGCGTGCAATTCTTCTTCGCAAATCTTCTTCGCGCGCAATTCTTCGCAATTCTTTTTCGCAATGCTTCTTCGCAATTTTTCTTTGCAATTCTTCTTCTTCTTTCTATTCTTCTTCTCTCCTCTCATCTTCTCCGCATTTTTTCTTTGCATTCTTCTTTTTCTTCAACCTCTTTCCCTTGTGTCATTTTTGTAGCATTTTTTTTGTCTTTTTCTAGTGTTGTTGATGTGTTACAATTTGCAGATGCTTTTGCTCTGAATTTCCATCATGTTGTAGCAGTTGCTGTTGCCAATGCTATTACAGAGTTTTTGTTGTGTTTTTTTTTATTCCATTGCTGCTGCTGCTCTTGCTGCTGCTACTACTGCTGCTGCTGTTACTGCTGCTGCTACTGCTGCTGCTGTGTTGTTGCTGCTGCTGCTGCTGTCGCTGCTGCTGCTGTCGCTGCTGCTGCTGCTGCTGCTATTGTTTCTTTGACTGCGTTTTTATGATTGGGAATCAGCACTGTTTGTTTGGTGAAAGGCGGTCTAATGAGACGCTCCCTGACATACGAGCAAACCTGGCGATTTTATCTAGAGAAGCAAAAGCTCTGAAGATTAAAGACGTACAGGTTGTTATCCATTTCATCACAACGTAGAAGAAGAGTTTAATGACATCCACATGCACTTTTTTTATTAATATATATTATTTATTATTATTATAAAATATATATATATATTATATATTATATATATAAATATATATATATATATATGTCATCTCTGTAGAAAGGATATTCGTTTCAGAACCTGCGACTGAGTGTGAAGTGTCGACGTGTTGTGTGTGTGTGGTGTGTGTGTGTGGTTGTGTGTGTGTGTGTGTGTGTGTGTGTGTGTGTGTGTGTGTGTGTGTGTGTGTGTGTGTGTGTGTGTGTGTGTGTGTGTGTGTGTACGACGAAAAACTGTTTGACCTACACTATACCTCTTCCTTTCCATCCCCAACCTAAGTATCTCTAGGACTTTTCACCTCCCCCTTTCTGAAAATGCCGAGGCAAAGATTTTCCCATTTCTCTAAATCTCAATTCGGATCTCTTTTTGCCTTTCTTTCTTTGTGTGATTTTCTTGATTACTGTTTCCTCTCTCTCTCTCTCTTTCCCAATTCTCCTTTTTTCCCAAACAACATCTACACCCGCTTTGCATAGTTCTCTTTCACACAGTCAGCAATTCTTTGTCTGGTATGGTTGTACTCTTATAACTACGCAGTGATGTGGTAACTTTTGGGATAGGCAGTTGTTATGTCGATTCAGCTGCCAGTGTTATTTGCTGACATAGTGTTTTACGTATTTTTGTTGTTCTGAGCTCTGTTTATCGAATAATATCTGGACGCTTTTTTATCACCAAAAAAAAATTCCAGCGATGGTTATTTCCACACCACAGTTCTTTTGGCCTTAAGGATTTTTTTTTTAGTACAACTGAACTTTGTTCTTTTATAGGTTATCAGATTTGTCAGATAAAACGTAGCAGTGAGGGTTTTCCCCCGTTCCTGTGGCTACAGCTCCGAGGTTCACTTAAAGTGAGATTTGCATATGCGACTGTTTACAAAGTATTAAAGTAGCAGGGTTCCAGTTTTGGGGATAATACCTATACTGAAACCAGTAGCGTGCAAGCGGGTTTTGTTTTGTTTTTAGATGTAGTCATCCGTTCTCTACCGGCATGCGCAATAGTCTACTTTTTCGAAAGGTGGAACATCTTTTTAATGTGTAAACAAGATGTTTTGCGTGCGTTGTACTCGGTACCTCGGTTTGTATTCTCATCCGAAGGACTTTTGGAGAATAGTGCCAGTAAGGTAAAGGTAAAGGTGTCCCATAACCTAGGCGGTCGTAGGGGAGCGAGGTGTCAGAGACTCCCGCTTCTCTAGAGGCGGAGCCCATCTCATCTCTTTCGCTGCTTTACCTTCCCTGACCCTAAGAGGGCAGGTAGCCATTTACAGCTGGGTGAACTGGGGGGACTGTACTTGAAGCCAAGGTGCGCAAACGGTCACCCATCCAACTGGTAACCACGCTCGACGCTGTTTATCTTGACTGGGGGAAATCGAGCGCTCTAACCACTGAGCATCACGTCCCCATTAAGTTTACTGGATTTTAATAAACTCTTTGGGAGTAACACAGTGTGATGACAATCATACTGAGATCCTGGTTTAGCAAGAAACAATAATAGTAGTAACCTCTTTTTTTCGCTCAGAAATATTCAATGCATCAAACTCCAAAATTAACAATCCGTAAATTAAAAAAAATGCGGAAAAAAAAGGATAAGGAGGAGAATGACAACCAGGAGGTAAGAAGAAGGATGATAATAACAACGATGACGACGAAGAAGAACAAGAACAAAAG
>CM060333.1:25923660-25958660 GCA_030674155.1 Stramonita haemastoma | reverse complement strand
ATACTGACACAGCAAAACACACAAAAAAAGTTCTGGTGTCTGTACATTCCTCTTTCTGTGCAGTGATTAAAAGGATTCAACCTGTAAGTCTCTAATTTTTATGGCCCTGTTTTGTCTGCTGGATTGGACATGTTTTCTCCTACAACAAGGCTTGTTCCATCAGATTATTGTACACAAGGGATTCGACATCTACATGTTTTGCTACAAGGTAAAATCAACCAGATGAGAGAAAAGGAAACATCCACGACAGAATTTGCTGTCACATAATTTATGTGTTGTGTTATTTTTTCTTTTATCACGAGGATAATGGAAAAAGCACCCGTGTGCTTTTTTACATCCTGTCTCCGTATGTATGCAATTTTTTTTTTAATATTGTCATCTGTTTCCACCGCACACAATGGCCTACTCTTACGAAAAGCATAATAGGATTTAACGTGTGCACAAGATGTTCTGCGTGTGTTCGCACACGGGGCCTTGGTTTATAGTTTCATCCGGAGGACTTGTGGAGAGAGTGGAGTCAATACTGATGTTAACTCCAGTGTAAAAATTCCCTCGAACGGGAATCGAACACGGGTCGTCAAATTGCGAGCGCAATGTTCTGACCACTAGGCTTTCCCATCCCCCACATAAAGAACGCGAAGAACAAAATCAGCAAAGAGAAGAATGAAAACAGCAGCAAGAAAAAAAAACATAAGGTTAATAAGGATTTAACAACAATAACCACAAAACAAAGGTATTAGACAACAAAAAAAGGAATAAGAAAGTAGACAGTAAGATGGTTGCCTCTCTGGAGACCTTCTGCCTGTCTGCTTCTCTCTTGAGTTCTGTATAAAGAGATGAAAGGCTCAGGTTTAGAATACGTTCTTTCTTTACCTAGCTACACCTGGTGGATCGCTAGTCTACAGGTATCACACCTGCCTAGACCTGAAAGCGAACGTCCTGGTTCGAAGTGTGTGGTGGTTTGATCCCTATTTATGCCCTTAACTTTTCCCCCATTTACTAGACCATGAGTGTTGGTCTGGGTGCTAGTCACTTGCACGAGACGATAAAACGAAGTCTCATGTGCAACACACATTCAATGCACGTAAAAGAACCAATGGCAACAAAATAGTTGTCACTGGAAAAATTCTGTATTTTCATCCACTCTGGTAGGGAAACAAAAGCACCTGAAGACAAGAAAAAAAAACAATGTTTGGTGCTGCTCTTGTAGAGGTGCACTCTCCTCAGAGAGAGCAGCCTGAATTTCACACAGAGAAATCTAACGTGATTTAGGTAGTATACAATACATTGCAATACAATACTATACCTCTTGAGTCGTTGCTTTTATATGCTTTGTTATACAAATGTCATGATTTATCATAAAGTGCAACCATCTTGATTTCCGTGCCGGTGTGGTTTATAGCAACTTGTCTCTATCCTTTTACATTGACTGTCTCTCTGATACAAGTCATCAAATGACTGGACTTGGGTTGATACATCCCTTAAGTCCTTAAGGAATTCTTCTCTTTTTTTTCAAAAACACAGAAAAAGAATATAAAAAAAATGCCTAGGCACACTTAAAACTGTGCACACAAGCATGTACAGCTCTCTCTCTCTCTCTCTCTCTCTCTCTCTCTCTCTCTCTCTCTCTCTCTCTCTCTCTCTCTCTCTCTCTCTCTCTCTCTCTCTTTCTCTTTCTCTTTCTCTTTCTCTTACTCACACACACATAATATATATACTACATATTATGTATATACACGCACGCACACACATGAGCAAATACCCAGCCGAATGTACTCAAAACGTGGCCTAAAGCCATATTGAAAGTCAAGATAAAAGCCACTTGGTATTCATAGACCCACAAGTCTGCAAGACAACTAGTACTCGTACTCACGCTAAGCAAGAATTTATGTGACTTCTTGGTTTCGCTTTTTAAATGTTTCTTCGCGTGTATGTCTGCCCTTCTGCTTATCGTTATCTTTCTCTGTCTGCCTATCTGTCTGCATGCATGCCTGTCTGTCTGTTGGTTTGTTTGTCTGTAAGTTTGACTTACTGTCTGATATTCCCAGTTCCCTAAGGTCTCTAGCTCTCTGTCTTTCTCACTTCAGTTTACATTAATTTATTTATTTCCTCTCTCTGAAGTCTGTTCTTTATATTCTTAAGCAGTATAGATAATATGTTTGATGTTTGACTGCAGGGTTGTATACATGTTTCACCTAGTAAACAACTACATTATTTACAAACAAAAAGGGGGGGGGGTTATTGATTTTAAAATATTTATAATGTTCAGTATTATTTTCTGTAGAGTAACATGATACATAAAGGGACCTCTGTTTTTGGCTTAACTCTTTAAAAGACAAAAGATACTCAGTCATTGAAACACAAATACAAAACAAGATGAGGAGATACAGTGAGAGAGACAGAGACAGACACACAGACACACAGACACAGAGTCAAACAGACAGAGCAAGAGAGAAACAAAACTTCCTCCTTAATAAAAACTAAATAAACCAGATCACTGGCTTTTTTCCTATAAAACTTGTCCATCCTTTATTTCTACTAGAATTTTGAAAAGAAAAAAAAAAACGAAGAAAAGAACATTCTCACTTCTGAAGCAAAGGCACAGAAAGCAAGTATTGACATAATACCAAAACAAACAAAAAAGATGATATGAATACCTAAAGAGACAGAGTCCAAGTTCCATCACGTGCTGCACGTGCCGCCTGTCTGTGTAGCGTGGCCCCATTTGAGGGCAGGACAGGACAGGATAGGACAGGTCTGGCAGACAGGAGCCATGACCCTGAGGGCAAGACTGTATGACAGAAGTCGGCAAGTCTGGCAGGAGTCAGGCAGACGGGGCTGTCTTCTTCTGCCTGAAGGACTTGACTACTGTCTGACTGAAGTGTGTGTGTGAGTGTTTGTATGAGTATACATTGTTATATATAGTTTATAATGTATATTATATTATATTATGTAAAATAAAAAAGCACATGAGTGCTTATTCCTTATCCTCAATATGATATAATGATAAATAAATAAATAAATAAACTACCTACCCTTCCCACATTTATTATAAAGTGTGATTGCATGGAACATGCAGTGTTATGTATAGTTTATAATGTATATTATATTATGTAAAATAAAAAAGCAAATGAGTGCTTATTCCTTATCCTCAATATAATAGAATAAATAAATAAATAAACTACCTACCCCTTCCCACATTATATTATAAAGTGTGATTGCATGGATTATACAGTGTAGTAGTAAATTTGTGTGACAGAGGAGTCTCTTCCAAAGGACTCTCAGCTCGAAGATATAAAAAAATATATAAAAAAAAACAGAAACGGCATCAACATGGGAAGTAGACAACATATCTCCAAACTTAGGAGGATTAGTAGTTAGAGTTGATTCCCGTTAAGATCTCAAATTTTTAACTCACAGCTAATTCTGTTGCATGCATTGTTTTGCAACATATTATGAAAGTAACAATTCCAAACTTTAAAGGTGTCTTTTCCCTGTATCAGTTCAGAAATAGAAAAAAGCGTATTCTAAATCTTTGGTTTCACCCTGTCCCTGTGCCTGTCCCTGTTTCAAACACGTAAACTGCAGAGTCTACAAATTTATATAAAAATTGATGCTTCATTTCCATCAGGTACAAACTTTTATCTGGACTTCAAAATGATTTCAAACAATAAAAAGGAATATAACTGTTAATGATGGCCTCTAAAGGGGAGGTAATATTGGCCTCTAAAGGGGAGGTAATATTGTCCTAAAAATGAACATTTTATCACGCAAATAGAATATGTTAGAAACGCTACATGCAGTTGACCAACTTTTGTATAGGGCATATAGCCTAAATGTGACACAATATTATGTCACATATAGGCTATATGCCCTATAAAAAAAAGTTGGTCAATTGCATTTAGCGTTTCTGACACATTCTATTTGCGTGATAAAACGTTCATATATTATATAGCCTACACATATGATGATGATGACGGACGACGACGACGACGATTTTCTTCATACTATAATTACAAGTCCCTTGACCAAGAAGGTCATTGGGGGTCATAAAGACGCTATTGGTCGACAGTGTTATTCCAAGCTGGTCCATCTGTCTGTCTTCTGCCTTTCACAGCAGCACCACAGCCATGTCAAGTCTTCTAATCTTTGATGTTCTTCATCCAATTCTTCATCTGCCTACCCCCTACATCTCCCTCCTTCAAAACTTCATCCTAACAAACCATACCCAAAGACTTCCTCGTAGCAAAAAAAAAAAAAGACTCACTCTCTGTCGAAACCTTCTCTAACGTGCGTACCACACAGGAAATGTTCTTCCGCCATTTTGGGCCTGACAGGAACCGGAAATAAGAAAACTTTGGAAGCTAGCAGCCAATCGTTGGCGCCAATGATATGCTTACCGGTGGGAAAGAACATCGCTTGTAAAGAAGACTGTGCCTAGACAGCTGCTTCTACCACCCTGCTATTTCCCCCCTGCCATGAACTGTCCAAGTCCATCGATATCCAATGACTTGGGGGGAGTTTTATGGATGTCTTCATCCGTTTACAGTCTGACGCTTTGGAGCGCTGTTTAAACAGATTGTTCTGTACCTCTGAGAACTCGGCTATTGACTGAACTATAAACAGCTAGATCTAGCCCCCTAGAGCAGAGAAGAAGATTTTGTTGGCATGATTTTGCAGAGCTGTCTGTGAAGTTTTGTTGTTTTTTGATGTTTTTAAAATCGTTGCACAGAGAGAGAGAGAAGAGAGAGAGAGAGAGACAGACGAGAGGGAAGAGAAGAAAAGAAGAGAGATGAGAGAGAGATAGGGGAGAGAGAGAGAGGAGGAGAGAGAGAGAGGAGAGAGAGAGAGAGAGAGAAGAGAGAGACAGAGAGCAGAGAGAGAGAGAGAGAGAGAGAGAAGAGAGAGGAAGAGACGAGAGAGAGAGAGAGAGAGAGAGATTGATTTTATTCTTTTATATCGAGGATAATGGAATAAGCACTCTTGTGCTTTTTTACATCCAGTCCCCGTGTGTATGCAGTTTCGTAAATGTCATCTGTTCCCACCGGCACACGATGGCCTACTCTTACGAAAAGCGGAACAGAATTTAACGTGTGCGCAAGATGTTCTGCGTGTGTTCGCACACGGGGCCTCGGTTTGAAGACTCATCCGAAGGACTTTTGGGGGGAGAGAGGAGAGAGAGGAAGTGGGGGGGGAGGGAGGGAGGAAGAGGATGGGTTAGGTAGACAGTGATCTTGTTGTTGTTGCCCAGACAAGTGGAAAAAGTATGTTTGGATTTCGTCTCTGTCTGTATGCCTGTTTGTCTACAAAGCCTCTCTCTATCTCTCTTTGTGCTCTGTCTGCGTTTGTCTTTGCCTCTCTGTCTCTGTATGTTCTGTGTGTATGTTTTTCTGTCTCTCTGTCTATCTCTGTCTCTGTCTCTCTGTGTCTCTGTCTGTCTCTGTCTGTCTCTCTTGTCTGTCTCTGTCTCTGTCTCATCTTGTCTGTCTGTTCTGCCTGTCTGTCTGTCTGTCTGTCTGTCTGTCTGTCTGTCTGTCTGTCTCTCTCTCTCTCTCTCTCTCTCTCTCTCTCTCCTCTCTCTCTCTCTCTCTCTCTCTCTCTCTCTCTTCTCTCTCTGTCTCTCTCTCTCTCTCTGTCTGCTGCTGCCAGACCATAAAGGTGGACAAATATAAAACGTGAAATGTGATATCTTTATGGGTTTTGTCTGTTAGTTTGCAGGGTGAACATTCTCTGTTCTCCTATAACAAAACCGAAATTCTCTACGGCCAGACTTTTGTTTTATTTTGTCTGGAAATGTATACGTGCATGATAATTATGCAGGTGAAAATACACATCAATATGTGCACATGCACACACACACACAAACAAACACACGTGCGCGCGCGTGCACACACACACACACACAGATAGATATATACACACGTACGCACGCTCACACGTACACACACATAGACACACACACATACACGCTCGCGCACGCGTGCGCGCAAGAGAGAGAGAGAGAGAGAGGAGAGAGAGAGAGGAGAGAGAGAAGGAGAGAGAGAGAGAGAGGAGAGAGAGAGAGAGAGGAGGGAGTGAGAGAGAGAGGGAGAGAGAGAAGGGGAGAGAGAGAGGGGAGAAGGAGAGAGAGAGAGGAGAAGAGACGAGGACAGAAGAAGACAGACAGACAGACAGACAGACAGCACAACAAAACACACACACAACACACACACACACACACACACACACAACACACACACACACACACACACACACACACACACACACACACACACACACACACACACAGCGAGAGCGAGAGGAGGAGAAAAAAGGAAGAGGGGACAGAGAGAAGGTAGGGGAGAGAGAGGGGGGCACAGACGGACACACGAAATGAAAAAGCAGCAGGACTCTGTATGTATGTTAATGTAATATAGAACTCAGTTTTTGTCCAGACATTTAAACTGATAGGAAAGCACCCGTATCTATCCAGTCATGCTGCGCTACTTTGTCTGTGGTAATGAATGGTGTTCTGTTAATCTCACGAAGAGTCCAAGCTTTAGTGCCAAACTTATGTAGTATATCTGTCTTTTTATCGATATTATTATTATTATTATCATGATGTCCAGACATCTAACTGATAGGAAAGCACCCATATCTACCCAGCCACGCTGCGCTACTTTGTCTGTGATGATGAATATGGTGTTCTGTTAATCTCACGAAGAGTCCAAGCTTTAGTGCCAAACTTATGTATTATTCCTGTCCTTTTTTATCGATATTATTATTATGATGATGTCCAGACATTTAAACTGATAGGAGAAGCACTCATATCTATCCAGTCACGCTGCGGCTACTTTGTCTGTGGTAATGAATGGTGTTCTGTTAATCTCACGAAGAGTTCAAAGCTTTAGTGCAAACTATGTAGTATATCTGTCTTTTTTTATCATTATTTTTTTATCATGATGTTCAAGCATCTAAACTGATATGGAGCAACATATCTACCAGTCACGCAGCCTTTTGTCTGTGGTAATGAATGGTGTTCTCGTTGATCTCACGAATAGTCACAAGCTTTTAGTGCCAAACTTATGTTGTTTGCTGTCTTTTTTTAATCAATATTTAATGATGTCCAGACATCTAAAACGATAGCAAAGCACCCAATCTACACCAGCCACGACGCGCTACTTTGTCTGTGATGATGAATGTGGTGTTCTGTTAATCTCACGAAGAGTCCAAGCTTGAGTGCCAAACTTATGTATTATTCCTGTCTTTTTTATCGATATTATTATGATGATGTCCAGACATCACATTTAAACTGATAGGAGAGCACTCATATCTATCCACTCACGCTGGGTTTCTATGATTGTTGTGATGAATGATTATGGTGTTGGTCAATATCGTGAAAGTTCAAACTTTAGTGCTAAACATGTATTATTCCTGTCTTATTTATTATCATTTTTCATGTTGTCTGGGGTTGTGGACTGAGTTATATTAATTTGTGTGTTTGCATAGGTAGCTAATGATGTCACTCAATCATAAATGTAGACACTTTTGATGTTATTGGTGGAAAACAAGTGTAGAATTTCAAAATGTTGATAGCACGAGATACAGTCGACGACTTTTTTTCTTCATCATCTTTTAGTGCCAGAAAAGAAATAACAACTTTTTTTAATAGTGTGGTTTGCTTTTTAGTCTTTTTTAAACAAGATTCACAATGTATGAAGCATTACACACACACCACACACACACACACACACACACCACACACAACAACAAACAAAACACACACACACAACACACACACAACACTACACACACAACACACACGACACACAAATACTTAAAAACACATACACACAACAAACATACACACACATACATACACACACAGACACACAGACACACACGCACGCACGCACGCACACACACACACACACACACACACACAACACACACAATCTTTTTGCAGACTTAGACGCTTAACTAGCCACAAAATAGCATTGCAATGGAAGTCTTAATTGTGTATCAGTGCTCTTGTGTTTCTTTCTGATAATCCCCAAAACGCCGACATAAATGACATGGTTTAATTAAACGTAGGCTTACATCCCCAGTCATTCGGGATGAGACTATAAACCGAAGGTCCACGTGTGCGAACACACGCAGAACACTTGCGCACTAAACCCTGTTCGCCTTTCAGGTCATTGTATGCCGGTAGGAACGGATGACAACAAAATAAAACAGCATGCACACCATTCTTGGGGGAAAATTGGGAGTTAGAGTCCCCAGGGCGGTTCAGGGCTGTATATGGCAACTCCTGGCGGCTCCTGTGACGGTACTGGAACCATGCTATCGGTGACTGCCTTTCCAATGGACCAGAGACTTGGAGAAGGGGGGGGGGGAGGTCTGCTGCATGGGTAACAGCTTGCCCCCATACTTACTACCCAGACTTTGCGCTATAGAGCCTCGAGCGGGACTCGATAGTCTTCCGAGACTGACGGATGTCTACTATTACATCCTTGGTCTTCTCTATGCCTACCCTACCTAAGGGAGTAATGCATTCACTGACATTTGAGATTGTAAAAATCAATGGCCGGAATTCAAACCTACTACCGCCTGACTTAAGGTTTTGGATTTGGAAGCTGTTTCTTAAACTTACTTAGTTTTTCCATTTGTAAGTAAAACAAAAAGAGAAGAAAGATAAGAAGAAGAAGAAAGAACGAAGAAGAAGAAAGAAAGAAGAGAAGAAGACAAGAGAGAAGAACAAGAAGACAATGATATAGATGAAATTGTTTTTTTAAGATAAAAAGCAAACCAACGCTTAACTAAGCCAAACTAAATAAGATCAAAATAAAGTAAAGAAATAAAATAAAATTAATTTTCAATGGAGCAGGCACCAAAACGTGCATGAAAAACAAAGCAGCACTTGAAGGCCATTTAGATATTGGTGCTTTAGAACTGGCACCCCATGATGTCAGTGCATTCTCATCTGTTGCAGACTTATCTGTCTGTCAGGGTCACTTTTTTTTATTATTTCTAATCACATATATTGCATTTCTCTCGTTTGTCTGTCTGTCTGTCTGTCTGTCTGTCTGTCTGTCTGTCTGTCTGTCTGTCTGTCTGTCTGTCTCTCTCTCTCTCTCTCTCTCTCTCTCTCTCTCTCTCTCTCTCTCTCTCTCTCTCTCTCTCTTCTCTCTCTCTCTCTCTCTCTCTCTTACCCCCCGTCTCTCTCTCTTTCTTCTCTCTCTTTTGTCTGTCTCTTCTGTCTGTCTGTCTTCTGTCTTCTGTCTTCTTCTGTCTCTCTCTCTCTCTCTCTCTCTCTCTCTCTCTCTCTCTCTCTCTCTCTCTCTCTCTCTCTCTCTCTCTCTCTCGAACTGCCTGAAGTCAGACTGCAGCTACCTTAATGGTGAGCAAAAACGGTCACATACCCTAAATCTTACCAGTGAATATACACTTTTTGCATGTCAAAATCAAATCGAATCGTTTATTCTGATAATGATCGCCTTATCTGAGAGAGAGACTGATATTGATTGATTCTTTTATATCGAGTATGGATAAGCATCTGTGCTTTTAATCATCCCGTGTGTATGATTTTGTAAATGTATTGTCCAGGCACACGATGGCCACCTACGAAAGCGGACAGGATACGAGTCGCAGATGTTGCTCGTCACAACGGCATCGGTTAAGTCTTCGAGGACTTTGAGAGAGAGAGAGAAAGAGAGAGAGAGAGAGAGAGAGGAGAGAGAGAGAGAGAGGAGAGGAGAGAGAGAAGAGAGAGAGAGAAGAGAAGAGAGAGAGAGAGAGATTCATCACTATGTGTATTTATCACTATGTGTGTTTACTAAAGCATGTAATACTGAATACAATTCTCGAAACACTGATACTATCATTACACTATGTCATTTTAGCTATAAGAAATAAACTCAACTACGCTATGGTTATGATAAACATGGTTATTAGGCTTAGTAAGGAGGATAATGAAATTACTCTTCGTAGAAATTCAGTAAAAATGTCACCACATTAGAATTGAGAGAGAGAGAGGAGAGAAGAGACAGAGAGACAGAGAGACAGAGAGAGACGAGAGAGAGAAGAGAGAAGAGAGAAGAGAGAGAGAGAGATTTATTGATTCTTTATATCGAGGATAATGGGATAAGCACTCTTGTGCTTTTTTGTCATCCAGTCCCCGTGTGTCATGCAGTTTTGTAAATGTCATCTGTTCCCACCGGCACACGATGGCCTACACTTACGAAAAGCGGAACAGGATTTAACGTGTGCGGAAGATGTTCTGCGTGCGTTCGCACACGGGGCCTCGGTTTAAAGTCTCATCCGAAGGACTTTTGAGAGAGAGAGAGAGAGAGAGAGAGAGAGAGAGAGAGAGAGAGAGAGAGGAGAGAGAGAGAGAGAGAGAGAGAGAGAGAGAGAGAGAGAGAGAGAGAGAGAGAGAACGAGAGGAGAGAGAGAGAGAGAAAAACAGTTTAAGATTAATATTTATACAAAGATAGCAGTGAACACAACAATAAAATCATAACAAATTCAGGGAGATAGACTGGAAGGGGGAAAGGGGGAGGGGGGTAGGGCAGCAGGGGAGGGGGCAAACAGAGAGAGACTAAAGGGAAGGGAGGAGGGAGGCACAGAGAGACAGACAGAAAGACAGACAAAGGCAGAGAGACAGAGACAAAGATAGATGACAGATAGACAGAGGCAGAGAGACCGAGACAGAGACAGATGTGATTTGATTTTGATTTGATTTATTCTTTTATATCGAGGATAATGGATAAGCACTCTTGTGCTTTTTTACATCTAGTCCCCGTGTGTATGCAGTTTTGTAAATGTCATCTGTTCCCACCGGCACACGATGGCCTACTCTTACGAAAAGCGGAACAGGATTTAACGTGTGTGCAAGACTTCTGTTTGCGTGTGTTCGGGACGCAGGGCTCAGTTTAAAGTCTCATCCAAGGACTTTTGGGGAGAGAGACAGACAGAGAGACAGACAGGACAGAGGCAGGAGAGACAGAGGCAGGAGAGACAGAGAGAGACAGAGAGGGAGAGAGACAGAAGGAGAGAGGACAGGAAGTGGGACCATGTACACGCTATCGGTCATAAACAAACTGCTACTCCAACTATGTCAGTTTCACTAGTTCCGCATTCCTCCTTGTATTCCACGTGCATGCAACCCGTGCTCGGTGACCTTGACCGTCTGGGTGCCGCGGAGAGGGTCGTCAGTTGTTGTATTCCACGTGCAACGCATGCTCTGTAGCCTTGACCGTCTGGCAGGGGGATGTCAGTTTCACTATTTCTGCATTCCGATCCTCGTCATCTTCACGTGCAAATCGAGCTCTGCGGCCTTGACCGTCTGGCTAGGGGGGTTGTCAGTTTCACTATGTCTGCATTCCTCTGTCATCTTCAGTCAACCGTCTGCCAACATCGGTTTGGCTAGTGTGGGCTCGTCTTGACCGTCTGGAGGGGGTTGTCAGTTTCACTATCACCGCATTCCTTTACTTTCCACGTGCAATCCGCGTTCTATGGCCTTGGCTTCTGTGTTTAGAGGAAAAGGGGAATCCCCCTCCCATCCTACTCTACCCTGCTGCCCTGACTGCTGTCACTGAGCAAAGATAGAGAGAGTCAAGCTCCATTGCTGGGGTCCACATAGTTACCTCTGACTGTTCAGGGCTCAATGCATGATGGATGTTCATAGTCTAGATGGTTCCATGCAGTGACTAGGTTGATGTGTGGTATCAGCGAATTATCCAGTGGCGAGAGAGGCAGGGGAGTGAGGGAGGGAGGGAGGAGATGATATTGATGAGTTGGTTGATTGAGTGGTGGTTGTTGTGTTGGTGTGGTGAGTGAGTTGGTTGGTTGGTTGGTTGATTGGGTTGGTTGGTCTGGTTGGTTGACTGATTTACTGAATTAATTCATTATTCATCATTCATTCATTTGAATGATTGGTATTATTTATTCCCAAGGGTTACAGATAAGTATTGACATGTTTCTTTTTGTCATCCACCCTTGCCCTGAAAAGAGACTGTCCTTAAAAATCCCACTATAATTTCAAGTAAACGTAAAGAAATTATTTAGATACGAGAGAGAGAGAGAGAGAGAGAGGGAGAGAGAGAGAGAGAGAGAGAGAGAGAGAGAGAGAGAGATGAGAGAGAGAGAGAGAGCAGAAGAGACAGACAGACAGACAGACAGACAGCAGAGAAAACAGACAGACAGACGACAGAAGACAGACAGACAGAAGCAGACAGACAGAAGAAACAGAGAGAGAGAAGAGACAAGACAAAGAGAGGAGAGAGAGAGAGGAGAGAGATGAGAGGGAGAGAGAGGAGGAGAGAGAGAGAGGAGTGAGAGAGAGGAGAGTATGAAATAATCTGCGGAAAGAGAAAGACAATACTTTAATTGTCTATCAATCTAAATCTAGCATCAACAAAATCAATCGACAAGGAAACTGATATCAATTACAAAAAAACATGTGTTACAAAGTTTTTAAACACCATATCAAATAAGGTTGTGTGTGTGTGTGTGTATGTGTGTGTGTGTGTGTGTGTGTGTATGTGTGTGTGTGTGTGTTGTGTGTGTAGTGTTTGATTATTTTTTTTATAACTTTATGTGCGTTTCTCTGCGTGAATTCGGCTGCTCTCGTGGAGAGCACGTCGCAATGTGCAGGCTACCTTTTTGTTTTCGTTTTTCTGATGCAAGTGTATTGTTTGCTATCCTGTGTGTTGTGTGTGTGTGTGTGTGTGTGTGTGTTGTGTGTGTGTGTGTGTTGTGTGTGTGTGTGTGTGTGTGTGTGTAGTTGTGTGGTGTGTGTGTGTGTGTGTGCAAGTAAACAAAGGTAACAGACGTTTCACTGGAAATGCGATATTCTAATGCTTCTTTCTGTTTGTCTGCCATGTACACTGTTTCTGCTCCTTTGTAAATAAGCAAAACATCGATATTTATAATGGCCAGATGGAATTTCCTTTTGTGTAGAGTTATGTTCATGAGTGTTCTGCACGTGCAAACACTGTCTGTCTGTCTGTATATCTGTCTCTATGTCTCAGTTTCTGTCTGTCTGTCTCTGTCTCTCTCTCTTCTCTGTCTCTCTTTCTCCTCTCTCTAATCCTGTTCTCTTTTCTTAAAGTTGGTAGGAGGCCTAGTGTTCCGGTGGGAGCAGATGAAATTAAAAAATTGCATACACACGGGGACTGGACGTAAAAAAGCACAAGAGTGCTTATTTCTATTATCCTGATATAAAAGAATAAATCAAATCAAATCAAAGAATAATCAAATCAAATCAACAATCAAATCAAATCAAATCAATCAATCTCTCTCTCTCTCTCTCTCTCTCTCTCTCTCTCTCTCTCTCTCTCTCTCTCTCTCTCTCTCTCTCTCTCTCTCTCTCTCTCTCTCTCTCTCTCTCTCCATTATGAACATTAAGTTACATAATTGGTTGTTACATGTAAATTGAATTATGCTATTTTTTTCGATTTTCTTGTTATTAGTTTGCTTTTACTAGTTTGTATCATATAGATGGCTGGATGTAAAAAAGCAAATGTCATGCTTACTCCTTCACCTTCTGAAAATAAAATTCAATCAATCAATCAATCTCTTTTCCCCGTAATTGTAAACGTATGAATGCTTCGTTAACTAGCACTAGGAGAAGAACAATTTGGTTTCTTTTCTTTTTTTCACTTTCTTTTTTGAGATGATAGTTCATTAACATGGAAACTGATGGCAATACGGAATAGAAGATAAAATAAAACACGAAGTCTAAATGTCGGTTACAACGACTATTTCTTGCCCAAACAATCCGTCGTAGATTACCATTTCCTTGACAAGCCTAAGGGTAACTACCATTAATTTCAGGTTGTTAAGTTATATTGAAATGAGATTTTAGGGGAAACAAACTAGTAGAAAATAGAGTTGAAGTGGGCTTAAATTGAAAAGATAGGAGAGAAATCTAGCAGCAAAAAAGTAGCAATTTACTAAGAGAGCTGGAATATTATGCATGATGGTGGTGATGATGGAGATGATGGTTGTGGTGGAGGTAGAGTGTGATTCTCTGTGTGTATGGGGGGAGGGGTAACGTAGGTGTGTGTGTTGTTTAAATTTTCTTTTTCTTTACCTTTATTCTTTTTTTTTCTTTCGATAATAATGTAATATGCACGCGTGTGCTTTTTTACATCCAGTCCCCGTGTGTATGCAGTTTTGTAAATTTTGTCATCCGTTCCCACTGGCACACAATGGCCTACTTTTCTGAAAAGCGGAACAGGTTTAAACATATGCTCAAGATGTTCTGCATGCCTTTGCACATGGGACCTTGGTTTATAGTCTCATCCGAAAGACCAAAACTGTGTGTGTGTGTGTGTGTGTGTGTGGTGTGTGTGTGTGTATTGGAATAAAAATGCTAAAGAATTATACAATTATAATACTTTGAACGTTTTTTTTTCCATTGCAGATTATGACGTAACATTTAGCAAGGATTGGGGGGGGGGGTTCTTTCATGGTGATTGTTATTGCGATGTGACTTTATTTCTTTTCTTAAAAGTGATCGTCATTGCAAAGTTTTGCATTTAGACTTTTCTGTTTTGCTTTCTTCTATTGTTCTTCAACACGAATTTTGTTTTTACCGTTTTGTGAAACAAGAAAGGTTTAAACTGGTTAAATCCCTAAGCGCATCATTCTGTTTCGTAAGTATTCCCTCTGCATTCACGGTCTAAACAAAATTAAACATCGCATTAGCGTTGTGTACGTTTTTTTCTTTCTTTTTTTTTTTAAAGTATAAGGCAAGAAGTTTTCGTAATGCTTCATTTTGAAGAAAGTGTATTCACATAAGCAGCTGGTGACGTTTTTTGTTGTTGTTTTTTTTGTCTTATATGCATGCTTCATTGACTTAGAAATCTCATCGAATGACTACAATGAATAATTATGGGTTTTAATTCTAAAATCCTTTGTTTTAGAACTTTCTTTCAGTCTGACTTCAAGACTCTTCAGAAGCCTCCATCCAGGTGTGAAGTGACAAACACTGAAATAAAAAAGGAGGAAGAAAAAAAAACGAGAAAGGAGAACTGAAGAACTGACGTCCACCATATTAGCGACATAGGAGAAAAGAAGAACTGCAAAGAAGAATTGCGAAGAAGAATTGCTAAGGAGACTTGCAAAGAATTGCGACGACGACGACGACGACGACGACGACGACGACGAGAAGAAAGAAGAAGAAGAAGAAGAAGAAGAAGAAGAAGAAGAAGAAGAAGAAGAAAGAAGAAGAAGAAAAACAACAACAACAACAACAACACAACAACAACAACAACAACAGCAGCAGCAGCAGCAACAACAACAACAACAGCAACAGCAGCAACAACAACAACAACAACAACAACATCAACAACAACAGCAACAACAACAACAGCAACAACAACAACAACAACAACAACAACAACAACAGCAGCAGCTACACAACAACAACAACAACAACAACAGCAACAACAACAACAACAACAATAACAACAGCTACTACTATCACAACAACAACAACAACATCACAACAACAAGGAGGAGGATCACTGCTTTTCAATTAACTGCTGTCAGAGAACTGGAACGTTCCCCAGGCCAGAAGGTGCTGGTCTGCTGAGTTACGGCCTTGCTTCAGTTCGTTGTCACATTCATCACTTCTTGCCCGTTACTGTTACCGGTTTTGTTTTCTCTTTCATCACGTTCTTTTCTTGTTCTTCTGATATTCCAATGAATTCTTCTTGTTCTTCTTGTTCTTGTTCTTGTTCTTGTTCTTGTTCTTGTTCTTGTTCTTCTTCTTCTTCTTCTTCTTCTTCTTTTTCTTCTTCTTTCAATTCTTCTTTTCTTCTTCTTTGCAATGTTTCTGTACCCGCCCCTCTTCTGCTTATTTCTGCTTTTATTTAGCGAATGAGTAGCAAAGACAGTCCATTCTGAGTATACTCCAGAAATGTTTGTATAGTCATTGAATGTTCAGAGCAGTTGTTGTTTTTTCTAAATACACTCTTTTTTTTTCCTAGGCTAGTGCTTCGAGGTTCACTGCTGGTTACGTTTTTGCGAATGCGACCGTTCCACCCCCTCCCTCCCCTCAACTTAGGTAGCTGCATTCCAACTTCGAGGATAAATACATTTTATTTCCGAACAAACTCAGTGTAAGGTAACATGCACAGAAAGCGTACATGTATTATATTATGTGTTTTCTGCGTCATTGAAAACAGCTTTCCCACCAAAAGAAGAAGAAATCAATGCACTGAATAATAAAATATCTATCAGACAAATCAAACATACAGTCCTCCCGCCTCCCTCTCCTCTCACCTCCCCAACCCCCAACGCCCCCCTCCTCCATCCCTTCCTCACCCCCCTCCTCACGCTAAAAATCAGATGACAGCTCAGACACAGGCATTCAGCAGTGCTTCACTACTGCTACTGTGGTGTGGTGTGGTGTGGTGTTAGCTATGAATATCTCCCATGATCGGTTCCTCTGTTGTTTTCCAGCCACTATTGCTGATAACAATCGGCATCCACCGACCAATGTGTCTGAGTGCTTTCACCTTTGTGTCGGTCCTTTTCAATTCCTGTTGTGTGTGTGTGTGGGGGGGGGGGGGGGGTGTGTGTGTGTGGTGTGTGGGGGGGGGGGGGTTGGTGGGGTGTGTGTGTGTGTGTGTGTGGATGTGGATTTGGGTGTGTATGTGTGTGGATGTGGGTGTGTGTGGGGTGTGGGGTTTGGGGGGTGCGTGTGTGTGTGTGTGTGTGTGTGTGTGTGTGTGTGTGATGTGTGTGTGTGTGTGTGTGCGTGTGTTGTATGTGTGTGAGTGTGTGTATGATATATCAATATATATATAGTTTTTCTATATTTGCATATAATATATATATAAGCATTCCCGAAGTTGGAATATTGTGACCTTAATGGTGGATGAAAACGATTGCATGCGCAAAATCTCACCGTTGGCAAACCTTGGAGCTCTAGCCCATGAATGAAAAATATATTTTGAAAAATACATACAGGCATGTTGGCATGAACACCTCACCACTGCAGTGAAACACACATACACACACGCACGCGCGCGCGCGCGCGCACACACACACACACATACACACACACACACACACACACGCACACATACACACGCACGCACACACGCACACAATACACACACATATACAACACACACACACACACACACACCACCACCACACAACATCACATCACATCACTTACACCACCACCAACCACCATACCACTCACAACAGCAACAACATTAACATGAACTTTTGCCAAAAAGTGATTCCTATCATCTCAAAAGCAGTAATAGTACAAACTTCAAGTTTTCCTACAGAAAACAGCCCCAAACCCAGCAAAAACAGCTCTCCAGCCTGAAGCCAGCCAGTCACAGACACAGA
Source organism: Stramonita haemastoma (assembly GCA_030674155.1). NCBI lineage: Eukaryota > Metazoa > Mollusca > Gastropoda > Neogastropoda > Muricidae > Stramonita > Stramonita haemastoma. The sequence goes on along the minus strand of CM060333.1, from coordinate 25,941,299 downwards.
CACAGAACACAGCAGTACAGCAAACAACAGCAGACAGCATACGCCAGACCTCAAGAGTACAGGTCACCACCACATGCCTGTTAGCAGCCAAAAGATGGACTCTTGATAAACAAGAGTTTCGCCTCTCTTCCATTCCCTCCTCGTTTTCTTCTCTCGGTGTTTACCTATCACACACAGGCCTTGAGTGTGGATGTCTTTTTTACTTTTGTTCTCTCTGCCTTACCAGCTTCATTTTACTTTTTCTCACCTGCCTGAAGATATCTATAGGCTTTTTTTTTTTGGAAAGCCCTTCTTTTGTTTTATGCTTACTTCATTTGTATTTTGAAAAAAAAAAGAAGAAAAAATGTCTGTAAGGTTTTTATATTATGTTTAGGTTATTGTTGTTTTTGGTATTGGTGTTTTGTTGGTTGGTTGGTTGTGTTGGTTGGTTGGTTGGTTGGTTGGTTGTTGGTTGGTTGTTGGTTGTTGGTTGGTTGGTTGGTTGTTTGATATGTCTTCAGTTGTTGGTTTTGTGAATGTGAATCGGATGATTTTTCTCCTGAAGTCAACATCAGTGCTGACTCCACTCCACTTCCCCCCTCCCCCACCACAAGTCCTTCGGATGAGACTATAAACTGAGGCCGTGTGCAAACGCACACAGAACATCTCTCCCACAAGTTAAAATCCGTTTCAGTTTTGGAAGAGTAGGCCAAACTTTATGAAACTGCATACACATGGGGACTTGGTGTAAAAAAAAAAAAAAAAGCGCACAAGTGCTTATTCCATTATCGTCGAAATAAATATTTAAATTACAGACTCTTTTACATCTAATTTGTCTATCCATAAATATCCTTCAATAGCTTGAGAAGACTATTAGCAGACGTGGTTTTATAATGGCTGTATTCTTTATCTAAGGCAGTAAGTCTAAAAGCGTAGTTTTTATCAAGGTCTATTCATTAATACCTCTGCAGTTTTAGATGTTGATGACTTTTCCTCTCAAAACCAGCATAGATGGCCGGCTAAGCCATGTTAGTAAAAGACTTTTAAGATCAAAACTTAGAACAGGCCAGGTCTAAATTAAATAAAGCCCAGTTACAATTTCAGTTTATTTTCAAATGATTTAAAGAACATTCATCATGAATAAGTAACTACTAAAACTGAAAAAACAAAGGCTTTGTTACATTCAACTTCATCTCTGGAACAATTTTGGTTAGATTGTCCGATAACGACAACATTATACTCTATTCATGTGTTTTAAACATTCAAGAGTTATACATTGCATTGCAACCTAATTTTCTTCTTCCACCCTTCAATACCTTTCTCTTCAGTAGACAACGGGATATAATGATCTTCGTCCCTTAGAATCAGAAGGTCCTCAAGTTGATCTGAGAATTTGTGCTAAGTGGGCATGAAACCTGACCCCGCTAAGCGCCCCCTCGAAGAATGACAATCAAGGAGCTTAATGCCGAAAAGGTGGGATGCATCATGGCGTGGAGTGGTGTTACCTGCTGATGGATGGGAGGGATGACTGCTGGCAGGTCCTGCAGATATTTAGACTCTAGCTGCTGAACCCTTTGGTCTCGTGTTTTCAGGTCTCAGTACGAATACAGTGTGAAGAACTGGGGAGAACATTAACAAATTTTGCTGGTCATTCTTATCATTCACTTGATTGTTTTGCTAATGTTAGTAAGTTAAAGGGTAGAGCAGACATTGCTGCGACACTTGGAAGCAGCCCAATAGAAGAAAGCTTAACTAAAGGCAAAAATAAAATTTATAAAATAATGCAACTAGAAGTAAACTGCATAATATCCAAAACAACTTTCTCAAAAAGTTATATATACGATAGCAGCTGTAATTCCATTAAAACCGATGCACACTAACACATGAATCACCAGCGCAACCATTTCACCTCACACCACCATTAACCAACGACGCAACATGCCACAAACCACAAAAACACCATCACTATCACCACAATGATAACAACAATCACACAATGCCACTCCCAAAATTACCACCACCACAATTAAGACAACAACAGCAACAAACAACAACAAAAACCACAAAAAGTAACGATACTCTTACCTACAACAGCAGCGTTAACCACACTAACAACAATATCTCATCAAACGAAATCAAATCTGTGCAGTAAAATAACATATCCCCATGAGGAAGCTGGGGACCTTGGATGAATAAAATGCCCCCACCTCTGGCAAATTTTGTGCTAGAAATTCCTCTTTTCTATCCCTTTCTTTGTTTTCTGCCTTGTCCTTTTTTTCCTATCACCCACCTCCTTATAGTCTTTATTTTTTGCCTTCTTGGTACATCCTCCTGTTCTTTTTTTTCAAAAGTCTTTAAAAAGATAACAATTTTCTCCCACCGCCAAAGTCAGATGTGCTGGGCCTGACTTGTCAGGCAGTTAACGACAGTGCAACACATTTTTCCTCATAATATGACAGAAACAGTTAGTACACTGTAGTTGCTGTCTGAGGGTTGGAAGAAGAAGAAGAAGAAGATAATGATATCTACCAGTACCCACCCACCTCCCACAACGCCAAGCGAAACCTCAGGCACAGGAATCGGTAGTTTCTCTACCCTCTTATACTGTGGTATTAGCCCTGAACAATCACCCCTGGTCAGTTCCTCTGTTATCCTGTCTATCACTGTCACTGATAACAATCAGGGGTATTGGTCAGTGTATCTGAGTGCTTTGACCTCTCTCTATGTCTGTGGACTTCTTCCTCTGTCTGTGTGTGTGGAGTGGGGGGGGGTGGTGGATTTGGGTGTGTGTGGGGGGGGGGGGGGTTTGTGTTGTGTGCGTGTGGGGGGGTGTGTGTGTGTGTGTGTGTGTGTGTGTTGTGTGTGTGTGTGTGTGTGTGGTTGTGTGTGTAGTGTGGTGTGTGTGATGTGTACCTTTGTACATGTATGCATAATCAAAACCTGGAAGTGGATAAAGATATTCAATGCAAATGCATACTGCACACATATACGCACTGCACACACACACAGCATCATTACACTACATGCACACCACATCAATGCACACACACACACACACACACACACACACACACACACACACACACACACACACACACTGACCAACACACACTATCACCACCCAACCACCAACCACCACCACCACACCACCACTACAACACCCCTTCACTTTTTTACCATCAGTACTACCACCACAGATGCAATCCCAACCAGCTTCCCTTAGTACAGATGGCCAGCTCCAAACCCAACAAACATCCCCCATCCCTATATACTAGCCCTGAAGCCAGTCACAGACACAGAGCAAGCACGTACAGGAAATAACGGACAGCACGTGCCAGACTACATCTGTACAGGTCACAACGTGCCTGTCAGCAGCGAGAGATGGATCGACTACTGCTGATAAAATGCCTTCTGGCCCTCTCCACATACCTGGCAATCCCTTTCTTTCTCTTCTTCCCCAAGTTTTTTTTTTACTTGCTATTACAGTTCTGCAATGTTTAGCTCTGGTTCTTGCTCCCAACTTACCCATCTCATTTACTTTCTGATTGATCAAAAGAATAATTTTTGATTTGATGAATTTGGTGAATATTTAGTTGACTAAATTTGCAAATGAAATTTGTTGTCATTTTCATGCTATGATACATTTGTTTTTATGCTCAAATTAAAAATACAGTTACTTTCTTATTCAATCAAAGCAACCACAAAACAGCAAGTATCATCACAAAAAAACTGAGCAAAAGTCTTGATAGGCCCGGGTTCTATGAAATGGGTTTCAAATTTGAAATGTTAATGTTTAAACATCTGTTATGGCTGTGGGATAATTATTATGGCTGTTCGATTATATTTCAATGAAAAGATCTAATCTAAAACCAATGCAGATATTGAAAACGCGGCAAGGAGTAGCTTTTGAAGTTACTCAGCGTTATTCACATTTGTATAACTCAAGTTAAGCCACACAACATATAATTTATATAACTCATATAAGCCCAACTACAAATCACTCGTTCTTTTTAAACCACGTCCAGAAATCGTAACCCGTCAGCTGATCTAATGGTATTTAAGTTACCTCTCGTCTCTTCAACTGCAATTAAAATCAACAACAAAAGTCATAAGCTTTTTCGTCCAAAAATATTTTACTTTGTAGTACTTTGTTTTTGTTTGAGTTTTTTTTAAAACAAAAACTTTGTAGTACACTACATTTATTCAGTGCATCTTTATCTTCCATTCTCTACAAAAGCTTTTTTCTGAGGAAACGATCTAAACTGATGTCAGCATATTTTTTTCTATTGGCACACACACAAAAAACTGTTATTATGTTGATATTGAGACCTCCTCGGAAAAAGACAGAAACCTGAGCGTGCTAATCGCTTTGCAGGAGTGGTGATCAATAAGCTCAAGGTAGAAGCCGGGCCTGCATCAAAGCCTGCCTGGAGAGGGATCAGGTTGATGGAGGAGGCAGACTGCAGCAGGGAGAGAGAGAGAGAGAGAGGCCCACAACTGGCTGGTAAGGCAGGTGGACGGACGGACCCCCTGGCCAATCTTGCTGTCAGAGCTGCAGCGTAGATCAGCGTAAGCAACTTAGGGGACATCGACTTCCCATTATGTCTGCAAGGGGATAACTTTGATGTGACTGGCCGGCTTAAGACGTGGCCGCAACATCACAGGAAATGCCATGAGTTATACAGCGGAATAGTGAGGAGTGACACGGTAAACGCGTCCTGTGCTTTGTTTTTATATTGAAACGATATCCAGTAATGACTGTATTTTCCCACCGGTGTTTGCATTGTGATAGGTTTATTCCGCTCAATAAACTAACGTGCCTTGCTTAGATGTTGTGTTTGATTCTGTTGACACAGACTGCCATTACAGAGATTAAAAAGAGGATTTTTTCATTTGAACGTCAAGGGTTACAATCAGTACAACAGTGATTCACTTTGTCTGACTAAATAGTTGTGGGGAGAATGGGATTATTTTAGATAAGAACAGATACCGATACGAATCCTTAAAACAACAACACAAAAACATAGGCACTTTATTTCTGATCGCTTCAAAAAAAAGAAGTCTACTTTTATGTCTTAAGAATTCTTTTTGAACTTCAGCATAACATAATCTAAAATATTGTCTCTGACTGATACAGAAAGGTACAGAGAGTTGGTGGTGAGTCATTGATAGTGCTCCTACAATGAAAGACTTCAGGATATGTATGCCGTGATGAATGGTAATGTATAAGAACAAAACCAAAAGTGCATTTTGCTTGAACAATTACCTTTAAACGTATTTCTTGTATTGTTTTTCCAAATCACGTTTCTGAATTATCTAAGAGGCATAAAAAAAATAAGTTTTAATGTGTCACAGGGACTCTTTTCCCATCTACCTTTTACTACTCACTAGGCCCATGTCTGTTATCCAATGCAAATTAGTTTGTGTTCTTTTTTTTTTTGGTTTGTTTTGAGGAGGCAGGGGAGTGCCACTGCTGCCTTGGGCTATGTTACATGCTCTGTCAGAGGGGGCTGGGCATGGAATGGATGATGGTCATCAATCACAAGCCTGCGAGGTCCGTAGTTGAATACTTGTGACTTGTCGCCAGCCAGTGACAGATGCAGTTTTCTGCGTACGAATGAGTGATCACTGCTTTATTTGGGAAATAGAATTATGTTGACATGAAATGAAAAGAAAATATTAACAGGAAGAAGGAAGGAGGGGAGGAGAAAGATGAAGAGACGAAGAACAATTGCAAAGAAGTAGAAAAGACTGCAAAGAAGAATTGCGAGAAGAAAAAATTGCGAGAGAAATTGCAGAAGAAGGAAGAAGAATTGCAACGAAAAAAGAATTGCGAAAGCAAAGAAGAAGAAGAAGAAGAAGAAGAAGAAGAAGAAGAAGAAGAAGAAGAAGAAGAAGAAGAAGAAGAAGAAGAAGAAGAAGAAGGAAGAAGAAGAGAGGAGGAGGAGGAGAGAGGAGAGCAGCAACAACAACAGCAATAAAACAATAACAAACAAGGAAGGAAGCCAAGAAGAAGTATAGTAAAGTAGTGTAGCAGCAGCAGCAGCAGACACACACACAACAACAACAACAACAACAACAACAACACACACACACACACAAACACACACACAACAACACAATTGGCCACACATAGGCCATTGTGTTCCAGTTGTGAACGGTGAACAACATTTATAAACTGCATATTATACAAAGGGGATTAACTATGTTAAAAATAATAATAATGAATAATAATAATTAAGTAGTATTTATATCATATATTTGATAATTTAGATAATAATAAATTAAAGTACACAGCATCACATATCTCGAATAAAAAAGATACACACACACGCCGCGCGCACACACCACACACACACACACAACACACACACCAACACCACACACACACACACACACACACCACGCACGCACGACACACACACACACACATTCTTTTTCTAATCATTCTTGACCTAGACTTTTTCTATTAGTGTAGCCGACATCATTCCAACACACCTTTTTTCTCTCTCTCTTTTAATTCCAGGTTTTTGGTGTTAACGTCAAAAAAAATTAACCTAGCCTATGGGTTCTAAACCCTAAGGGAAATACTCAGTCATGGGCCATTCCTTGCTGTATTCCTCTAATGTGATCAAGACGGATGCTGCTGTGAGTGATAATCGAAGAGAGCTCTCTCGAGGTGTGGCTAGACTTTATTTCTGTGTAAATTGATTGATTCCTGGGCTAGTTCAGACGTCCTGAGAACGACAGATTACTGTAGAGAAATGACCTTTGTTTTCTCTTCTTGTTAAAAGTTGCAGGATTTCTTCTTCGTCGTCGTCGTGTCGAACGTTCAGACAGCAAAATATTGTTGTTTGTTATATAAGCGAAAATGCCTTACGCTGCTGTTAAGCGCCTGAAAGTCAGGCTCAGGCATCCACTTCTGCATAAGAGATAATTGTTAATCTGTTAAGTCTTTTCATGGGGGGAGAAGGGCAGGAAATTGGACCAAGAAGGTAAAAAATAACAAAAAAGGATGTGACAGGAAGAAAAAGAAAAGGCAGAAACAAAGAGAGTGATAGAAAAGAGGATATTTCCTGCACATAATTTCCAGAATGTGGTTGCAGAACATGAGGAAGAAAGAGGAAAGGAAAGAATACAAAAACGGTTTATTGAAAATCAAAAAGTACTAAGAATGGCTTGCAGAATGTGCTGGGAAAGTTATTCTATTTTGACATCTCCAAAATCTCTTTTTTTTAAATTTGTTATTAGGGGATGAAATCATAAAATCATAAAATTATTAGGGGATGAACTAAACATACATGTCTTCTGTTTCAAAAATGGTGTGCCATGTTCATTGTAAAAAGGTTTGATCGATCATACATTAGAAACTGGGTGTGAAACGAAGTGAAAATTAGCTGAAAGTAATTGCATTTGACTGAGCTATTTCTTATTTATCTGGTATTTCTCTCCTACAGCACGTGTGGCATACGGTAGGAGTTATTCTCAGGGCATTTTAGAAGATGTGTCAAAATTCTTCCTTGAATACTCAGAGACTAATCTCTTCGGAGCCAAAAACACATCAAAGAAGGACTATCTTTGCACAGACTAAACATTATCCTAGGCTTAACCATAGTCGCAAAAAATATATCCAGCATAAACCACAAACTTTCCAACATCTGATTCCCACAGTTTTGCTTGAACTGTGGTCCTAGCAGCAGTTTGGGCACAATTTACAGAAACAACAGAGACAGACCTGGTGAGAAATCAATACAGTATTTCCTCATGGGAGGGGCGCAGGGGGGGGGTGGGGATCTGGATATTTTCAAAGTGCATGCCAGATCTACTCCTCAGAGGACGAATACACTATTTATTCATATTTACTTTAAACCCTTTATGTCACAGCCGATGTCTCTGCGTGAAATGCGGGCTGCTCTCCCCAGGGAGAGCGCGTCGCCACAAGTCCAGCACCACCCATTATTTTTCTATTTTCTTTCTCTTGTCTGCGACTGTATTAATTTTCTTTCCCTATCAGAGTGGCTTTTTTTTTTTACAGAATTGTGCCAGGGACAACCCTCTTGTTGCCGTGGGTTCTTTTACGTGTGCTAAATAATGTGCAACACGAGACCTCGGTTTACCGTCTCATCCAAAAGACTAGCATCCAGACCACCACTTATGGTCTAATGGATGGGGGGGGGGAGTTTTGGGCTCAAATGGGATTTGAACTACCGCATTTTCCGACCCGACTCCGACCCGGAATTTTCGTTTTCTAGGCAGGCGCGTTACCTCTCGATCATCGATCCACACTAGTCCCCCCACAGAGATGATGAAACTAACTGTCATGACGAAAGCTTCGTTCACTGTGGCCGAGTGGAAAGACATGGTGAGCAAGAGATAGTAGACAACTCCCCAGAGTCAATCTGACAACCTGGGTTCGAACCCCGTTCGAGGGGATTTTTTTTTTCCAGAGAGTTAATATCAGTGCAAACTCCACTCTCCCAAAAATTCTTTTGGATGAGACTATAAACCGAGGTTCCGTGTGCGAACGCACGAAGAACATCTTGTGCACACGTTAAATCCTGTTCTGCTTTTCGTAAGAGTGGGCGGGCCTTGTGTGCTGGTGGGAACAGATGACAAAATTCACAAATCTGCATACACACGGGGATTGGTGTAAAAAAAAAGCACACGCGTGCTCATTCCATTATTCACGATATAAAAGAATAAATCAAATAAATCAAAACAATTAATGGTAGTGAATGTTTAACAGCTCGATCCTCCGGCTGCTAATGATTCCACCCTTTTTTTTCATGTAAATAGAACGTGAGTGGACAAATTGGGAAGAGGGGAAAAGGAAGGAGAAGGAAACAGAGGAAAAAGAGAACGCCGCAGTAAAGTGGATGTTAACGAGCAGGAACATTACAAGAACAGGAGGGCATAAAGACCAGGAGAACGGGACTCGTTCGCAGGCAGACAGACAGACTACAAGAAAACAGCGACAGACAGACAGACTAAGACACAGACGACAGCTAAGACACAGGCAGACAGACAGACAAGACACAGGCAGACAGACAGACTAAGACACAGGCAGACAGACAAGACAAAGACAGACAGACAGACAGACGACAGACTAAGACACAGCAGACAGACAGACAAAGACACAGGCAGACAGACAGACTAAGACACAAGCAAGGCAGACAGACTAAGACACAGCAGACAGACAGACAAACACAAGGCAGACAGACAGACTAAGACACAAGGCAGACAGACAAGACAAAGCAACAGACAGACAGACTAAGACAAGGCAGAGCAGACAGAGACAGACAGACTAAGACACAGCAAACAGACAGACATAAGACACAAGTAGACAGACAGACTAAGACATAGGCAGATGCCCTGGGGGGGAAAGCAGTGTTGGAGAGAACGAAAATCTCACAGGAAGGAAGTAAAGATATCACAATAAAACGTTAACAACAATCATAACAGCAGCATGAATAACACGAAAAACATCACCACCAACAACAACAACATCAATAATAATATCAAAGTTTCTTTTATCTGAAAGGAAAATAATTATTTCCAAGTCAATCCAATTTCAAGCAGCAAAAGATGTTTTGAGAGCTACACCTGAAAATCTTTTTCGTGATAAGATTATTAGGGGCAGGAGATTTCATTACATTAGGATGTGTTGTTGCATGACTCAAGGTTTTCACTACCGCTGTCAGTACGGATAAGCTTGTCTTAGGTTACTTAACTGCATTCCACTCGCGCGTGCACACCCACACACCCACACACCCACACGCACACACAGTTCTTCGGTTCTTCTTTAGTTCTTCAGTTTAATGTCCTTCCCAAAATAGTGATATCAGACGTGTGTGTGTGTGTGTGTGTGTGTGTGTGTGTGTGTGTGTGTGTGTGTGTGTGTGTGTGTTTGTGCGGGTGTGTGTGTGTGTGCATGTGTGTGCTGTGTGTTTAGTGTGTGTGGTTGTGTGTGAGTGTGTGTCTGTCTGTCTGTGAGCATGCGAGCGCGCGCGTGCGCGCGCGTGTGTGTGTGAGTGTGTGAATAATTATGTGTGTGAATGTGTTTATGTGTGTGCGCGCGTGCCCGTGAGAGTTGTGTGTGAGAGAGTATTTGTGTGTGTACATGTATAAAATATATAGTACACACTTGCGCGCAAGCACGGCATGCACGTACCACACACACACACACACACACACACACACACACACACACACACACACACATACAACACACACACATACACACACCATCTCTTCCATCACTACCACCACAACCACAACACAGGACTTTTTATTATTATTTCTCTACAAACAGACTAAAAAAACAGCGCAAACCAACAACAAACCAAGCTCAAATAAATAAAAAAAAACATCCTGAACCCCAAGACTCCATCGTGGAATGGAATCAAGCCACAGCACGTATATTAAACAAGGGAAAAGCACGCGCCAGATAGCAAGCCAGCAGATCACAATATATACCTGGCAGTCAGCTGGAATGGACAGACAGCACAGCAGATTAACTGGCTCCTTCTTCGTCTATTGATTCTTTTCTTTCTTTCTGGGGTTGTTGTTTTTTTGTTCACCGGCCATCGACTTTTTTTTGTTCAAAGTTTGGAACCTAAGTCCAAGAAGCTACTAGATCTTTGTCTCTTTCCTCCACCCTTTTTTTTTTCTTTTTGGCCATTCATTTCCATGATTATCTCAAACGGAGAAAAGCGTGGGCTGGTGTTTATTAGTACAGGACTTTTTCTCTCTCCATGTCTTATCTTATCTCATGTCTCCGAACCAATCCCAGCTTGTTGTTTATAGCCCCGCTAACCCGAAGGGGCCATGTCCGGGTTTTGGCCTCGTAAACTTGTAAAATCTGACATCTCTGATGTCTCGCTGCACCTATTCTTAGGCTGCTAATCTCTGTCTCACCTCAGACAGCCAGATACAAGACTCTCTTGGCTACTGCATCTCAAAAACCCTTGCAGAGCCCCCGTGAGGCCCCTAACGCCAGGCGGTCCTGCCACGGATCGATGGTCTAAAAGGTCATGTACCCGTCTTGAAAGCAAGAAAAGTCGTGGGTGTGATCCCTGTTTGAACCCGAACTTTTTCCTCATCCTCTAAAACCTTGAGCGGTGGTCTGGGTGCTAGTCTTTTAGGTGAGACTATAAACCGAGGTCCAATATGCAGATACATTTGTGCACGTATAATACTATACTGCAGTAGGGAAGTTGTCTTATGAAAAATTCTGTGATCAAAAGCCACACTCATAGTGAAACAAACAGGCATGCAGACAGCTCTTGGTGCAGTGTACACTACCCAAGGGGTGTACCCCAAACTTTACGTACAGATATCTGCCGTAACTGGGAATAGTATGACAATACAAGGCATTATAACGTAGTACAATACAATACAAAACAATACCACATAAGAACAATGCAGTAAATTACTGCTATTGAATCACGAATTGCTTTTCGATAGTGTTTATCACATGTCAATACAGGTAGGATCATGTGCATTAAGCCTGATGAGGGTAACACATCCTATGCTAAAATGATCACCACCCATTCACATTACTAGTATAGTTGCTCTGTCCCGGAACATAACACTTTGCCAAGAGCAACCCAAGGAGTAGAAATCGCTGGTCACTCAAAATAAAAAGGTAAAGGTGTCCCATAACCTATGTGGTCGTAAGGGAGCGAGGCATCAGAGACTTCAGCTTCTGAAGGGGCCAGCATGTTGAGGGCGGCGCCCATCTCCTCTCACTCGCTCGTTTTACCTTCCCTGACCCTAAAGAGGGTAGGTGCCTATTTACAGCTGGGTGAACTGGGGGTGACTGTACTGAAGCCAAGGCGAGCAAACAGTCACCCATCGATTTGGTAACCACGCTCGACGCTGCTTAACCTTGACTTGGGGAAAGCGAGCTCTCTGACCACTGAGCTACCCGTCCCCTTTGAAACTTAGGATACACTAATCTCTAACCTTTCTAACTATTCTAAATGTGTCGCTTCTCCACTAGCATCCCACCCACCCACCATGCTCTTGTCTTCAAAATAAGAGTGTTGTATGGCTCATAGTCTTATTAGTCCTTCGAATGAGACCATAAACTGAGGTCCTGTGTGTGAACACACGCAGAACTTCTTTCACAGACGTTCAAATCTGTTCCGCCTTTTCGAAGAGTAGGCCAATGTGGGAACGGATCACAGAGTTTATAAAACCACAAGCACACGAAGAATGAATGCAGATATTTAAAAACTCTTATGAGTGTTTATTCCATTATCCTCGAAACAAAAGAATAAATAAATTAGGTTATCCAGCTTCTTACTATAACTACCCCTAAAGGTGGAATTTAGAAGAAAATATTGGAAGAAAAGTCCACAATAACAGTACAGACTTCAAGGACAACAACAATAACAACAAGAACAACAATAAAAACAACTACTACTATTACTACTACTACTACTACTACTACTACTACTACTACTACTACTACTACTACTACTATACTACTACTACTACTACTACTACTACTACTACTACTAACAACAACAACAACACGGGTTTCAACCACACATTTCTTGATAGTCCTGGTTTACTTTCCACGCGTGTGATATATAGAAAAGTAAGAAAGACGAAGCACATGACAAAATAACGCAACATACGATTCCCCCAGTTTCCACATGAGCTGTGCCTATGGCAGTGGTTGAGCGTTTAGGGCAGAAACGGCAAGAGACAGACCTGGCAAGAAATCAATAGAGAAAAAAATAATATTCCACATGGAGACATTTTGGATGCTCCTGTCACATCTACTTCTCAGAAAAGCCAATTACAGTATGCTTTACAGGTCACCAGCCTTAAGGATAATCATCGGTTGTAAACCTGTCATGATCGCCCTTTTTTGTGTGAAGCAACAGATTTATATTATATATATATATATATATATATATATATATATATATATATATATATATATATATATATATATATATATATATATTATATATATATATATATATAATTTTGTGAATAAGGATTGTAGATAATTCCATTAGAACGTTAGCCAAACTTTATGACAGGGAGAGGTTTGATATGCTTTTGTAGCAGACAACCATTCCGGGTTTAGTTTCTTTTTTTTTCGAGGAAATGATATGCATGAGGGATGAGGGGAGGCAAAGGTCAGAGAGAATCGGGAGAAAAAATTGAGCAAACATCGGACATTGACATAGAGGAGGAAAAGTTGGAGAGAACGTTAAATAACAACAACAACGAAAAAAAGCATTCACACAAATGTCTAGGTATATAGATATAACGGAGTGTAAGAAACGATCATATATAGGGGGAGAAAAACAAGAACTCAGATAGCTAGGAATGATGCAGACCTTTTAGACATTTTAGACAGCAACAGCCATAAACATGACAGGAACAACAACAACAGCAACAACAACAATAACAATGAATCTTTATGTCATTCGCAAATAAAGAAAAAAATCAAACAATAATAAACAAACAGACGATCCCATAAAGCTCCGTAGCCCTCAAACATAGCCACACAAGTGGGACACAGCACGTACAGACAAATAACAAAGGGCACGTGCCAGACAGCACGACAGCCGCTCACAACGTGCCGGACAGCAGATTAACTTGGATCGCTGACAAATTGACCCTTCCCCCCCCCCACCCCCCCCCCCCACCCCGGACCCACTCATCCCCTCCTTCCCTCCCTCCCCTTCCCCCCTCTCTTCCCATCAGCACAAATCCTGGTCATTGATCTTCCTTCAGCTATTCCAGTTGCAACACTGTGTGACAACATCATCTTTTCCTGCTTACTCCTTAGCATCAACACGTCTGTTTAACATCCGTAAAAGAAAAAAAGTTGAAATTTCTAAGAGACTTTTGTTTTTTTTAATGTTGAAAAGAAAACAAAAACTTGTAGATGATTTAGTAAGTTTGTGTAATTTTGTTTAAATCTTTGTGTTCGGATTTTGTACCTGTCTATATGCAACAGAGACTGCCACTTCTCGCATTGTATGACAGCACAGCTGAACAAATGACCTTTCTTCTGGCGCGAATTCCATAGTCGACGCCGATGACAGAGGCTACTATACTACTACTTATTCAAAAGTCTTTACAGGCATAACTGCATAAACTATTTATCTTTAAACTGGAAAGCAGGAATTCTGCAGAATTCAATCAACAGAGAAAAAGAGAAATAAGCATTCATTAAAGATTGTATTCTGATACGTAGTTTTTACTTAAAACAAATATCTTGATCTCTGAGTATTAAATTTTAAACCACACTAAGGCTCTGAAAGAAAAATTGAAGACCAATCAAGGGGTAGTAGGGGTGTGAATGTGCACCAAATATTGATGTAAACTCAGAAGTTTTATCTATTTTCCCATACCACTGCACAAGCGCAGCAGCACTAAGTGTGCAAAATGTTTGTTTACTTCATTTTAGTGCTAGTTTTGAAGTTTCTTCGTGAATTGCTTTAATTCTAGTTTTAGTTTGATTGGGGTTTTTTTTGGTGAGTGGGAAGAGATATTAACTGTCGTGTTATCCAAAGGCATCACGCTAATACTCCAAACCGCATATTATTCTATTTCTGTTTTTCTACAGAATGCGTTGGCACTTGGCATCGATACACAATCTATCTTCTACAAATGTGTAGCAGAATCCGAGGAAAGAGCAGTGACCTCAGTGTACCGATCCCTCTCCTGGAATGAGCAGCAGCAATCTAAAAGCAGAGAGAGAGAGAGAGAGAGAGAGAGAGAGAGAGAGAGAGAGAGAGAGAGAGAGAGAGAGAGAGAGAGAGAGAGAGAGAGAGAGAGAGAGAGAGACAGACAGACAGACAGACAGACAGACAGACAGACAGACAGAGACAGACAGACAGAGACAGAGACAGACATAGAGACAGAGACAGAGATAGAGAGACAGAGAAACAGAGAGAGACAGAGAGACAGTCACAGAGAGACACAGAGAGACACAGAGAGAGACACAGAGAGAGACACAGAGAGAGACACAGAGAAGACAGACAGAGACAAAGACAGAGAGACAGAGAGAGAGAGAGAGGTCCATGCCCACAGCCTTGTAAACAGCACTGTTGATGAGTGGACTGACCTCACAGAACTCTGGGCAGTTGGCACTCTGACCACAGAAGCTAGCTCAGGACGGATCAGTAGCACCAGCAAAGTGGAAGCCATGCAAGCCAGGCCATGGGTCTATGTTGACCGAGGGTTTAAGACTGTGTGGGTGTTTGTGATTTCACAGGGGTGAGATTATGACTGGCTGGGGTTTTGTGATTTGTGGGTGCTTTTTTTATATTATGATGGGTGCGTGCTGATGTTCGGATGCTGTGTGGTGGTATTTTTTTCCCTTGATATTATGTTTATTCTTTTTTATGTATGGCTTGTAACACGCTTGAATATTTTTGTTTTGGAGATAATAAAGTGTTTGAATTGAATTGGCTGATGGCAGGCCCGCTGGGTTGTGAGGAAAAAGACTACACTGCTCTGCGAACAGGGAAGGATTTGTGAAAGATTTAGTAGAATATCTGCTGACTTGCCAACAATTTTGTAGAATTTTATCTTAAATCGTGAAATGTTTTTTGTTGATTTTGATTATAATGTTGTATGTATGTATGTATGTTAGTATGTATGTATGTATGTATGTATGTATGTATTGTATGTATGTATGTATGTATGTATGTATGTATGTATGTATGTATGTATGTATGTATGTATGCATGCATGCATGCATGCATGCATGTATGTATGTATGTATGTATGTATATATGTATATATGTATATATGTATATAGTATATATGTATATATGTATATATGTATATATATGTATATATGTATATGTATATGTATATATATATATATATATATATATATTATATATATATATATATATATATATATATATATTATGTATGTATGTATTATGTGCGTGTCTGTGTGTGTGCATGTATGGGTGTGAGTGTTTCCTTATTCCTATTCTTTCACATACACACACACACACACACACACACACACACACACACACACACACACACACACACACACACAACACACACTCACTCACTCACTCACTCACATCACACACACACACACAACACACACACACACAACCACAACCACAACCACAACCACCACCACCACCACCACCACCACCACCAATTCAAACAACATCCTCATTCCATCCATCCACACGGAAATCAAACCAAGCCTAAGACAACCTTCTTAAGCTCTACAGCAATTCCAGATTCAGGACACAGCACGTACAACAAACACAACAGACAGCACGTGCATGCTGCCAGACTTCAAGAGAAGCAGGTCACCTCGTACCTGGCAGTGGCTCTGAAAGGGACTATGATTAACTGGCCATGGCCCAATCTTTTGTCCATCCCGTCCATTTCTCCACCTATCGATCTTCTCCGGAGATTTCCACCCTCCCTATTCCTGTCCGCTCCTTCTCTCTGTTATTTTAAACTATTTTTCAGTCTTGTAGGTTTGGAAGCTTTTTTATTTCCTACATGTGGAGAAACAATAGCTTTTGTTCGTTTTTCTTGTCTTCTCCCCTCTTTTTCAAAGGTAAGTTTGAGGGCAGAAGGAAAAGAGGTATACCACCAAATCCTGCATTGCCAACATCACTGAGATCAGTGGTCTGGGAGGGGCTATAGGAGACCAAAGAAATCAGCAAAGAGAGAGAGAAAAGGAGAATCATATTGGCATTGGGTGGAGCTCCTATTAACCACAGCGGCGATGGAGACAGCTGAGTTGAGCTTCTCTCCTCTAGTGTCCCAGCGTGACCATTCCAGGTCTCTGTCCCCTTATTTCACTTCTTGTAACAAGTTTATACACCTTCTGTTTACCAACACTTTCCCAAACCAGCAGTGCATGAAAAGTGGTCGATGCTGTACTGACTATGAGGCCACCATGAAGTAGAAGCCTTGCACTATGTTGGTGGTGTTCATTGATGTCTTTCCTGAGACAGAACTTTGAAGAGTATGCTGGCGACAATAGCAGGCCCTGTGAATGTCAGTGGCCTTTGTTTTACATGAGTGGTTTGCTTCTAACCCAACATTCTTCGTAGTCCAGAGCAATGATGGAGTTTTGCCTCAATGGGTTGTGTTAAAATGGGAAGTGCCCTAAAAACAATTCCAGCTGCATTGATCTAAATCGTTAAAGTACTCACACATACAATTTCCTTTCTGGTCAGGTTTGTGGTTTGGGCAGAAAATCGTCAAAGTTTAGGGAAGCAAAGAAAACAGGTCTGGCTTATTGATTTTCCTTGAGAGCATTGCTGAGGGCACAGTCAGAACTTCTCTGCAGACAATTGTTTACAGCAGGATACACTATTCAACTATACAGGTTTAAAAAAAAATTAAGCGTCGGTATACATGTCAGAACTGTGACTTTTTTCAACGTGACAGTGATGAAAGATGTCGTGCGTTAAGGATTGTTGATAATCTCCAAGCACTTTGGCTACATTATTCAAGAACTGAAGGCTTAATGGATCGCATGGTAAAAACCTTAATGGCTGTGTTTTTGTCATGGAAAGTGTATGGAAAATCCGTGAGGGCTCTTAGAGACAAAAGTGATATCAGGGTAAATGGATTTTTAAAACTGGAAACAAAGACAAGAAGAGAGCTAGAAGCGTAGTAGAAAC
>CM060333.1:25908660-25918660 GCA_030674155.1 Stramonita haemastoma | reverse complement strand
GAGAAAAACCATGAGCATCAAGAGGAGACTATGACTGAACATGGAAAAAAAAAAAGAACGGTGGAATCAACCGGAACTAACAGACACATCGACTCTCAGACGACCAGAAAGGCAGGTTGAGGTGATCATGAAAAGGAGAGGTGCAGAGAAAGACAAGATCACAGGAACATGCTTAAGGACATTAGCATACGAATACAAAAAAGTAGCATCAATAGCGACAACAACAATAACAACAGCAACAGCAGCAGCAACAGCACAATCGCAACAATAGTGACAGGTTTTTTGTCAACAATAAAATATGTATCCACAGTATATGTCTAAAACAGTCTTAAATTAACCAGTTCGTTAGCATCGTGAAAACACCTATACTGGCCTATTCAGTAACGAAAAAAAAACTTCTTTAAGGGTGGGGGGGGGGGTTCTGAATGATCACACATTAGAATTGTAGCAAGAAGGATTTTTTTTTTAAACTGTAAAGAAACGCGCATCTAATCATTATGTAAAAAAATTATAAGATGCTTTCTTGGGCCCGCTGCTACGAGTATTTGTTAAAAGAAAAAAGAAAAGACAAAAAAAAGAAATAAAAAGAAACTACACACAAAATCAATTGCTTCATTTTCATTCAGATCTTCGTGGCTTTTTACACGTGTCTTCAAAACCACTTTCTTTAGCTTTACATGACATCAATTGACACTTACTGATACATCTAAACCACATGCAAATTTGTAAATACAAAAAAAAACTCTTCCACAACTCTTGTTCTGATAACAAAAAACAAAAAATCTGGTACTAGGCCAGAGTCCACAGTTATCCCCTTAGCAATCTCCAGGAGCAGTAATCTCTTAAAAGGGAAGCAGAAACCTCAGTAAGCTCATCCCTGTCTAAGGATGAACAGCCACAAATAAGACAGAGAGAGACCTTTTTTCTCTCCCACAACGCTGTGTTCAGAAGGATCCTAAGGAAGGCGGGGCTGCATCGGGCTTTTTCAGTATGATATCAGTGAAAGTGGTATAGTTGGTTTCTAAGGACAGGTGATTTTTTTAAGGAATCTTGTTTTGGTTTTATCTCATTTTATGTGTGAACGATGTTTTTCCCACGACGCGGTGGCCGTCCTGGGATGATGACCCTTATGATTGACCAGGGCGTAGATACAGCAAGGACAGTCAAGTTGGTTTTATACCCCGTTTTAATCTGTATTACATAGTTGCACAGTTTTAATATGAGTTTTTAAAATGTGACGAGGTGACAGCCCCGATATGGCCTGTGCGGTCGGCAGGGCTCTAAGGAACATCGTTGGATTGGATTGGATTGGATTGGATTGGATTGATGGCCTCAGAGACAGACAGACAACTGGCAGTGGTAGGACCCCTGGCTGTGCTTTGCACAAAGGCTCAGCACGGATCAGCACCACCACCGAAGTACAAAGCTAACTAAGCAAGTCCAAACAATGGTATGCTTCCACGAAAATGTGCCTGAGATGAGATGAGGATAAGAGAGCCTGTGTGAGTGATGAAGCGTACTGGCACTAAAAGACACATGGGAAGAAGATGTGAAGAAATAGTGCTGAAGTGTGAAAAGTGAAGTTTAACTGAAAGATGGGCGAAAAGTGTTGTTACTTTTTTTTTTTTTTTTGCTTTGTTTTGATGGGTTTTTTATTGTTTCGTTTGTCTGGGTTTTTGGTTTTGTTTTGTTTTTTTTGGTAGGGGTAGTTTGGGTTTGTTTGGTTTGTTTGGGTTTTTTTGGGGGGTAGAATTACTGTTTTCATCCGATTTCCTGTTTTGGTCTTGTTATATTGTTTACATGCTACTTGTATTTACTTTATTCAACTACCTGTACAAGAAGTACATCCGCAAGCAGATACAGCGGAAGATCTCACAGATTTTATTGTAGTAGCAACAGCAACAACAGTAGTAGTAGTAGTAGTAGTAGTAGTAGTAGTAGTAGTAGTAGTAGTAGTAGTAGTAGTAGTAGTAGTAGTAGTAGTAGTATTAGTAGTAGTAGTAGCAGTAGCAACAGCAGCAGCAGCAGCAACAGCAACATCAGCAGCAGCAGCAGTAGTAGTAGTAGTAGTAGTAGTAGTAGTTAGTAATAGTAGTATAGTAGTAGTAGTAGAGTAGTAGTAGTAGTAGTAGTAGTAGTAGTAGTAGTAGTAGTAGTAGTAGTAGTTGTAGTAGTAGTAGTAGTAGTAGTAGTAGTAGTAGTAGTATAGTAGTAGTAGAGTAGTAGTAGTAGTAGTACCAGCATCAACATCAGTATAGTAGTAGTAGTGCTAGTACTAATAGTAGTTGTAAGTAATCTACATTCACAGACAGAAAGCAAACCAAGCCAAAGACAACATTCTCAGCCTTCGAAATCGATCACAGAATCAGGACACAGCACGTGCGGCAAACAACAGAGGCCATCCACACAGCAGCTGACAGGATAGCGCGTTACAACATCAGCCAAGGGAGAGGTCATTCTAAACTGGACTTCGGATCAACTGCCTCCTTCTTCTTCCTCTATCCCTTCCATTTCTCTACTGTTTTAGAAGTAGATTTTGTTTGTTTGTTTGTTTGTTTGATTGATTTATTGGGGGGGGTTGTTTTGTTTTTTGCCTGGTCCCCTTTTCATGTTCCCTTTTACTGCACCATTATTTCTCTTCATCTGTCTCTCTGTGTTGCTTTATGTGTGTGTGTCTCTCTCTCTCTCTGTTTATCTGTCTCTGTCTGTCTTGTCTTGTCTGTCTTGTCTGTCTGTGTCTCCCTCTCTGTCTCTCTGTCTCTGACTCTGTCTGTCTGTCTGTCTGTCTGTCTCTTTCTCTCTCCTCTCTCCTCTCTCTCTCTCTCTCTCTCTCTCTCTCTCTCTCTCTCTCTCTCTCTCTCTCTCTCTCTCTCTCTCTCTCTCTCTCCTCTCTCTCTCTCTCTCTCTCTCTCTCTCTCTCGGTTCATCTCCGAAATGTGGAACAGCACAGATTCCAGTTTCCTGAAGGATTGTCCTTATTCCCCTTCTCCTCTCGTGATGTCCAGTGCTCTGTTACTCTCAAAATCACACACTGCATTTCCTCTCACACATAGACTAGACAGGCACCTAAAACTTCCTTCCTTCTGGCGCTATCCCATAGCGTGCTGCAGACAAAGAACTCCACGAGAGTCGAATTCCAGTAATGCCACCAGCAACAAAGTGGTCCTGTTGTTGAGTCATGTAGGCGGTATTCAGCTGTACCTGTTTCGATCTGTCATACACATAACGTTACCTACCAACTCCCATAAAGTCGATAATAATACACTGTAGAGCCAACATTTGCGCAATGTCTGTTTTGCCATGACAAATCACCACGTCCTTTCCACTTTCAGTTTGTTTGTTTTTAATCGATTAATTCTTAAAACAAATGCAAATTCACTACAGGCAGAACAGCGGAGCATAACTGAAACTGTGGTCATGATACATGAAGGTTTGAGAGATCGCTGAATCTCCGACAGTGTTCATTTATTGCATGAATGCATCTTATGAAAGGAACGATTTTGCTGACCATGCTAACCATGCTATGAAAATATATCAATGTAACGTTACAAGTCTGCTCTCTTCATTTCTTCAAAATGTCCTCTATGCAATCTAGGATTGGGAAATTGAAATGTTAAGTGGTTGTCAGGTAGTTAAAATAAAAACTCTTTCGCTATCATCAATAAAATAAATGGCAGTACTGTGTCTCTTGTTTTTCCATTGTACTCCTAGCTCGATGGACTTTCTTAGAATTTCTTGGAACCTTAGAAATCCTGCTCTATATTCCTCAAACAGTGAGAAATATACAGCTTGCTGGGTATCATTCCAATGCAAAAAAAACCATGGTATCCAGGCAGTTTGGTTAGGACAAACTTTTAAGTTTAGAAGGAAAAAAAAAGAAAAGTCTGTTGAAATGGAACATATCTTGAAAGTTTGATTCTTTTTAAAACTAAAACATAAAGTTTGTTCCATTCAGCCTGTTTCTTTGATTTCTTACTTCAGTTTCATCTCGTAAACTGTATAGTTGTGCTGTTGCGAATGCTGAACTGCGGGGGAGGGGGTGTCTTCTTTTTATCTTTCTTGGCCCCTATCTAAGTGCATCAGCACAACAGATGGTCTGCAATACTGATCTGATCCCTTTAGAAACATTGGTAGTGAAAATCAAGAAATTCTTTGTGTTTCAATTCATTCTTGATCGGTGTTAGGTTTTTTTTCATATTTTAAAATCAAAACTATCTATCAAGGCAATGATTTATATCAAAACTACAAAGCAGTCGATAATTTTGCCACTCAAATTTGTATATGTCACTTTTTTGTGATGTGCTCTCCAAATTCACCCTAATTCTGCCACAAACGCATTTTAAGTCAATAATTGAATGATACATCACACGTTGTTTTTATCTTAATTCGACGGTCGTTCCACCTAATTTATCATGTATCGATTTTCCTGTATTTCACCTTTATTTCTCCTTTCTTTCGTCAATACTTTTTATTTCTTTTTTCCTTTTGTCTTCTTTTCTTTCTTTTTTCTCTCCATTCCTTTTTTCTCTCTTCTTTCCTTTTCTCTTTCTCTTTTCTCTTCTTCTTCTTCTTCTTCTTTCTTCTTCTTTTTTCTTCTTTTCTCTCTCTAGCTTGCCTGCTTCATATCTTTCTTTCAACTTATGAGGAGTAGTTTTTCTTTGTCCTTTTCTTTGAGCTTTTCTTTATTGTTTGTTCAGGTCCGTCGAGTGTAATTACATAAGAATGGGAAAAAAGAAAGAAAGAAAGAAAAGAAAAGAAAAGAAAGTCAAACATGACAATCAATCAGCGGTCTGTGTTGCTATCATCGATGCCTTGTCGCCTATGAATGGCTGGCCCAAACAACACTCATCAATATATGTCAACAAGTTTTCGATTGGCGGCATACGTTCCTACCTTTCCTCTGTGTGTGTGTGTGTGTGTGTGTTTGTGTGGGGTGGGTGGTGGGTGGTGGTGGTGTTGTATGTACATGTGTGTGTATGTGTATGGGTGTTGTTGTGTGTGTGTGTGTGTGTGTTTGTGTTGTTTGGGGTGTGTGTGTGTGTGTGTGTGTGTGTGTGTGTGTGTGTGTGTTTATTTTTTTTTACTTTTTAATATTTATTTTATTTTTATAGCGAGGATAATGTGTGTGTGTGTGTGTGTGTGTGTGTGTGTGTGTGTGTGTGTGTGTGTGTGTGTGTGTGTAAGTGTTGTGTATGTGTGTGTTTGTGTGTGTGTGGTGTGTGTGTGTGTGTGTGTGTGTGTGTGTGTGTGTGTGTGTGTGTGTGTGTGTGTGTGTGTGTGTGTGTGTGTGTGTGTGTGATGTGTGTGTGTGTTTGCGTGTATGTGTGATAGAGAGAGAGAGAAAGTAGAGACGGGCTGGAACCAAAAAAACAGAGAGACAGACACACAAGAAGAACGAGACCGAAGAACACAGACGCATACTGATCATGATGATAATGATAGATGGAATTTTTATAGCGCTGAATCTTGCACAGCAAACAAACCAAAGCATTTGCTTTCCAGTCATTCACACACGCGCGACTGTTCACCAAAGATTAACAGGTTTTGAATTTACACACACACACGCGCGCGCGCGCGCGCACGCAGCCGCAAACACACACACACACACACACACACACAACACACACACACCACACACACAACACACACACAAAACACGACACACACACCGACACCAGAGGAGGAGAGAGAGAGGAGAGAAGAGAGAGAGAGAGAGAAGAGAGAGAGAGAGAGAGAGAAGAGAGAGAGAGAGAGAGAGAGAGAGAGAGAGAAGAGAGAGAGAGAGAGAGAGAGAGAGAGAGAGAGAGAGAGAGAGAGTAAAGCATATCCAAGAGAATCTGCACGTGGCTCTTCTATCCTCACAATCATATCGACGATCATCATCACCTCGCCGATAACACCATCACACGAAGATCAAGAACATCAGAAACAAAAGCAGATTGTTTGAGTGTGACAGGTTAAGATAGAGGGGTGAATGGTGCGATGAGGACCTGTGGTAGACAGTAATTCAACATTGAGACACATGGTAGACAGTAACAGCAAGATTGGAACAAATATAAAACAGAACAGCAAGATTGGAACAAATGGTAGACAGTAACAGCAAGAATGGAATAAGTGGTAGACAGTAACAACCGATTGGACAAATGGTAGACAGTAACAACATGATTAGGAAAAATGGTAGACAGTAACCGCAACATTGGGACAAATGGGAGACAGTAACAAAAACGATTGGGAAAAATGGTAGACAGTAAAACACAATTGGGACACATGGCAGACACTAACCGCAAGATTAGGATAAATGGTAGACAGTAACGTAACATTGAGACAAATGGTAGACAGTAACAGCAACATTGGGACAAGTGGTAGACAGTAACAGCAACATTGGGACAAATGGCACTGTAACAACATCAGGATAAATGGCACAGTAACAGCAACAACAGAATAAATGGCACAGTAACAGCAACATTGGACAATGTCACAGTAACAGCAACACAAGGTAAGTGGTACAGTAACAGCAACATCAGGGAAAGTAGCACAGTAACAGAAATATTGGGATAAATGGCACAGAAACAGCAACATTGGGACATGGTACACAGTAACAGCAACATTTGGACACATGGTACACAGTAACAGCAACATCGGGACACATGGTACACAGTAACAGCAACATCGGACACATGGTACACAGTATCAGCAACATCGGGACAAATGGTACACAGTAACAGCAACATCGGGACACATGTACACAGTAACAGCAACATCGGGACACATGGTACACAGTATCACAGCATTGGGATGTTAAGAAGATGAGAAAGACAAAAAAACAAACGAAACACTATACAAATAATGACTGATGAAAAGGAAACAAGACAAGCAAGAAAAGCAGCTCGCCTCACAGTTAGCAGCTTATTTGAAAGGAACATTTCCTCTGTTTGACATCAACACTTAGGGTTATTGATAGAATACTTCTACTGACTTTTGCAGTTAGGTTTTCGCCAAGTCAGCTTTACTCCTTACGACAGTTGTGTCGCAAAGTATTTGTTGTCCTAAAGTGCACAGGCTCAGCGAAGAGAAGAACTCTTCTCTGGATCTGAAAACTTTCTGTAGAAAAAAAATCTTCTCTGTTTCTTTTCTAGGTAGGCTGTCAGTGCATAGTCTGTAAATTGCAAGAGAAAACTATTTCAAATGTGATACATCCTATTGTTTTTGTGAGTGCGCAAGTTGGGTAAAACAAGAAATTTTCCTGGAAACGTGAGGGAGTACTTGTTTTACGCTCGCAGTCTGGATTTAGTTTTATTTCTGTAATGGCTTTTTATTATCATTATTTGGGTTGTGTTTTGATGTGTATAATATAAAACGATATGCTTAAAAATAATTTTAAGCTATTTTTTGACCGGGTTCGCGCAATTGCACATTTTTTTAAATAATTCTTTTACATCGAGGAAATGGAATAAGCACCCTATTCTAATCCAGTTAGCGTCAAATAATCTCTTTAAGGACACCACAAACGACAAACACAGCACAGACTAACAGCAGTTTGTTTTCTTGAGCTGACGTCACACTTTATTAGCTGGATATTCGTTTGTTTATCTTTCGAAGACAAGTAGACTCCTTCTACTTGAGGTTTAAGATATTCCCTTCAGTTGAACGTTTTACTTTTGACAAATCAGAGAGCATGTAACCAAACAAGCCCCCCCCCCCCCCCCCCCCAAAAAAAATGTAAGGAAAAATAAAGGATAGATGGAAACAAAACGTGTTGAATGAGCAGCAACGCCATGTAATGATGTCACCTAATGACGTAAATTAGAAAAACTGAGAGTTCAGTAATTTTTAAAGTCAAAGAAACGTGTAGACTTGATGATGCATTAAACTTGCCATTGATAATTTAACACCAAAAAAAAACACCCCAAACAGCATCAAAACAAGATTAGGGTTTTCTTCATTTCCTCTGACACGGGTTATTAACCCAACACAGATTCTGTCGTTACAGTTTTTCCCAGTCTTCTTAATAGTAGTAGTAATAATAACAATAATAATGATAATAATAATAATAATAATAATAATAATAATAATAATAATAAAATAATAATAATAATAATAATAATAATATAATAATAACGTACAAAGTAATTTAAGATAACTGATAACACATCCTCAACTGATTAAACCGAGAAAGATGGAGTCTATAGTATTCCTTTAAAAAAAAAAAAAAAAAACACTTAAAGTTGTTCACCTTATAGCTTCATACTCTGTTAAAAGAAATCATTGTTGCATACACACACGCGACAACAAATTGAAAAAAAGCACATTACAATACAATTGAACGCAACACACTTTTTTATGCAAACATCCAGAACTATCTTATCTAAACACTGAAAACACTAACGATCACAAAAAACATTTTTGCACGTTTGTTCGCCAAACAGCTTTCGAAATCAGAAACCGTTTATTTCGCATTGTGCAACCAGACTACAAACTTGACTCTAGCGGAAAGCTGTTTGCAGCAAAAATCATGCAGGTAAGTGATTTCTCATTGATTCTCTCCCACAGGACCAGGGATTGGCAGGAGAAGCCGCTTAGGGCAGTGGGGAAAGAGGATGAGGATGTCAAGAAGAATTCTGTCTTCCTGTAATCGTCTTATGGCACCGAGAAAAGTGCGGAGAGTCCTTTGAGATTGACTGCAAGCGTCATCACCTTTGCCTTTGTTCTGTGACAGGTATTACTTCCCTCCTCTTTCTCTCTCTCTCTCTCTCCTGCTTGGTCTTATCTACGTTTGTTTTTTTTAGCCTGTGGAAAGACTTTAACGGAGAAACTATACTGCAGAAGGGACTATTATTTTTGCTGTGTTGTTTTAGTAGTTTACAGATGGTGTGGTCAGTGCTCGTTCTTTTAAACTTTGCTGTCAGGCAAAACAAGTTTATCCTCTCTTCCTTCGGGCTGCATTTGTTCAGTGGTAGAAAAGGTGACATTATATAATACTGTTTGAGAAAACAAAACAGCTGACTAGAACAGAATTTGTTTCTGATAGTTCAGTTTTTTTGGTTTGTTAATTGGTTGCGAAAAAGAAGAGTTTGCGAAGAAGATGAGAAGACAGAGAATTGCAAAGAAGTTCTTGATATTCTAATTACAGTATTTGTTAATAATGTACACTTTTCTTTCTGAAAAAAGTCTTAGAAGCAGAACAACGATAACAACATATGTATGTATGCATGTGGTGTGTGTGTATGTTGTGTATGTGTGTGTGCTGTCTGTGCCTTTGGTGTGTGTTGGGTTGGTGGTGTGTTGTGTGTGATTGTCTTGCGTGGGTGATGGGGTTGTGGAATGTGGTGGATGTTTGTGACGTGGATGTAAGTGCGTAATTTTAAAGACTGGACTGTATTGTGTCACTTTGTGCAATGGAATGTTTTCTATACAATGTTTGATAGGCATGATTGTATCCCATATGAATTCTATTATGTATTCAATAATAGATATGTGTATTGATACTCGTATCACTAACATTATCAACAACAACAAGAGAGTATCTTACTATTGATAATTGGTATCACCACCAATATCAACAACAACAACAACATCAAGAGTATCTTACTACTGGTATTGATATCACCACCATTATCAACAACAACAACAACAACAACAATAACGACAAGAGTTTTGATTATTGGTACTGTTATCACTATCATTATCAAGAACAACAACAACAATTAATCAATCAGCCAATACGACTACAAGTTAAGCGAGCGTGTAGTAGAGGTGAATAGGGTCCATTTTCCAGTATTGTACTCTGCTTTTCTCATATACAGCTCAGTTAGTACTAGAGGGCTGGAGGATCGACAGCGTGGAGATTTAAGGGAGTAAGGGGAAAGGACAGATATCAATTCATCACCCGTCTATCTTGGGCTAAGCTGTCAAGAGCTTTGTGGTCTGCTATTGCTGCTGCTGCTACTGCTACCGCTACTGCTGTGCTGCTGCTGCTGCTGCTGCTGCTAGCTGCTACTTG
>CM060333.1:25896160-25903660 GCA_030674155.1 Stramonita haemastoma | reverse complement strand
GACAGAGGCACAGACAGAAGAGAGGACAAAGAGAAGAGGAAGAAAACAGATCGTGATACTGAGAGAAGAAGAGCAGGGGGGTCACAGAGCGAGAGAGTTGGTTGGAGTGCGATGTAGAGAGAGACGGAGACAGAGAAAAGGAAAGATATAAAGACAGACAGACAGACAGAGACAGAGAGAGGGAGGGAGGAGGGAGGGAGGAAGAGACAGACAGGCAGACAGAGACAGAGACAGAGACAGACAGACATATAGACAGAGAAAAAGAGATAGAGATTTAGAGATAGAGAGAAATAGAGAGAAGCAAACAGACAGACAGAAAGATAGACAGACAAACACACTCACAGAGAGCAATCCAAAAAGAGAAGAAGCGGAAACTCTGACATCCACAGCTCTGTGACTACTAACAGTGAAGCAGCCAGGCAGGCAGGCAGGCAGGGGCTGATCTGTAGGCCAACACCCTGTCTTGAAGTCTGGCACGTGCAATCTGTTGGTCACTAGCACTGAACGTACTGCTGTGTCCTCTTTCTGTGTGTCACTGGCTTTGCAGCTGGAGATCTAAGGGTGTTGTGTATTTTCTGAAGGCATAAGTTGAGGCAGCAGTATTGTGGTCAATGGCAGAGAGAGAGAGATGAGTGGTAGAAGAGAGAAGATGAAAGGGAAGTGAGAGAGAGAGAGGAGAGCAGAGAGGAAAAGAGGTAACAGATAATGATGAGAGAGAGAGAGGTGAGAGAGAGAGAGAAGAGAGAGAGTGGAGAGGAGAAAAAAGAGAGAGAAGAAGGGGAATTAGAGTAGAGAGAGAGAGTAGAGGAGAGATAGAGAGTGATGGAATAAGAAGGTAGAAAGGGGATAATCCTTTATGAGGAGAAGAGAGAGAGAGGAGGGAGGGGAGAAGAGAGAGAAGGGGGACAATAGAAATAGCTAGGGATAAAAAGACAGATACGTTTGTGTTACAGACACATGAAAATAAAAGCGTGCAACCAAACAAAGCAAACAAATAACTGATCAACTATTACTGCCCTTTACAACAACAAAACGACACTAACACCACACACACACCACAGCAGACAAAGAGAGACAGCAACAGAACAGAGACAGAGAGAGGAGAAAGGGGGAACAAGAGAGAAAAAAACAGACAACCAGCTAATCATACAGACAGTAGACAAACAAACATTAGACAGGTACCGATGGTAATGGATGCACTTTTCGTTTATTCTCTATTGCTGCACTCATACATGGTCCTACTTTCTTGTAGACAATATATAGCTGGGTACACAAGGCTTCACCTTACATTTACACATACACTTCAAGTGCTTCTAAGGTTAGACGTGTTAACCTTTTCGAGAACGAAATTCTTTTCTTTTTTTTTTTTTTTTTTTTTTTTTACTGAGTCATGGGGGGGATTCCGTAAGAACATTTTTTTTTCTCTTCTTCTTTCTTTATTTGGTTGGTTGGTTGGTTGGTTGGTTGGTTGGTTGGTTGGTTGGTTGGTTGGTTGGTTGGTTGGTTGGTTGGTTGGTTGGTTGGTTGGTTGGTGGGTTCGCGTGAGTGGGTGGGTGGGTTGGTTGGTTGTTCTGTTATGGTTGGTTGGTTGTTGGATGGTTGGTTGGTTGGTTGATGGTTGGTTGGTTGGTTGGTGGGTTGGTGGTTTGGTTAGTTGGTTGGGTTGGTTGGTGGGTTGGTTGGTTAGTTGGTTGGTTGGTTGGTTGGTTGGTTGGTTGGTTGTTGTTGGTTGGTTGGTTGGTTGGTTGGTTGGTTGGTTGGTATAGGGGTATTCATAGAAGGAGAAACATGCACAAAGAAAGATGAGGAGGCAGACGAACAAGAGGAGTAGAGAATGGGTGTGCTGGTAGGTATTTATAGATGTGTGTGTGTGTGCGCGACGGCGCGTGCGCGAGTGTGTGTGTGTGTGTGTGTGTGTGTGTGTGTGTGTGTGTGTGTGTGTGTGTGTGTGTATGTGTGTGTTATGTGTGTGTGATGATAATATTCTAGCTTCCTATTCTAAATTACTCTCTCTGTGTCTCTCTCTGTCTGTCTATCTGTCTGTCTGTCTGTCTGTCTGTCCGTCTGTCCGTCCTGTCTGTCTGTCTGTCTGTCTGGTCTGTCAGTCTCTCTCTCTCTCTCTCTCTCTCTCTCTCTCTCTCTCTCTCTCTCTCTCTCTCTCTCTCTCTCCTCTCTCTCTCTCTCTCTCTCATGCACACACAAACACACACATTCGCACAACACACGCACACACCACACACACACACGTACACACGCACACCACCATTACCACCACAACAACAACAATAACAACACCCTAACACACACACACACACACACACACATCACACCACCACCACCACCATCCACCATCCACCCCCACACATACACACGCAAACATACATGCACACACACACACACGCACGCACGCACGCACACCTCGCCACACACCCCTCCCCCCCCCCCCCCCCCCCAACACACATACACATATACACACACACTCACCATACTATATTTTAAAAAACCCTAGTTGATCAGAATCGATGACAAGCGAAGGAACAAAGCACTCAGCTTGACGTATGCTGGCAATAAGGAGATAGAGAGAATAGACGAGACAGAGACTAGAGAGATAAGAGAGAGAGAAGAGAAGAGAGAGAGAGAGAGAGATGAGAGACGAGAGAGAAAGAGAAGAGAAGAGAAGAGAAGAGAAGAAGAGAGACAGAGAGAGAAGAAAGAGAGAGAGAGAAGAGAGAGACAGAGAGAGACAGAGAGACAGAGAGAAAGAGACAGACAGACAGAGACACACAGACAGAGACACAAGAGAGACACAGAGAGAGAGAAAGAAACGACACAGAGACAGACAGACAGACAGACAGACAGACAGACATACAGAGACAGACAGACAGACAGACAGACAGACAGAGAAGAGAATCTAGAAGAAGGAGAAATCCCTGTACCGCTGATGACAGTTTCTATGGTTCAGGGGGGTGATTGTACTGTCTGCAATGCCATAACTATCTTCCTCGACTGGAACATCTTCTGCTTTATGGGGACCGGCTGGCTACTTCTTATCTATCTTCCCATACTACAAAGGCTTTGTTCTGACTACTTTCAACATTTTATTTTTTTCGTTTTTGTTGTCAATGTTGTTTTTGTGTGGTGTTGGCTGTTGTTGTTGGTTTAGTGTATGTGTGTGTTTGTCGTGCTTGTCTCTGTCTCTGTCTGGCTGTGTCTCTGTCTCTGTCTCGTGTGTGCTCTGTTCTCTTCTTCTCTGGTCTCCTCCTCTCGTGTCGTCTCTCTACTTCCTTCTTCTCTCTATCTCTCTCTCCCTCTCCTCCTCTCTCTCTCTCTCTCTCTCTCTCTCTCCCCTCTCTCTCTCCCTCTCTCTCTCTCTCTCTCTCTCTCTCTCTCTCTCTCTCTCTCTCTCTCTCTCTCTCTCTCTCTCTCTCTCTCTCTCTCTCTCTCCATAGCACACTAACACAACATTTCGCTTTTACTTTTCCCTAGGTCTCGCAGCAAGCAGAATGTTCGATATACGCTACGACACATGGCCCACTGGGTAGATGCTTTGCCAGACACTAAAACATACAAACATTTCTTCTTTTCTTTTATTTCGAGGAAATACTCTCATATGTGGTGGTGGTGGTTTTTTTTAATCCACTCCCTGTATGTTGCGGTTCTGCAAATTTTGTCATCCGTTGCTACCGGCAGACAATGCTCTACTCTTCTCAAAAGCGGAAAAGGTTTTAACGTGTGTGCATGATGTTCTGCGTGCATTTACACACAGGACCTCGGTTTTTCTTTTTTTTTCTTTGTCAAATGCTCAGACAGCATTGAAATTCATTAACGTCTTTTCACAAGTTAAGGATATCAGACAGCATCCATTGTCTGTGTATGAGCAAAAATGCGTCACTCCGCCGATAAGCGCCTGACAAGTTAGGCCCAGCGCATCCGACTTTCGGCATAAGAGAATTGTTACTTTCAAGTCATTCTGGAAAAAAGGCAGGAAATGGACCAGGATGGCAAAAAATAGACAAGGAGGAGTACAGGAAGAAAAGGAACAAGGCAGAAAAAGAGAGTGATAGAAAAGAGGAGATTTCTAGCACAGAATCTCTAGATAGTGGGGATGCTTTTATACTGACAATCCCCCTGGCATTCTTAGGGGGGGGTAGGCTGATAAGTCTATCCGAAGGACGTTCGATGTTAGATGATCATGGATATAATTATTGTGTTATTCACATCACTGGCTATGACTGACCTTTTGCCGCAAAACATGGATATTTTTTTTCATGAGTATGTAACATGGTCTTCATGACAGAAAACCAAATATGAGAAATCACAAACAAAAAAAAAATGAAAAAGGTAAAAAAAAAAGGAAAGTTGCTCTGTAAAAAAATAATAAATAATAAAAATGAAATGCAGAGAGAATTTCCAAGAATACCATCTATACTAAAAGAGTCCTTGACATGCAAAGAGGAAGAAGGAAAAGCAGCAAAAAAAAACAAAAAAGAAACAAAAGCAGAAATGTCACCAGAAAGACTTTAATGAATGTGACAACTGAACTGGAAGCAAGGCCCGTAACTCAGCAGACCAGGCACCTTCTGGCCTGGGGAACGTTCCAGTTCTCTGACAGCAGTTAATTGAAGCAGTGACTCTCCTCCTCCTCCTCCTCCTTCTTCTTCTCTTCTTCTTTCTTCTTCTTCTTCTTCTTCTTCTCTTCTTCTTCGTCTTCTTCTTCTCTTCTGTCTTCTTCTTGCATCTCTTTCGCTTCTTCTTCTTTCTTTCTTCTTCTTTCGTTCTTCTTTGCAATTCTTCTTCTTTTCTTTTCTTCATTCTTCTCTTCCTTCGCATTCTTCTTTCTTCTTCTTGTTCTTCGTTCTTCTTCTTCGCATTCTTCTTCTTCTTCCATTCTTCTTCGCATTCTTCTTCTTCGCAATTCTTCTTCTTCGCAATTCTTCTTCTTCGCAATTCTTCTTCTTCTTGCAATTCTTCTTCTTCTGCATTCTTCGCAATTCTTCTTCTTCACTTCTTCTTCTGCAATTCTTCCTTCTTCTGCAATTCTTCATTCTTCTTCTTCTTCTTCTTCGAATTCTTCTTCTTCTTCTTCTTCTTCTTCTTCAATTCTTCTTCTTCTTCTTCTTCTCCTTCTTCTTCTTCTTCTTCTTCTTCTTCTTCTTCTTCTTCTTCATTCTTCTTCTCTCTTCTTCTTCTTCTTCTTCTTCTTGCAATTCTTCTTCTTCGCAATTCTTCTCTTCCGCAATTCTTCTTCTTCGCAATTCTTCTTCTTCTTCTTCGCATTCTTCTTCTTCGCAATTCTTCTTCTTTCTTCTTCTTCTTCTTCTTCTTCTTCTTTCTTCTTCTTCTTCTTCTTCTTCTTCTTCTTCTTTCTGCAATTCTTCTTCGCAATTCTTCTTCGCTATTTTTTCTTCGCAATTCTTCTTCTTCTTCGCAATTCTTCTTCTTCTTCGCAATTCTTTTCCTTTCTTCTTCGCAATTCTTCTTCTTCCTCGCAATTCTTCTTCTTTTTCTTCGTATTTTTTCTTCTTTGCAATTCTTCTTCTTCTTCACAATTAGTCTTCTTCTTTTTTGCAATTCTTTACATCTTCCTCTTTTTCTTCTCTAACCCAAACATACTTTTAATGCATGAACGCGTGACTGGCTCCAGCAAGATTCCTAGTAGATGAAATATTAGAAGCGAAATGCCAGGGAAAAAGGTTCAAATGGAAACTGGAAATTGCTTGAAATTGCTGTTAAAGTTACTGACAGAGACTTTATTACTCCAGGTAATTCTTTAGATATGACATTTTTCTCCTTTCCAAGGCTAAAGAAGAGAGACAGAGACAGAGAGAGGGACAGGCACAAGGGGAGAGAGAGAAACAGCATACAGACAGACTGATAGATAGAAACACAGAGACAGAAGCCGAGAGTGATAGAGAAAGACACGCGCAACAAGAACACCAACAACAATAGCAACATTAACAACGACAACAACGACAACAGCAACAACAACAGCAACAACAACAACAACAACATAAAGAACAAGAAAAAGGAGAAGAAATGATCACGATGATAGCAAAATTCAACAGAAAACTTACATAGCAAACCAGCAGTAACAAAAACAAACAGTAGAAGGATAAACCATTCAATAAACGGATGATTTAATTAAAGAAGAAAAGACGGAAGGAAAGAAAGACAAAGAATTTTTGTTTTTAAAAAAGGATAGATGGAAAGGTTTGTAAAAACACACAAAAATCACTGTATCCTTCCAAAAAAAAAAAACAACAACAACAACAAAGAAACCCGTCAGAAAGACGATTTAAGGATGGAATATATATCTTTATATATAATATAATATATATATATATATATATATATATATATATATATATATATATATATATATATATATATATATATATATATATATAAAACCAAAGAAAGGAATGTCATCCAGAAATAGACCACGATTCAAACCAGACAAACAAACAAAAAAAAGCAGACATTCAAACAGGCAGCCAAACAGACAGACAGACAGACAGACAAATAGACAGAAACAAAAACAAAACGCCAAAATAACCACCAATCATTTTCACTTCTCCCGGAAGAAGTTACTGCACGCACAATAATCCCTACACTCTTTCCTCTCTTTAATAGGTCAGGAATAATCTGTTTCTTTCGGAACAAACAAAAAATCCAAAACTTTAAAAACCTGTCCTCAAAGCGGAAGATGTAGAGAAACCCGCAAATCTTTAGTGCACGCTATTCGAAACATTAGCTCTTACTCCGAGAAAAAAAAAGAGAAACAAATCTCGAAACCTTCAAAGAACAGCACAGTTGTTCCAGTAACCCAAAAAGCTCTGAAAAATCTGAGTCAAATCCTTGGGAAATGTTAAACAGTCATACCTCTCTTTAAAAGCGTTGTTTGTGGCTTAAAACGCCTACAAGCTTGCTCTTTTAGAACTTTTTGTTCCAGGCTAACTTTGTTATAAAGAAAAAAAAAAAAAACCTTACTCCCACGGAGGAATAAATCTACATTCAGACAAGACGATACATGAAAAGGAGTACCGTAGTTTGGCTACGCGCTCTTCCTTGGAAAGAGTAGCCTAAATCTCATGGAAAGATATCTGCTGTGATGTAAAATGTTATGCTGTTTTAACTATGCTATGTTGGGCACATCACACGGACATCTAGACTGGCCAAGACTGTCCTACAGGGAACAGTGCAAGGAGGGAGACAAAGAGGCAGACAGAGAAAACGATGGGAAGACAACATCAGAGAGTGGACAGGTCTTGGGTGGAGCGATCTGCTACGGAGGGCGGAGGACCGTGGGTAGTGGAGGAAGCTGGTTGCAAAATCTTCAGTGGTGCCCCCACGGTCCGCGGCACTATGGGACAGGCATTGATGTTGTGCTATTTTATAATTATCATGCTGTGCTAGGCATGCCACGCTGTGATGTGATATGACATCATATATTATGAATGGTATGATATGATACCATACGATTAAATACGGTATGATGTG
>CM060333.1:25876160-25888660 GCA_030674155.1 Stramonita haemastoma | reverse complement strand
CACAGCTTTGTGTCCAACACCATGCACAGTATTAAATCAATCTTAAGCTTTAAGTCGTTAACGTGGTAACAGTCCTGATGTGACCTCTACGGTCGATACGCTTTACGAGGTGTGGCTAATAAACATCGTGATTGGATTGCATTGTCTAGCAGTGAATCCTAGCGATGGCTATTCACACAGACCAGCGTCAGTAGTTAGCCAGACACAGGATACTTCCCAATTCATTGATGAATCAGTGATGCACGCCAATGCCAGTAGTGAAGAGTTCTAAGTCTTTCTCCTGACTGACTGCAAAGCGTTGGCAGTTACTGTCGTCACTGTGGTTGTGTGGAATAAAGTACTTAGGCTCTCGTCTCTGTCTCTATCTCTGTCTCTCCTCTCTGTCTCTCTCTGCCTCTCTCTCTGTCTCTCTCTGTCTCTCGGTCTCTCTGTCTCTGTCTCTGTCTCTGTCTGTCTGTCTGTCTGTCTCGTCTGTCTGTCTGTCTGTCTGTCTGTCTGTCTGTCTGTCTGTCTCTCTCCTCTCCTCTCTCTCTCTCTCTCTCCTCTCTCTCTCTCTCTCTCTTGTCTGTCTTCACTCATATAATGTATATGTGCAATTTGTTTGTTATTGCTATGCCTTTTTTTAAAATGAATAATTTAGTTTCTTTTTTTCTGTTCTTTTCTTTCTTGGCCCAAGACCTGGTTGTAAAAAAGCATGTTTGCTTATGCCATTACCCTCTTTAAACAAAATTCATTCAATTCAATTCAATTCAATTCAATTCAATTCAATTCAATTCAATTTTCCTTCCTCTCTCTCTCTCCTCTCTTTTCTCCTCTCTCCCCTCCTCTCTCTCTCTCATCTCTCTCTCTCCCTCCTCTCTCTCTCCTCTCTCTCTCTCTCTTTTTCTATCTATCGGTCAATCTATCTCCTCTATTTCTGTCTGTCTGTCGTCTGTCTGTCTGTCTTCTGCCCTTTTTTGTTTGTTTCTGGGGTTCCGTGGTCTGTGTGCTCCCCCGGCTCTGTCTCGTCCCGGTCCTGTCTGTCTCTGCCCGCCTGTCTGTCTGTCTGTCGCCCTGTCTTTTCTGCTGTCTGTCTGTCTGTCTGTCTCTCTCTCTCCTCTCCTCTCTCCTCCTCTCCGTCTCTTGTCTCTCTCTCTCTCTTCCTCTCTCTCTCTCTCTTCTCTTCTCCTCTCTCTCTCCTCCTCTCTCTCCTCTCTCTTTCTCTCTCTCTCTCTCTCTCACACACAACACACACACACACACACCACACACCACACACTACACAACACACACAAACCAAAACACCCCTAAACACACAAACACTATACACACAACAACTACAACACACACAACACAACACTACACAAAATACACACACACTTACCACCAACCCATTTCCTGAGATCATGTAACACGAAATGTTTGAACAACAATACAATGAACCAGAACGTAACAAGCCCATCCATCGACCCTTCCCTTCTTCGTAACGACATTTTAATTTCGTAGCATGTCCAAGTCTTTTTGTGCCAGATGAAAGGGCTGAAAAACACCCACAGGGATGGGGATCCTTCAAACCCCCCCAGCTTTTTGGGGTTTTTTTTTTTTACTGACAAAAGGTCAACAAAACTTGTGGTTGTATATGGGGGAATAGATGGATTGGATTGGATTGGATTGGATTGGGAATGGATGGGTGGATGGGTGGATGGGTGGGTGGGAAGGTGGATAATGGATGGATGGATGGATGGATTTGGGTGGATGGATGGATGGATGGATGATGGATGGATGGATGGAATGGAAGGATAAACGCGATAGAAGATAGAAAAGATAAGATAATGGGTGATTAATAGATAGATAATAGATAATAGATGATAAGATAGATAGATAGATAGATGATAGATAATAGAAGAAGATAGATAGATGATAGATAATGATAGATAGGAGGATGGAAGGTGGGTGGGTGGGGGTGGGTGGGTGGGGGATGGATGGATGGATGGATGGATGGATGGTGGATGGATGGTGGATGGATGGATGGATGGATGGTGGATGGAAGATGGATGGATACATGCATGTATGCATGCATGCATTATGCATGCATGCATCATACATACATACATTACATACATACATACATACAAATACATACATAATACAAACATACATACTTACATACATACAAACATCAACTTTAACATACATACAAACATTCCATACATTCATACATTCATACATTCATACATACATACAATTTCCCGTCTAGAAAGCAAACTGTTTTAAAAAATTTCTCTACTAACATTACAATGGTCTTTTCTACCCTTTTCTGAAAAGGACAACAACAGAAGTTCCTCGTGTAACACACACCAAGTACACATAAAAAATAAATATTCATAGTAAATTTCTGATAAAAGACCAATAAAACCCATTGATTAGCAAAGAAAAAATGCATTGACAAAAAAAAATTTTCTTGAAAAATGGCTCTACTGTGGGCATGGGTTTTTCTTTCCATTGGGGAAAAACAACCGAATTTTACCCCATTAACTCGGCGTGTTATACTATAGTCCCAAACCACACTAACCAAAAAACTGTACTATACAAAGCATACCTAGCAAACTATACCACACCAAAATACATACCATATCTACTAACCCATTCGATACCCACCAGGAACACAACTAAAACTATGCCAGACCATGCCATACGAATCCTTCTTATGTTACTATGCTACGCCACACATTGCCAAGTTTGCCATACCATATCGCCATGATATTCCTACTATGCCATGTCATGTTCATCAATGCTTCCCCGTGAAATCTGTGAACAAAGGCTGCCATTTTATGATAGTATTAGAAACTTTTTAAAAAAATTTTTCTAATGTAGCCCACTGAGGAGGTTCTCGTTATAAAAAAAGAAAAAAATTTAGAGACCATGTCCATATGCATTATATGGTAATAATAAGTTTGACCCACAAATAAAAAAACGAAATTTGATATAAGGTTTTTAAGGATCAATAGTACTGGGTTGTTTTTGATATTTGGGCTGGGCTTACAGGGCTTTTTGTTTGGATAGGTTGGACTAAGCGGATTTTTTTGTTTGGTTCTGGGTTTTGGGTGGTGGAGGGGGGTATTTTTTTGGGTTATTTCTTTAAAGAAGTTTTTTTTAATGTTTATGTATTTCTGCCTA
The DNA here is from genome assembly GCA_030674155.1 of Stramonita haemastoma. Classification (NCBI taxonomy): domain Eukaryota; kingdom Metazoa; phylum Mollusca; class Gastropoda; order Neogastropoda; family Muricidae; genus Stramonita; species Stramonita haemastoma. The sequence continues at coordinate 25,885,504 of CM060333.1, read as the reverse complement.
TTTGATTCCCTTCAGAAACCCAAAAGTCAGCTTGATTACAGCTCATGCACTAGCGCCGGGTTGGCATGGTAAACATTTTGTGATACGGTATGATTTATGCAATGTGTAATGTATGGCAGTAGGGGTGGGGGTAGGACACAGGAGCATTTTAAAACAAGTCAGCTCCTTTTTTCCCGGGGTCTTTTTTTCTCGTTTGTCCTGTTTATTATTGGTCTTTTTGGTTCTCTTCGAAAAGGCAATACTTTTAAACAGTGCATCAAAAATGAGTTATTGTTGCTTTTAAAACCGCACAAACGGGAGAAAATTCTGGGGCTGATTTATTTGGTCAAAGATTTTCCTTTCCACAAAGAAAGGTCACTTTGCCAAAGAGGAGTTGGGGGGTTTTTTCTGGCACCATAAAAAACAGGAAACTTGGAGAGAGAGAGAGAGAGAGAAAAGAGAGGAGAGAAAAAGAGAGAGAGAGAGAGGAGAGAGAGAGAAAGAGAGAGAGAGAAAGAGAGAGAGAAAGAGAGAGAGAGAGAGAGGAGGGGAAAAAATGATGGGAAGTCATAAAAGCATGAAAACTTGGGGTTTTCCCCCCCAAACAGCAAAGTGGGTTTTTGGCTAACTTTCCGTAAACAGGAAGTAAGGGAAAACCCCTCCTCTCTCTCTCTCTCTCTCCCCTCTCCCCCCTCCCCTTCCTCTCCCTTTCCTCCCCCCCCCCTCCCACCTCCCCCTTCCCTCCCCCCCCTCTTCCCCCTCCACCCCTTTTCCTTCCCCCCCCCTCTCTCTCCCCCACCCCCAAAAAGGAAACCTCCCCAAAAAATCCCCCTCCTTTAAAAAACTTCCCCCCCCCTCCCCACAAAAAACCCCCCCTTTTTCTCATCCCCCAAATTTTCCCCAACCTCACCCCCCCCCCCCCCAATCATCCCCCCCCCTCCACCCCGCCCCCGTCCTCCCAACCCCCCTGGCCCCCGCCTCCCCCTCCCCAAGAAAAAAACCCCCCCCTCTCTCCCTTTTTTCTTCCCCGGGGCCCCTCCCCCTCCCGGCCCAAAACTCCTTTCCCCCCCCCTCCCTCTTTTCCCCCCCCTTCCCCCCCGACCTCTCCCTTTCCCCCCCCCCCCCCCCCTCCCACTCCTCTTTCCCGACCCTCCCCCCATCCAGGTTCCCCCCTTCCCCCCCCCTCCTCCTCCCCCTCCCCCCCCTCCCTCCCCTCCCCCTCCCCTCACCCTCTCCCCATCCCCCCCCCTCCTTTCCCCCCACCCCCCCTTCTCCCCCCCCCCCCCCCCTTCTCCCCCCCCCTTTTGGGGTCCCCCTTTTTCTTTTTTAAAAATTTTTTCCCCCTTTTTTTCTCCTCAAAATTTCCGCCCTTCTTAAAAAATTTTTTTTTTTTCTTTTTTTTTTTTTCCCCCCCCTTTTTTTCCCTTTTTTTTCCCTTCTTTTATTTCATCTCCCCTCTCCGTTCCTCCCTCCCTCTCTCCCTCCCCACCCCCCCCCTCTCTCTCCCCCTCCTTCCCCCTCTCTCTCTCTCTCTCCCTCTCCCTCCCTTCTCTCTCCTCCTCTTTCCTCCTCTTTCCTCTCTTCCCCCTCTTTTTTCTCCCGTCTCCCCTCCCCCCACCCTCCCCTCCCCCCTTCCCCCCTCTTTTCCCCCCCTCCCCCTCTCGGTTTCCTCTCTTTCTCTCCCCTCTCTCCCTCTCTCTCTTTTCCCTTTTTTTTTTTTCCCCTCCCTTTTCCCTCCCTTTTCCCCCCTTCCCCCTCTCTCTTCCCTTCTTCCCTTCTCCCCGGTTCCTTCCTTCCCTCCCTTTTTTCCCTCCCCCCCCCTCCCTCTCTTCTTTTCTCTTCTCCCCCTTTCCCCTCGCTCCCTTTTTTTCCTCCTTTTCGCCTTTTTCCCCCTCTTCTCCCTTCCCTCCCCTCCTCCTCCCCTCCCCCCGTCCTTCTTTTTCCCTTTTTTCCTCTCTTTTTTTTTCTCATTCCCCTTTCCTCCCTTTTTCCTTTCACCAAAATAATTCGTTTTTTTTTCAAAATTTTTTTTTTTTTTTTTTTTTTCTTTCCGTTTTTTTTTTTTCTGGGTTTGGGCCCCTTTTGTTTTCCCGGTTTTTTTTTGGGCCTTTTTTTCTCCTTCCCTTCTTCCTTTTCTTTTCTTTTTTTTTTTAAAAAACTCTTTCCCCTTTTCCTTTTGTTTTTCCCCCATTTCCCTCCCCCGATACTTTTCCCCCCCGCAAGCTTTCCTTTTCCTTTCCCCCTCCTTTTACTTCTTTCGCCCGATCCCTTCCTAAAAAAATTTTCAAAGTTTTTTTTTTGTATTTCGGTGTCTATTCCAGTGTTTCTTTGATTTTAACTCAATGGTAATATAAGTGTCTTGTTGAAGGCTGTATGTTAGAGCACTCTTGAGTTGATTTTATATAGTACTGTGCAGCTTTTGTTTCAAGTCTTCATACTAGTGCATTATCTTGTATCATGTTGCGTTGTATTGTATTGTATTTTAATATATCGTACTGTATACCCACTTTAAGTGTCTTACAGATTTCTCTGCATGAAATTCGGACTGCTCCCCTCAGATAGCTTGTCGCCACACCAGCACTATAAACCAAGGTTCCTTGTGCGAACATCCGCAGAACATCTTGTGCACAAGTTAAATCATGTTCTGCTTTTCGTAAGAGTAGGCCATAGTGTGCCGGTGGGAACAAATGACAAGATTCACAAAACTGCATACACACGGGGACTGGATGTAAAAAAACACATAAGTGCCTATTCCATTATCCTCGATATAAAAGAATAAATGAATAAATAAAATAAATAAAACAGCGTGTGTCAGCCATTTGTTTTTAAACCATTATTATCATTTTTCCTGTCTATGTGTGTGTTTGTTTTCCTATGACAGAGTATGGGGTTTTGTTTCAATAGAATAATGCTAGGGATAACTCTTCTTGTTGTCGTGAGGTTTGTTTTCTTTTATTGAGGAAAAAGTAGTGGAAGGAAAAACAAATGCAGGTAACCACTAACAACTTCTGAATCATTTTGAAAATGACTCAATGAAAATTCAATAATTTTCATTTTAAATGAAGCAAAAATAAATTCTAGAAAATATTGTTTTTCAATGGCAGCATTTTAGGTATTTTTGCCTAAAGTTTTTTTTACGTTTCTGAATGCACGTGGCACACAGGACCTCAACTTTTATTGTCTCATCCGAAAGACTGGAACCCAGACCCTAGTAGAGGGGGGGAAATTTTTTAGCGCAAAGTGGGACAGAACCAGCACTTTCTCGCTGTCTAGGTAGGTGCATTGTCTCTAGAGCACCGATCAATTGAATGAGTGCTGCAAATGGATGATGTGTTGAAATACTAACAGTGCTCTGACAACCCCCAAAAGGATAATTTATTGTATTCATGTAAATTTGTTAATGCAGTGTCGCTATACCCGTTGTGATTCATTTAGTTTTTATCAAAATTTTGGGGCTTTTTGTCGATAGCACTTATGTGAGGATTTTTGTTTGGCATTTCTTTCATTGTTTGTTTGATTGCTTGGGGTTTTTTTTGTTGTTGTTGTTTGTTGTTTTTGCTTGCATGTTGGTTAGTTGGTTGGTTCGTTTGTTCGTTCGTTGGGTTTTTTGTGTTCATTTGTTTGGTGTGTGGGGGTGTGTGTGTTTGTGTGTGTGTGTTGGTGTGTGCGTGCGTGCATGTGTGCGTAGTGTGCAGACTCTACTCACTTGCTACCCACCACAATTCTTCTTCTTCGCAATTCTTCTTTTTCTTCTTCGGAATTCCTCTTCTTCTTTGCATTCTTCTTTGCAGTTCTTCTTCTCAATTCTTCTTCGCAATTCTTCTTTGCAATTTTTCTTCTTCTCAATTCTTCTTCTTCGCAGTTCTTTTTCTTTGCAATTCTTTTTTTGCAATTCTTCTTCTTTGCAATTCTTCTTCGCAGTTTTTTCGTAATTCTTTTTCTTCGCAATTCCTCTTCTATGCAACTCTTCTTCGCAATTCTTCTTCTTCGCAATTCTTCTTCTTTGCAATTCTTCTTCTTCTTCTTCTTCTTCTTCTTCTTCTTCTTCTTCTTCTTCTTCGCAATTCTTCTTCTTTGCAATTCTTCTTCGTCGCAATTCTTCTTCGTCGCAATTCTTTTGCAATTCTTCTTCACAATTCTTCGCAATTCTTCTTCGCAATTCTTCTTCGCAATTCTTCTTCGCAATCCTTCTTCGCAATTCTTCTTCTTCCTTCGCAATTCTTCTTCTTCACAATTCTTCTTCTTCGCAATTCTTCTTCTTCTTCGCAATTCTTCTTCTTCTTCGCAATTCTTCTTCTTCTTCTTCTTCTTCTTCTTCTTCTTCTTCGCAATTCTTCTTCTTCGTCGTCGCAATTCTTCTTCTTCGTCGCAATTCTTCTTCTTCTTCTTCTTCTTCTTCTTTTCTTTTTTTTTTTTCTTCTTCTTCTTCTTCTTCTTCTTCTTCTTCTTCTTCTTCTTCTTCTTCTTCTTCTTCTTCTTCTTCTTTCGCAATTTCTTCTTCTTCTTCGCAATTCTTCTTCTTCTTCGCAATTCTTCTTCTTCTTCTTCTTCTTCTTTTCTTCTTCTTCTTCTTCTTCTTCTTCTCTTCTTCGTTCTTCTTCTTCTTCTCTTCGCAATTCTTCTTCTTCTTCTTCTTTCTTCGCAATTCTTCTTCTTCTTCTTCTTCGCAAATTCTTCTTCTTCTTCGCAATTCTTCTTTGCAATTCTTCTCCTTCGCGATTCCTCTTCTACTTCTTCGCAATTCTTTTCCTCATCCTCCATCTTCTCTCTTAACACTCTTGGGAGTGATTGGATAACCATACCGAGACACCGCTTTTACCAATTTGTTCCACTTATGTCGGTTGTGTGGCATGCAAGGTGTGGGTCTCTGAGGACTGGCTTCTAGCATGTTGACAGTTGGTCCCACACCTGCTGAGTGGGCAGGTATGGTAGGTGGCGGAGCTAATGGGATATAATCTGTCCAGTATTCCACACTTCTTCAGGGGAAAAACAAACTGTCATTTAAGACTGTTGTTCGCTTACCAGCTAACTTGCTCTCTGTGTCTCTGTCTCTGTCTCTGTCTCTGTGTCTCTGTCTCTGTCTCTGTCTCTGTCTCTCTCTCTCTCTCTCCTCTCTCTCTCTCTCTCTCTCTCTCTCTCTCTCTCTCTCTCTCTCTCTCTCTCTCTCTCTCTCTCTCTCTCTCTCTCTCTCTCTCTTTCAGTCCCTAATTTGGGTAAGGACGGGTTGCAAAAAAAAAATATTGCGAATGCTTGTCTGTAGCCCTTGAAAAATAAAAATTATTCATTCACCCATTCATTCATTTATTCTCTCCCTCTCTCTCTCTCTCTGTCTCTGTCTCTCTCTCTCCTCTCTCTCTCTCTCTCTCTCTCTCTCTCTCTCTCTTCTCTATCTATCTATCTATCTATCTCCCCCCCCCTCTCTCTCTCTCTCTCTCTCTCTCTCTCTCTCTCTCTCTCTCGCTGTGAAAGGAACATAATCCAGTCACGGTATAGAGGTAGCGTAGGTGTCGATGTGCGTGCAGTCATTCCTCGCTGGTGTCTCTCAGTGACTTCCTGCCGGAGTGTATCATTACCAGTCTGTGCTTTCAGCAGCAAATGACACACACCCCCACGCTTGATTACGTACTCTCCCATTCCAAACCATAGTGTCACACAACACTTGTCAAGGCTGTGTGTGCTAGGCTAAGTGCTAAAAGCTTGAAAGGCTTGCTTTTTGGGGGTATAGTATATAGTAGGGAGGTATGCAGAGGTGGTAGTAGTGGTGGTGGTAGGGAGAGGAGGGGGGAGGGGGGGGAGAGTGTGTTGTGTGTGGTGTGTGTTGGTGTGTTGTGTTGTGTTGTGTTGTGTTGTGTTGTGTTGTGTTGTGTTGTGTGTGTGTGTGTTGTGTGTGTGTGTGTGTGTGTGTGTGTGTGTGTGTGTGTGTGTGTGTGTGTGTGTGTGTGGTGTGTGTGTGTGTGTGGTGTGGTGTAGTGTGTGTGAAGGTGGATGGTGTGTGTGTGTGTGTGTGTGTGTGTGTGTGTGTGTGTGGTGTGTGTGTGTGTGTGGGTTGTTGTGTGTGTGTGTTGTGTGTGTATGTGTGGTGTGTGTGTGTGTGTGTTGTGTGTGTGGTGTGTGGTGTGTGTGTGTGTGTGTGTGTGTGTGTGTGTGTGTGTGTGTGTGTGTGTGTGTGTGTGTGTGGTGGGTGTTTTGGGGTGTGTGTGTGTGCGTGCGTTGTGGTGTGTGATTTGTGTGTGTGTCTTTGTGTGATAATAATCTGTGTCTGCGTCTGCGTGTCTCTATGTATATGTGCACGAACTTGCAACTTTACGTAAACATATGTTTCGTGTATATAATACAGGTGTGTCAGTAAGTGTGCATGCAGGGAGACATGTTGGCACACTCATGTATATATATATATATATGTATATATATATATATATGTATATATGTATATATATATATATATATATATATATATATATATAAATATATGAGCGTGCCAAAATATCTCCCTGCATGCACACTTACTGACACACCTGTATGCTTGCCTGCGTGCCTTCCACACACATTAAAGATGAAGTGGGGGAGTGGGAGTTGGAATGAGAAAGTCGGCTGTCAAGGACAGTTCGACAGGACACGGACAGACAGGTAGACAGATAGACAGATAGACAGAAAGACGGACAGACACACACACACACACACACTCACAGAGAGAGAGAGAGAGAGAGAGAGAGAGAGAGAGAGAGAGAGAGAGAGAGAGAGAGAGAGAGAGAGAGAGAGAGAGAGAGAGAGAGAGAGAGAAGCAGACAGACATACAGACAGACATACACCCCCCCCCCCCACACACACACACACACACACACAGAGTCAGGCAAAAGAGGCAGAGAGAGGGTGGTGATAAGTCTAAGCGGATTTGATGAAGGCGACCAGTTGAAAAGCCAGGCCTGTGAAGTGTTCAATCGGTTTTACTGCCGATAATGAAGGAATGATCATGATGGAAGGCTGGCTGGCTGGGTGGCTGACTGGCTGACTATTCCCTCCCTCCCTCCCTCTCTCCACTTTAGTCTGAAAAGCTGTTGCTGAAATATAGCCTCGTCATCAGACAGACAGACAGAGAGAGAGAGAGGGGGGGAGGGAGAAAGAGAGAGGGTTAGGGAGTGAGGGAGTGATAGAGAGAGAGTGAGGCACCACACACACACACACACACACACACACACACACACACACACACACACACACACACACACACACACACACACACACACACACACACACACACACACACACACACAGCGAGATAGACAGACCGTTACAGACAGAGACACTGAGACAGACAGAGATACAGAGACGCAGTGAGAGGGACAGACAGACAGAGAGAGACAGAGAGAGAGAGACGAGAGACACAGTAAGAGATACACAGAGAGATTGATACAGAAAGAAGCAAATGGCAAGTGAGAACTCGAAAAGGAAGAAAAAGAAGAACGAAACAAAAACGGACCAATAAACGCAGACGTACACACACACGTACACACCCACGCACGCGGGGCAGGGATAACGTAGTGGTCAGAACATTGCGCTCGCAATTTGACGACCCAGGTTCGATTCCCGTTCGAGGAGATTTTTCTCCTGGAGTTGACATCAGTGCTGACTCCACTCTCTCCAAAAGTCCTTCGGATGAGACTATAAACCGAGGCCCCGTGTGCGAACGCACGCAGAACGTCTTGCGCACACGTTAAATTTTGTTCCGCTTTTCGTAAGAGTAGGCCATGGTGTGCCTTTGGGAACAGATTACAAGACTTACAAAACTACATACACAGGGGGACTGGATGTAAAAAAGCACATGAGTAGTGCGTATTCCATTATCCTCGATAAAAAAAAGAATAGATAAACAAGTAAATAAAGGCAGAAAAAAAGAGAGATGGAGATACATACGTACAGACAGGCAGACAGGCAGGCAGGCAGGTAGGCAGACAGGCAGACAGACAGACAGACAGACAGGCCGACGGACATACAGACAGATAGACCAAACAAAAATTAGAAGAAAGAGAGAGATCTTGAAATTATTCGCCCCAGGGAAGGCAAAATTTCATCAGATGAGAAATTTGAACTGCTGTGTGATCGATCTGACTGACTCCGATAGGCCTAATCACTGTCATGTGTGTTGTGTGTGTGTGTGTGTGTGGTGTGTGTGGTGTGTGTGTGTGTGTGTGTGTGTGGGGTGTGTGTTGTGTGTGTGTTGTGTGTGTGTGTGTGATGTGTGTTGTGTGTGTGTTGTTGTGTGTGTGTGTGTGTGTGATGTGTGTGTGTGTGTGTGTGTGTGTGTGTGTGTGTGTGTGTGTGTGTGTGTGTTGTGTGTGTGTGTGTGTGTGTGTGTGTGTGGTGTGTGTGTGTGTGTGTGTGTGTGTGTGTGTGTGTGTGTGTGTGGTGTGGTGTGTGTTGTGTGTGTGTGTGTGTGTGTGTGTGTGTGGTGTGTTGTGCAATCGTGTGTGTGTATGTGTGGGGGGGGGGGGGGTAAATACGTGCATGTGTGTTTGTGTACATAATATCATGTGTATGCACGTGCGTAAGCGTGTGTGTGAGTGTGTGTGTGTGCATGTGTGTGTCTGTCTGTCTGTTTGTGTATATGTGTGCATGCATATATGCGTGTATGAGAGAGAGCGCGCAAAATAGAGACAGACAGAGAGACAGAAAAAGAGAGAACAAGACGTAAAAATTGGGCTTATGAATACATTCTTGAAGTTTAATGCTGTAGAAATGGATCTGGACAGTGTATCGCTCTTTTATTAATTTTGTTCTTATGTTTCACGATTTCATTGTTATTCTTGAAAACGTTCTAATTCGTATGTCATGAGAATAATATGACCTGGTACATTAAATGATCTGCCTGTCTGTAGGTCTGTATGTCTGATTGTCTGTTTGTCTGTATGTCTATCTGACTCTCTCTCTCCTCTCTCTCTCTCTCTCTCTCTCTCTCTCTCTCTCTCTCTCTCTCTCTCTCTCTCTCTCTCTCCACACACACACACACACACACACACACACACACACACACACACACACACACACACACACACACACACACACACACACACACACGTGCGCGCGTAGCCTAGGGATGGGATAGCTAAGTGGTTAGAACATTACGCTCGCAATCTGATGACCTGGGTTCGATTCCCGTTCAAGGGAATAGTTTCCCCTGAAGTTAACATTAGTGTCGACTCCACTCTCCCCAAAAGTCCTTCGGATGAGACTATAAACCGAGGCCCCGTGTACAAACGCACGCAGAACATCTTGTGCACACGTTAAATCCTGTTCCGCTTTTCGAAAGAGTAAAAAGAATTGTGTACCGGTGGGAACAGATGACAAATTTTACAAAAACTGCATACACA
>CM060333.1:25863660-25871160 GCA_030674155.1 Stramonita haemastoma | reverse complement strand
GGCACACACAGACAAAGATACAGACACAGACAAAAATACAGACACACAAAGATACAGACACACACACAAAGATGCAGACACACATACAAAAATACAGACACACAAAGATACAGACACACACACAAAGATGCAGACACACAGACAAAAATACAGACACACAAAGATACAGACACACACACAAAGATGCAGACACACAGACAAAAATACAGACACACAAAGATACAGACACACACACAAAGATACAGACCCACATACAAAGCTACAGACACACAGACAAAGATACAGACAAACAGACAAAGATACAGACACACAGGGACAGAGAATAGCTCAGCGCTCAAGTTTTCATTAAGGTGAGGAAGAGTTTTCAATTTAACTGCTGGGAACAAACATGGTTATCCCCCCTCCCCTCCCCTCCCCTCCCCCACTGGTCACTTTACAAGCAATTTCTGTTAAAATTAACTCCGTGGGGTCGTTTACACACATGTGAAGCAGCGTTTTTCTTAATCTCTCAAATACAACGAAGTTTAGTTTTCCTGAGTAGAAAACGATGGATCGTAGCAAAACTTTACCGATGCCTAGAAATGGGGTGTTAAATTGGATCGATAGTTTAGAATAGATCGGTGGTCTAGATAGAGGTAACGCGCCTGCCTAGAAAGCGAAAAGTTAGGGTCGGAGTGTGCGGTGGTTTTAATTCCGTTTGGGCCCAAAACTTTTCCCCCCTCCATTAGACCAGAAGTGGTGGTCTGGGTGCTAGTCTTTTGGATGAGACGATAAACCGAGGTCCTGTGTGTTTCACATCATTATTTAGCGCACGTAAAAGAACCCAAGGCAACAAGGGGTTGTCCCTGGCAAAATAATGTAGAAAAAAAGCCACTCTGGTAGAGAAACAAATACAGCTGCAGACAGGAAAAAGAAAAAAAATTATGGGTCGGTGCTGCACTTGTGGCGACGCGCTCTCTCCGGGGAGGGCAGCCCAAATTTCACCCAGAGAAATCTGCTGTGACATAAAGTAGTATAAAATTTATATAAAAAAAATAATAATAATAAAATAAAAAGAAATGTTGCACCTGCATAGAATACAAGAAGCCCAAATTCCATCCGGGCTTGTGCTTTAAACTTTTTTTTCCCCATCCACTAGACCACGAGTGGTGATCTGGGTGCTAGTCTCTCTGATCAGATAATAGCCGAGGTCGTGTACGCAATACACATTCAGCGCACACAAAAAGATCCCATGGCAACAAGAGAGTTGTCCTTGGCAGAATACTGTAAAAAAAAAAAATTAATAAATAAATAAAAATTCACTCTGATAGGGAAAGAAATACACATACAAACAGGAAAATAAAAAAGCTGATGGGTGTCGCTGCTCTTGTCGCGACTCGCTGTCCCCTGGGGAGGGCAGCCCTAATTTCATGCAGACGCTGTGACTTAAAGTGGTATACAAATATTTGAGAGCCTTATGGAGCTTACCTTTGAGTTTGAGAATCAAAAATGACGATTTGTATATTTTTGTGGTGTTGCAGGCAAAATGCGCTGCGACTAAGCCCATGGATATATGAAGGTTTGTATGCACTATATAAATCAAATATTCATTCATTCATTCATCCATCTAATTATTCCTTTATTCAATCCTTTATTCACTCATTCACTCATTCATTTATGCATGCATGCATTCGTTCAAATTCTTGAAACAAAGAAATCAGCAAAACTAAAAGCCAGTAACAACAGTCACTGAAAAAGAAACGAACATTTAAAAGCTCTAAGCTTATAAACAACTTTACTAACTCCATGTGTGTTAAGCTGACATGGGTGGTGTTGTATTGCATTATTTAGTATTGTATTGAATTGTATTGTGGTGTATTGTTGTGTATTGTATTACGCTGTAGCGTAGCGAAGCGTATCATATAGTTTCGTACCGCATTATATCGCACCACACTGCATTTTACAGTGTGTATTGTATTACATTGAGCATTGTAGGGACAGCTCTGTCGTTCGCTGCCATGGATTCGTTTATGTACGCTAAAAAAGAGACACACAAGACCTCAGTTTATCGTCTCATAAAAGATTAGCCCTCAGACCATCTCTTAGGGTCTTGTGGTAAGACAAAAGTTCGGACTGAAATACGGATCGAAACTGTGAGTTTTTGGTATCTGAACAAACCTTTTACCTGTAGACCTTTTATATATATTATTTATTTATTTATTCTTTTATATAATGGAATAAGTGCTCGTGCGCTTTTTCAGATTCAGTCCCCGTGTGTATACAGTTTTATCATCTTGTCATCTGCTCCCACTGGCACACGAGGGCCTACTCTTACGAAAAGCGGAACAGGATTTAACCTGTGCGCAAGATGTTCTGCGTGCGTTCGCACACGGGGTCTCGGTTTATAGTTTCATCTGAAAGACTGATGGAGAGAGTGGAGTCAGTACTGATGTACATATATGTTAACTCCATGGGAGTACTGTGTACACAGTGGCCGAAATTCTAGCTGAAAAAAAAAAAATATTGCACTGATATCAAAGCATACCAAGAGCTGTCACCGAAAGAGTTAATACTTAAAGATTATTCATTTGGCAGCTCTGGACAATCTGTTTCTATAATTATGAATAAATTGTGACTGGATGAGCTGGGTTTAGAGTAGAAGGAAAAGAGGCAGACCGCCAATATCATCCTATAATTGTCCACATCACTGAGGTCAGTGGTCTGGGAGGGCTACAGGAGATGGTAGAACTCAGCAGAGACACAGAGAGAGATGGCGAACTCTGGTGGCATTATGTGGAGTTCTTACCGTCAACAGCAGCGATACAGACAACATAACGACTGAACTGTCTTCTTCCACTGTTGTTGTTTTTTGTGGTCAATACACTACTACTGTACAACTATTACTTCCTCTATTAATATTGCTGCTGTTACTGTTGCTGTTGTTGTTGTTGCTGCTGCTTCTGCTGCTGCTGCTTCTACCACTGCTACTACTACCACTACTATTGCTGCTGCTTCTGTTGATGCTGCTGCTGCTGCTGCTGCTGCTGCTACTACTACTACTACTACTACTACTACTACTACTACTACTACTACTACTACTACTACTACTACTTCAACTACTACTTCAACTACTACTACTACTACTACTACTACTACTACTACTACTACTACTACTACTACTTCAACTACTACTACTACTACTACTACTACAACTACTACTACTACTACTACTACTACTACTATTGCTACTACTACTACACTTTCTTCTTTTATATCACTTTTAGTTAAAGGGTGTTATACAGAAGACCCAACCAACAGGGAGACAGACAAACAGACGTACAGAGACAGAGAGGGAAGCACAAGAAGAGAGAGAGGGGGAGGCAAGCAGACAGACACCGGTAAAAGGTTAAAAAGAGATAAAGGTGTCCCATAACCTATGTGGTAGGAAAGCGAGGCGTCAGAGACCTCAGCTTCTCTAGGGCCCAGCATATTAAGGACGGCGCCCATCTCCTCTCTCCCTCGCTGCTTTACCTTCCCCGACCCTAAAGAGGGCAGGTACCCATTGACAGCTGGGTAAAACTTGGGGACTATACTGAAGCCAAAACAGACACAGACACAGGCAAAAAAATCAGAGACAGGCAAAGAAAAGCAAAAAGGTAAATCAATAAAATATAAAAAAGACAGAGAAACACAGATATACAAACAGACAAAAAGAACCACAGACAGACAGACGAACAGACAGACAGACAGACAGACAGACAGACAGACAGACAAACAGATTCTTTTAATTCTTTTGTACCCAGGATAATGGAATAAGCACTCATTTGCTTTTTTACATCCAGTCCCCGTGTGTATGCAGATTTTTGTAAATCATGTCATCTGTTCCCACCGGCTCACGATTGTCTATTCTTACGAAAAGCGGAACAGGATTTAACATGTGCGCAAGATGGTCTGCGTGCGTTTGCACACGGGGCCTCGGTTTATAGTCTCATCCGAAGGACTTTTGGGGGGAGTGGAGTCAGCACTGATGTTAACTCCAGAGAAAAAAATCCCCTCGACCGGGAATCGAACCTGGGTCATCAAATTGCGAGTGCAATGTTCTGACCACTAGGCAGGCAAACAGACAGACAGTAAGACACATCGTCACTAACACAATCAATACTACTAAAAACCCCTATCGTCCAAAACAGAGGTCTCTAAGTGGCCCCATCCAGTTTGAAGGACTTGTGTTTCCTTCCCTCAACACCCTGACAAACACAGGCCATCCTCCCTACAGCCTGCCCTCCCTGCAAACATTGGCCACATCTGACTGAGCAAAGCTGGTGAAGTGCTTGTCTACTAGGTCCGTCCCTCCCTCCCTGTGTCTCTGCCTTTGTCTGTCTGTCTCTGTCTGTCTCTGTCTGTCTCGTCTGTCTGTGTCTCTGTGTGTGTGTCTGTGTGTGTGTGTGTCTCTCTCTCTGTCAGTCTCTCTCTCTGTCAGTCTCTCTCTCTCTCTCTCTCTCTCTCTCTCTCTCTCTCTCTCTCTCTCTCTCTCTCTCTCTCTCTCTCTCTCTCTCTCTCTCTCTCTCTCTCTCTCTCTCTCTCTGTGCCACTGTTTCTATCTCCCTCTAGCTCTGTCTTTGTCTCTCTACCAGTCTATCTATTTTTGTCTGTCTGTCTGTCTGTCTGTCTGTCTGTCTGTCTGTCTGTCTGTCTATCTATCTGTCTGTCTGTCTCTCTACCTATCAGTCTGTCTTCCTGTCTATTTGTCTGTCTCCCTATCTATTTATCTATTTATCTACCTATATACCTATCTATCGATCTATCTATCCATCTTACAGTCTGTCTGCTTGTCTGTATGTCTATTTGTCTATTTGTCTGTCTGTGTGTCTGTCTGTCTGTTTCTCTGTTAGTCTGTTTATCTTATCTTTCTGTTTGTTTCTTTGTTTCTCTGTCTGTCGATCTCTCTGATTTCCTTGTTCATTTGGGTTGAAGGAAGCATGATGTAAGATATTGCTGGCTAACCCTGTTATTTGGCCAGACGATCCCTGTGGCATACTGGTTGTGTTTCCCTCCTCCTCCTCCTAAAACCACACACACACACACACACACACACACACACACACACACACACACACACACACACACACACACACACGTACACATGCGTAAACATACGTACACATACGCACACACGCGTACACACACACACTCACACACACACAAACACACACACACGCAAGCACGTCCACATACACACACGCACACACACATACACACACGTGCGCGCACGCACGCACACGCGCGCACACACACACACAACCAGAGAGAGAGACAGACAGACAGACAGACATACAGATAGACAGACAGACAGACAGACAGACAGACAGACAGAGACAGACAGAGACAGACAGAGACAGACAGAGACAGAGAGAGTACAAACACAGATATTGACACACAGACAGAGATGGAAGCAAGGACAAAGAAAGAGACGGAGACAAAGTTAGAGCAGAAGGTTGCATAGAAAATATTTTTTTAAAACACACCCAAAACAGAGACAACAATGGACACACAAAGAGAGACTGTTTGTGTCCATCTGAACTGTGGAAAAGGGGACGGTAAGATATCCCTGACTAACTCTTCTTTTCTGGGCCAGATGATCCTTACGGCTAAATGGTCATGTTTACTGCTGCTTCTACAGTCATAGGAAACCCCTTGTAGTCCAGTGCATACACTCATGTCTTGTTTGATTCCAGCGTGGAATTCGCACGTGAATGAGCATCTGTCTTTTCGTGTGTATTGTCATTCTGAATGGCTGTTTCTCCGTGTCAGAATATTGAGCTGTGTAAAATATCTTCACCACCTTCACCTATCCCGCAGTCTAGAATAGAAGACCATTGGGGCACCCCTCAAGATTTTGAAACCCAGCTTCCTTGATCTTCTCCTCCCATGTCATGTATTGCTACACAAATACAAACGAGACAAAGAAAAGTCGTGGGAACAAAGAGGGAGGAGGAGAGGAAGAGAAAAAGAACAGTATAGAGAATTGAGACAGACAGACAGACAGACAGACAGACAGACAGACAGACAGACAGACAGAGACATAGATACTAATATAGAAAGAAAAAGGTGGGTGGAGACAGGAGAGACAGTATACGGACAAAAAAAAGAAGAAGAAAAGTGACAGACAGACAGACAAGCAGACAGACAGACAGACAGGTAGAGACAGACACAGAAGAGGCAGAGATGGAGAGACAGAGACAGACAGAGAGACAAGAGTACAGGAACAACACAAAAAAGACCTTTTCGCCCTTCTATCCCTCTGCGTTAAGGAGAAACATAACGGGAGATATTGCCGGCTAACTGTGTTATCTGACCAGACTGTGCCCTGGTCAGCTTGGCCTTGCTTCCTTCTTCTCCCAAAGAGCAGGGGTAGCCATTACCGCTGCTGCTGCTGCTGCTGCTGCTGCTGCTGCTAATGCAATGCTTTATGATCTTGTTTTGCTGCTGCTTGCGATGCTTGGCTGTTGGTTGTTTGTTGTTGTAAGGTTGGTTGTTGGTTTGTTTGGTGGTTGTTTGGTTGGTGGTTGTTGGTGGTATGGTTTGGTGGTGTGGTTGATTGGTTGGTTGGTGGTTTGGTTGGTTGTTTGGTTTGGTGGTTGGTTTGGTTGGTTGGTTGGTTGGTTGGTATGGTTTGGTTGGTTGGTTGGTTGATTGGTTGGTTGGTTTGTTTGGTTGGTTGGTTGTTTGGTTGGTTTGGTTGTTGGCTGGTTGTTTGGCTAGATGGCTAGCGATTGATTGGTTGGCTGGCTGGTTGGTTGGCTGTTGGCTGGTACATTGAATTGGCCATTTCCTTGAAACAGTAATTGTCCCGTACCACGGATCTGTGCGTACATTAGAGATCGTGTTTAAGCACATAGTCAACATACAGGTACACCTTAAAAAATTGAACTTAAGTGTATAATGTATTCTCAAGCAGTAGGCGCGCGCGCGCGCGGTGTTGTCGTGTGTGGTCGTGTGTGTGTGCGTGGTGTGTGGTGTGTGTGTGTGTGTGTGTGTTTGTGTGTGTGTGTGTGGTGTGTGTTGTGTGTGTGTGTTGTGTGGGGTGTGTATGTGTGTGTGTGTGTGTGTGTGTGTGTGAATCAAAGAATTATAGATCCATAACCACGATTGATCAGATCACTGCCCAAATGCTGCACACACACACACACACACACACACACAAAATGTAATATTACTTTTTTTTTTATTCTTTTACAAATAGGCAACTGCTATCAGTAACAACGATTACTTACTTCCTTGCACAGACACAGAAGCCGTGTCTTTGAGATAAATGTACAACATTTGTAGATGTCTTGAACTTAACCTTGCCTCTGTCTGTCTGTGATTCTGTGAGTCTGTCGTCTGTGAGTCTTTGATCTGTGCTGTCTGTCGTGTCTGTCTGTCTGTCTGTCTGTCTGTCTGTCTGTCTGTCTGTCTGTCTGTCTGTCTGTCTGTCTCTCTCTCTCTCTCTCTCTCCTCTCTCTCTCTCTCTCTCTCTCT
>CM060333.1:25853660-25858660 GCA_030674155.1 Stramonita haemastoma | reverse complement strand
CGCAAGCATAGCTAAAAAAAATGCTGTTTATATTCACACACACACACACACACACAACACACACACACACACACACACCACACACACACACACACACACACACACACAACACACACCACACACCACACACACACACCGGCACCCTAAAAGGGGAGATAAAATATTCGGGTGTTATCAGTATACAAAATTCATAGTGGACAGAGGAAAGGGAGTAGAATCATGTAGGGGGTGTACATATACTGACAGAGGGATGAGATGGGGGAGGGGTGGTGGAGTGGGGACGGGGGACGAGGGAAGGTGGTGTGTGTGTGGTGTTGTTGTGTGTTGGTGTGTGTTGTTTGGTTGTGTGTGTGTGTGGTGTGTGTGTGTGTGTATGGTGTGTGTGTGGGGTGCTCTTGGTTGTAGGTGTGTTGTTTGTGTGTGTGTGTATCCTGTGAGTGTGTGTTGTGTGTGGTGATGTCGTTGTGTGTGTGTTGCTGTGTGTGTGTGTAGTCTGTCTGTGTCTGTCGTGAGTTGTACAGTCATTGTGGTGTGTGTCGTGTGTGCGTGTGTGTGGTGTGTTGTGTGTGTGTGTGTGTGTGTGTGTGTGTGTGTGTGTGTGTGTGTGTGTTGTGTGTGTGTGTGTGTGTGTGTGTGTGTGTGGCGTGTGTGTGTGTGTGTGTGTGTGTGTGTGTGTGTGTGTGTGTGTGTGTGTGTTGTGTTGTGTGTGTGTGTGTGTGTGTGTGTGTGTGTGTGTGTGTGCTGTGTGTGTGTGTTGTGTGTGTGTAGTCTGTCTGTGTGTGTGTTGTGTGTGTTGTGTGTGTGTGTGTGTGTGTGTGTGTGTGTGTGTGTGTGTGTGTGTGTGTGTGTGTGTGTGTGTGTGTGTGTGGTGGTGTGTGTGTGTTGTGTCTGTGTTGTGTTGTGTCTGTGTCTGTGTCTTGTGTGTGTTAATCTGTGTGTGTGTGTGTGTGTGTGTGTGCGTGTGTGTGTGTGTGTGTGTGTGTGTGTGTGTGTGTGTGTGTGTGTGTGTGTGTGTGTGTGTGTTGTGTGTGGGTGTTTTGTGTGTGTGTGTGTCTTTAAATAGTATCACCCTATGTTGGACTCGGGTCTGTGTCTGCTTGTCAGCATGACTGTACGGATGCATACGTGTGTCTACTAAATGAAAAAGAAACAGCAAATAAAATATAACACAAATACACACCTGTAAAATCATTCTCTTCTTAGAAAAAAAAAAAGAAAAAGACAGACACTAGGTACATGGAACTACATAATCATCATTAATGTATATAGGAAAGGGAGAGGAAGTCAACCAACTTGTCCTTGACTCATAAGTAATTCGTAATAATAAAACCAGTTATCCGAAAAAGTCTGTTCTTAAAACCTTTTTTTTTTTTTTTGCTTTCAGTTAGAAAGGTACTTCGTGTAAGTGTAACGGCAAATTCACGTGTCAGTAATCTATTTATGAATATAACTAAATAAATCTGTCATGTATATTTTTGATAGACAAACAAATAAATAAATAAATAATTCCGATACCTAATTTTATCTTTAAAAAAGAAAAGGACATGAGAAACGTGCTTTCTAAATCCGTTGGCCCAGAAACATGACTGAGGATATAGCTGCTATTGTCAGCCTGAGGGTGAATCCTGAATCCAACTGAGATTTATTTTCTGTGATTAATCAAACGGTTGTGACATTGCTTGCTTTAACATGTATTACCTTTTTTTTTTAAGTATTATCATACAAGGCCATTTTCAGTCAGGGGGAAGGGAGGAGTGTGTGTGCGGGTGTGTGGGTTGTGTGTGGTTGGGTGTGCGAGGGCGCGTAGGTTGTGTGTGTGTGTGTGCATGTCTTTCTGTCCATCTACTGTGTCTAAATACTTGTACCTAAGTACCTACGTAGCTATGTATGAATGTAGGCTTGTACGCTCATATGAATGACCCCATATACGCACAAACCTATGAATGCGGTAACATACATACATATACTATTGTGCATGCACGGAACAGCCTAAACTAAATCAAGAAAATTACAAACCTTTGCCAACGGGAAACATGTTCTAACTATGTACAAGATGTTCTGCGTGCGTTCACACACGGGACCTTGGTTTACAGACACATCCGAAGAACTAAACAATGTTTTTAAAGTGCTTTTCTTTGGATGTGTGGAGGTAAAACGTCACTTTAGTAACTGAGTATAACTGGTTAGTATGTCAGTACGAAACTGAGCGTTATGGCCCCTGAAAACAACATGGCGGTCACGTACTTCCGCCTACGCTAAAAAAAAAAGAATTAGGGAACGATTTATGGATGAGGGTGACAACTGCTTGTCAGATAAAAGAGAAGAAAGAAGACAACGGTTTCCAAGTCACTCTTTTTATAAATCATTTCTCATCTTTCATATTTCACCAGTACTTTGTGTCATACATACGCGTCGAACACATACTGCTAGTCCCACCCATCTCTGTCTTTCTCTCTCCCTTTCTCTCTTCCGTTTTCTTTGTTCTCCCTTTCCTTTTTCCGGTCTTGTTTACTTCCTCCACGGCCCGTTACTCTAGTAGACTTTAGGCTATTATGAGAAGAAAATACTTGACTCCTCAATTTTGGTTAATGAGCATGGCCATGATTTTTCCCCTGAATTCCATGATAGTAGGGGGCTGGGGGTGGGGATTAGTGATAGAAAAGAAGAGAAGAGGAAGACGAGTAGACATGAAATAGTATGAATAAGTAGTAGAGATAGTAGTATAGTAGTAGTAGTAGTAGTGTAGTAGTAGTAGTATAGTAGTAGCAGTAGTAGTAGTAGTAGTAGAGTAGTAGTGTAGTAGTAGTAGTAGTAGTAGTAGTAGTAGTAGTAGTTAGTAGTAGTAGTAGTAGTAGTAGTAGTATAGTAGTAGTAGTAGTAGTAGTAGTAGTGTAGTAGTAAATGTGGTAGTAGTAGTAGTAAATGTAGTAGTAGAAATAGTTGTTGTTGTTGTAACAGTTTTTATAGTATTAGTGGCCGTAGTAGTAGTAGAAGAAGTGCTGGTTATGGTGGAAGTTATAGACAGCAGCAATAAGCAAAGTTACAGGACTGATTAATTTAAAAAATATACTGTCGGTCACAAAAGAGGTATGATAATGATATTGCAACTTTTTTTGGTAGTGCTGATATGATTTAGAATGTACTGCACGCATGCTTTAAAGCAAATTCTTTCATTGTGTGTGTGTGTGTGTGTGTGTGTGTGTGTGTGTGTGTGTGTGTGTGTGTGTGTGTGTGTGTGTGTGTGTGTGTGTTGTGTGTATAGACTGTATCAGACAGTAACTACTAATGTCTGTTATTTATGACCGAAAAAGCGTTGCGCTACCGCTAAGCGCATGTTGTGTTGTTGTTGTGTGTTCTTCAATTTAATGTCTGTTTACTCTAAAAGTGATATTAGACGATATTAAAGCACATAACAGGGACTTCGCGTGGGAGAGAATGTATATTTTTAAGTCTTTCTGGGAACAAGAAAAGGAGAATGGATCAAGAAGACAATTTTTTTTAAAAAAAAAACTATTTATTCTTATATTTCGAGGATAGTGGAATAAGCACCCGATTTTTTTTTTACATCTAGTGCCCGTGTGTACGCAGTTTTGTAAATTTTGTCATCCCTTCCCTCCGGCACACAATTGCCGACAAGAGGGAGGTGACAGGATGAAAAGAAACAGGGCAGAAACAAAGAGAAAAGTACAAAAGAAAGAGAAGACTAGAAAAGAGGGAATTCCTAGCAGAGAATTTCCAGAATAATTATGAGGATGCTGTTTTGACTGACAGGCCCCTGGCATCCCCCATGGGGATAACATTCTATTTTTAGAGAAACGAGGGGTAAGGACTAAAGACGATTAGCACAGGCATGCATGTAACGCTTTTATATCTGTTTGAAATTAACATGCAAACGTCATCAACCTTGATGACCCGGAAGTTGTCAAAGGGCGCAGACTGTTTTCCACGATAATAATTATATTAACCCATTAGTGTCCATTAAAAAAAAGTAAACTTGACACATTTAAGATTTTTGGGCCTTTCTCCATACACAATTATTATCGTTGTAAATAATCATAAATCTCCATGTAATTTCCCTTGTTCTACACTCTCATAAACTTGCTTTTTTATGTTCATGCTACTGTCTGTTTTTCTCTCTTTTAATGTCTTCTTCTGTCAGTCGGTCTGTCTGTCTGTCTGTTCCTGTCTGACTGTTTTTTTTTTTTTTTGTTGTTTTGTTGTCTGTGCTGCCTCTCTTCTGTGACGTCCCGTACTGCTTTCCTCACCCGCTCTTCAATCTCCCCCCACAGCCATACCCGATTCTTTGTGTCTCACCCCCGGGGCGGGAGTCCCACAGGAGCCTCCATTATTTGTCCCCGCACGGAGCTCAAGCCATAGGCCGCTCTGTCTGCTGGGTCACTTTGTGTTTTCAGTAGTTGTTCTGAGCTAACATACCAGGACACCACTACTAAGGCCGCCTCACGAAACGACAGTATTTAAGCCAGTGTCGCGGCGCCAGACGGAGTGGTTCACCATCCCAGGTGGACGACCCCAATCGTTTTCTCGTCAAGACCGCCTGGCCTACGAACCCCAGAACCGCGTTTGACATCAATTCCCACAGGACAGAACGTATGGAAACCGAATCTGAGGTCACCATGTAGACCAGTAGCAACGGAAGGCCACCAATCAGGCATTATTATTAAGCAGTATAGATCAATGATGATAGGATGAGTGGAGCTGCTTCTACGTGCATCCCCTTTGAGACTCTTGACAAGGTTGTTCTGCCAGCTTCTGTCATTATTTTCCACGTCAACCGGCCAAGAGATACACACTGCAAGTGTATGTGTCAGTATTTGGCAACATCTCAAATTCGCATCCCTTAGTGATTTAGCCGATGTGTGTGGTCCCAGTCTACTGAGCCACGTCACATACGTTGAGGTAGGACCACAGTGAGCCGAGGTAAATAATGAACCATGATTTATAGATTTTCCGTAACCGCGAACTTCCAGTCCGAATCACAA
>CM060333.1:25838660-25841160 GCA_030674155.1 Stramonita haemastoma | reverse complement strand
CTAAACAGCCTCCCTTTTTCTCAGCCTCCTTGGCACAAGCAGATAAAATAGCAATGGAAACAAACACTGGGAGTTTCTATTTAAGGCACTGGTACTTACTACCTACCCATCCCAAGGTGTATTTTTGTCTTTTGTTGGTGGTTTTTTTTTGTTATTGTTGTTGTTGTTCTTACACGGTCATTGGTGTGCAGAATTTAAGGAAGTTTTGCCCTACCGCGAGGAAAGATATTGTAACGGTAAAGGTGTCCCATCACCTATGTGGTGGTAGGGGAGCGAGGTGTCAGAGACCTCAGCTTCTCTAGGGGGTCAGCATATTGAGGGCAGCGCGCATCTCCTCTTCCTCGCTGCTTTACCTTCCATGACCCTAATGAGGGCAGGTACTCATTTACAGCTGGGTGAACTGGGGGGGACTGTACTGAAGTCAAGGTGCGCAAATGAACATCCATCTACTTGGTAACCACGCTCGATGTTGCTTAACCAGAAGATATTTTACATTAATATGGGTTTTTAAAAGATACATATATATATATATATATATATATATATATATATATATATATATATATATATATATATATATATAAAGTGTTTTATAATCTGCTCTACCGTGCTTTACTGTTCAAAACAAGAACATATTAGAAAAAAATTCTTTTCACATAACTGTACACTCTTTGCCAAAATTTCATTAAAAAAATTATACACATCAATGACTCTGTAACAAAAATAAACAATAACACACTTTTCTATGGGTAAAGAGAAGGTAAAGAAAAAAAGGTAGAAAAAAACTAAAGAAGAAAAGAAAGAAAGAAATGAAGGTATGAACAAAGGAACAAAAACAACAACAAATAAAAGAAAGAACAATACTAAGGAAAGAAAGAAGGTGCGAAAGAAAGAAAGTGAATCAGTACAGAAAATGAATGAGTCAATAAATCAATCAATGATTGAAAAAATACAAATAGTCAATAATCAAAAGAGTGAACATAACAAAATACTCAAAGGAACAAATGAGTAAATGAGTGAATGAATGAATGTAAAAATGAATGAATGAATGAATGAATGAATGAATGAATGAATGAATGAATGAATGAATGAATGAATGAATGTACGAATGAATGAACGAATGAATGAATGTACGAATGAATGAATGTACGAATGAATGAATGTACGAATGAATGAATGAATGAATGAATGAATGAATGAATGAATGAATGAATGAATGAATGAATGAATGTACGAATGAATGAATGAATGAATGAATGAATGAATGAATGAATGAATGAATGAATGAATGAATGAATGAATGAATGAATGGAAAGGGACAAAGAGACGAGGGGGAAGACAGAAAGACAGAGACATAAACAGAAGAACAAAAAGAAAAAGAAAAAAGAAAGGAAGAAAACTAGGAAGGAAGGAAGAAAGAACAAAAAAAGAGAGAAATACAGAAACAAAAACCCCACCAAAAGAACAGAAAACGAACAAAAAAAGGCTCAGAACGAAAAGGACAAACAGATAAAAAGAAACACCTAAACAAAACAAATAATACAGAAAGTGTTAGACACATGGTATTTGATATGAATACACATTAAAGGCAAAATGCGTGAAAAGGGAAAAAAACAACAACAAGTAAACACAAAAACAAAAGCAACAAAAACAACAAGAACTGTAGCAGCAACACAAGCGAAAACAACCAACCAACCAACCAACCAAACAAACAAACAAAAAAACTAGAAGCTGTGTGACCATGTCAGACGGTAAAAAAAAAAAAGACAGCTCTCACATAAAGCTGCCGTTTTGCGCCGTTTGAAAAGAACGGATCACTTATTTATATTTTTCCTTTACAATGACTTAGGTGATGGTGAACCCATCTATTATGACGATGGATCAGCGGTCTATAGAGGTCACCCATCTGTCTTGAAAGGTCAGAAGTCGCGGGTTTGATCCCAATTTATACCTGAACTCCACCCCCCCAACACCACCCCCACCACCCGCACACACACACCACACACACACACACACACACACACACACACACACACACACACACACACACACACACACCACACACACACACACACACACACACACACACACCTCCACCGCCCACATCCCCATCCACTAGATGGATAGGTCGTGAAATGCTGGTTATTTAGATGAGACAGCACATTTAAAACCTGTGTGTATTACACGTTTACCGTACGTTAAAGTACCCACGTCAACACGAAAATTGTTGTCTCTGGTAAAACATTCTGAAGAAAAAGGTCACTATGATTGGGAAAATAACATACCGATGCATACAAGAACTGAAAGTTTGTAACGGGTAGTTCTGTTCTTGTGCCTGCTCTTATACTACTCTCCCCGGAGAGAACAGTCGGAATTTTCCGCAGAGAAATTGGTGACTGAAAGTGGTAAACAATACAAAACAAAACAATATAAAAAACAACACAATGCAATACAATACAACACAATATAATGTAATTCAATGCAATATGATATAATATAA
>CM060333.1:25826160-25833660 GCA_030674155.1 Stramonita haemastoma | reverse complement strand
TTTCCCCTGGAGTTAATATCAGTGCTGACTCCACTCTCCCCAAAGGTCCGTCGGACGAGACTTTAAACCGAGGCCCATGTGCGAACACACGCAGAACATAATCCTGTTCCGCTTTTCGTAAGAGTAGGCCATTGTGTGCCGGTGGGAACAGATGACAAGATTTACAAAACTGCATACACACGTGAAGGGACTGGATGTAAAAAAAAAATCACATCAGTGTTTATTCTATTATCCTCGAAATAAAAGAATGGAATAAAAATTAAAAATAAAAACTAAAATGATCCAGGTGACGAGGGAAGTTTGACGCATCTCCTTGTTAGCTTGTTCCTTGTAAAAAAAAAAAAAAAAAAAAGAATATCACTTCTTCCAAATAAGGAGATTGATATACGACATAATAACTGAAACTCCTGTCTCCACGCTCATTTTTCAGCCGACAAGGAGCTGACGTCTGACAAGTAGCCATCGCCGTCCTTTATTAATGGTGCATAATTCTTATTAACGTTGCCGGAAGTACGTGACAGCCATTTCTGATCTTCAGGGGCGACAATGCTCGCTATCTACCGAGGCTGCACTCCAGCTTTAGGTTTTGGTCCATAATTATATTACTATTTTCTTTTTATATAAACATAAATATATACATATATAATCGCACTCGGCAATTACCATTGCGTTCCCCAGCATCGGGGACGAGATAGCCTAGTGGTTAGAACATTGCGCTCGCAATTTGACGACCCAGGTTCGAGTCCCGTTCAAGGGCATTTTTCCCCTGGAGTAAAAATCAATACAGACTCCACTCCACCTAAAAATCCTTCGGATGAGACTATAAACTGAGGCCCCGTGTGCGAACGCATGCAGAACATCTTGCGCACACGTTAAATCCTGTTCCGCTTTCCGAAAGAGTAGTCCATTGTATACCCGTGGGAACAGATGACAAAATTTACTAAACTGCATACACACGAGGACCGGATGTAAAAAAAAAAACATACAAGTGCTTTTTCCATTATCTTATATTTATAAGAATAAAGAAAGAAAGAATAAAGCACCGTTTTGGAAAAGACTAACCCTGATACACAACTTATGTGATTCTGCACACATTCAAAAGGTTTGATCTCCCACCCCCCACCCCCCACCTCCCCCCCTCCAAAAAAAAAAAGTACCCTCTAATTTCTTTGTTATCTGATAGCCTCCAAATCACAATTAATTATACATGCGTGAAGGTTATCCGCTCATGAACGCAAACAATCAACACTCATACACTAAATCCTTTCCAGCTTTCTCAGGCCTTCCTGGCATCAATCTCTGTCCTCAAGTCCACACAAAAACAAATTACACAGTGCTTTTTTTTTTTCGCATACCTTAAAAATAATCGCTTCAGGTGAACAAAACAATGATTCATTTTTGTGAGTAATACGCGACACGAGGTGGGTTTTTTTGTTTTGTTTTGTTTTTTTTTAGCGCGACACAGGAGTTGACCCAGAAGCTTAAGTTGGACTGTAACCCAACGAACATGGGAGATACAGGCCTTACAGGTCTACCTGTTGTCAGTGGGTCACGCCTCTTGCCTCAAGAAGATACATCAGAGGGAAGTTTGGCACAATGGGTACTATTGTGAACCAAGGAGGGTTTCTGAGCCGTGTACTATTTCTTACTGTCTTTTTAAGGATTATGTATGTTGTTCATTCTTTCTGTCTCTCTGTCTCTATGTCTTTCTGTCTCTCTGTCTCTTTCTCTGTCTCTGTCTGTCTGTCTGTCTATGTCTGTCTGTCTGTCTGTCTGTCTGTCTGTCTGTCTGTCTGTCTGTCTGTCTGTCTGTCTCTCTCTCTCTCTCTCTCTCTCTCTCTCTCTCTCTCTCTCTCTCTCTCTCTCTCTCTCTCTCTCTATTGCAATGGGATTCTGCTATAGGAATCCAGCAGAAAGAAAAAATTGGATAGACAAGTTTGACGAAATGATGAATGTAGTTCTATTAGAATCCAGGGAAGTAATACTACTAGGTGATTTTAATATTGATTTAACAAAAGTAAATAATATATGGACGCAAATTACTAATTCATTCAACCTTCACCAACTAGTTAGTTTACCCACGAGAGTCACACCAAATTCAAGCACAATAATTGATCACATCTACGTATCAAATCCCAAAAACATCATAGAAACATGTGTCCCTGTCTATAACTGCAGCGATCACTACCCAGTCTGTACTACATGGTCAAAAAAAGGAGCAAAAATTCCCAAACCTGGACATAAAACCATAACATATCGTTCTTTTGCAAAATTTAATGAACAGATTTTCCTTCTTGATCTAAGTAACTCTATGCTCTCAGAAACATTAAACATTACTGATCCAGACAGGGCCATTGAATTCTGGATAAAAACCTTCACTGAAATCTACAACAAAACATGCTCCACTTAAAACCATAAGGGTCAAACATGTCCCCAAACCGCCTTGGATTACAAAAGAACTAGAAGAAGCATGTTATCTTAGAGATTTATTAAAAAAAAACATAATATCATGAAGAGTCAAATAGATTACGAAACGCCATAAACTCACAGAAACGTCAAGAAAAAAAGAAATATTTCCAAGATTTACTGTCTTCCAAACAAAACTCAAAAATTATTTGGAGGGCCATAAATCAAATAACAAATAAACAATCATCTTCCAAATCAAATGTAATCAAAGATGTTACTGCTGAACAACTCAACAATCATTTCATAAACGTCTCTACTAACGTTGTTAACAATGATGATTCAAAATCCAATAACCTCAACACATTAAGACAATACTGCCAAGACAAGCATATTCCGTCAAAACTTCACATACCATTCATTTCAGTTTTTGAGGTCTATAATTATTTAATTCACCTCAAACAATCAAGGACACGAGGTCTTGATGGAATAGACAGCAGAATTCTGAAACTGTCAGCTCCAGTTATCACAGACACCCTAACATATGTATATAACCAATGTCTTGAAAAGAACTATTTCCCCAATGCCTTCAAAACTGCTAAAGTAATCCCCATCCACAAATCTGGTGACACTTCAGATCCCTCAAATTATAGGCCAATCTCTATTATATCCCTCCTTTCAAAACCCCTGGAAAAACATATAAATAAACACTTAGTCCGTCATATAGACACTAACGACCTTCTTCACCCTAATCAATCAGGATTCAGACAAAATCACTCATGTCATACTGCACTGACTAGTCTCATAGACAATTGGCTATCAAACATTAATGAAAACAAATTTTGTGGAGTATTATTTGTAGATTTCAAAAAAGCATTTGATACAATTGACCACACACTCCTCATCAGAAAGCTAGAACTGTACAATCTATCATCAGATAGTCTAGAACTACTTGCTTCTTATCTTAAAAACAGACAACAGTGTGTCTCAACAACTACATCCACATCCAATCTAAAACCCATTCATTATGGAGTACCACAGGGATCTATACTAGGACCTATTCTCTTTTCCTTATACATAAATGACCTTCCTCTACTTATCAAATCTAAATGTGAACTATTTGCTGATGATACAACCATACATACAAGCCATAGCGACATTGACTCTCTTGCAACCATATTACAACAAAGCTGCAATGATCTTGTCAAATGGACAGAACTGAACCATATGTCTATTCACCCCCAAAAAACAAAATGCATGCTTATCACCACCAGACAAAAGCGACAAAATTTACCTCATAAACAGTTTCCAATCCATATAAGAAAGGAAGCAATTGAACAAACCTCTCATCACAAAGTTCTAGGAGTAACAATCGATGAAAATCTCAGCTGGTTCTACCACATATCTCATCTATGCAAATATTTGTCCCAAAGAGTATACCAGTTGACTAAAATTAAACATTTCCTTGACCACAATTCAAGGAAATTATTCTTCCAAGCTTACATACAATCCTCAATAGACTATGCCTCAACCCTATGGGATTCTGCCAGTGCAAACACTATGAAACCGTTACTAAGTCTGTATAAAACGTGCTCTCAAACTTATCCTCCTGAAGAAAACAACTTTATTTGAAGTGGATTATACCCAGTTAAATATTCTCCCCCTACAACAAAGACTAAAATATAACAAAGACATTTTTATGTTTAAGATAATGGCAGGAGCTGTCCCCACATCCTTAAGAGATAAGTTCGCAATGAATCATTCCAGAAATACTGAAAAGCCAAGTGTCCCAATCCCAAGAATAGACTTGTTTAAATCTAGTTTACTATACTCAGGCCCTGTGCTGTGGAACTCCCTTCCCGATTCAATTAAAGAGCATCAATCATTGACAACCTTCAAAATTCACCTTCTAATCCACTTGATGCACCAAAAATAATAAACCAATTATATCCCCTTCTCCTTCTCCCCCTTCTCCTCCTCCCTCCCTCTGTGTGCGTGTGTGTGTATGTGTGTGTGTGTGTGTGTGTGTGTGTGTGTGTGTGTGTGTGTGTGTGTGTGTGTGTGTGTGTGTGTGTGTGTGTGTGTGTGTGTGTGTGAGAGAGAGAGAGAGAGAGAGAGAGAGAGTGTGTGTGTGTGTGTGTGTGTGTGTGTGTGTGTGTGTGTGTGTGTGTGTGTGTGTGTGTGTGTGTGTGTGTGTGTGTGTGTGTGTGTGTGTGTGTGTGTGTGTGTGTGTGTGTGTGTGTGTGTGTGTGTGTGTGTGTGTGTGAGTTGGGTTTTTTGTTGTTGTTGTCTTCTCCCCTTTAATCAAAACTTATGTTTTATGAGACTATTTTGATGCTAGATGGTGGTGGATTGATGTTTTCAGTCATTAGCCTCATCATATTCTCTGTTTGCTCTTTAATTATTGCGCCCTTTTGTGTGTGTGTGTGTGTGTGTGTGTGTGTGTGTGTGTGTGTGTGTGTGTGTGTGTGTGTGTGTGTGTGTGTGTGTGTGGTGTGTGTGTGTCTGTGTGTGTGTGTGTGTGTGTGTGTATGTGTGTGTGAGTGTATGTGTGTGAGTTGGGTTTGTTGTTGTTGTTCTTTCCCCCCTTTTATCAAACTTATGCTGTATGGGACTATTTTGATGACAGATGGTGGTGGATTGATGTTTTCAGTCATTCAACCTCATCATGTTCTCATGTTTGCTCTTTAATCATTGCGCCTTTTGGTGTGTGTGTGTGTGTGTGTGTGTGTGTGTGTGTGTGTGTGGTGTGTGTGTGTGTGTGTGTGTGTGTGTGTGTGTGTGTTGTGTGTGTGTGTGTGTGTGTGTGTGTGTGTGTTTTGTTTTTGTTTGTTTATTTGTTTTTTTTGTTTGTTTTGTTTTTGTTTTATCATCCAAATCAAAATAATCATTGATTCTTACTCCATATTTTGCTTCTGAATGAGTGCCTTTTTATAACATTACCTTAATATTGTATCTCTGTCGTATTCCTTACCTGTTGTTGTTGTTCTTTCTCCCCTTTATCAAAATCTTGTTTTATGGGACTTATTTGATGTTAGATGGTGGTAGATTGATGCTTTCAGTCATTTAACCTCATCATATTTTCATGTTTACTCTTAATTATTGCGCCTTTTCTTTGTTTTGTTTTGTTTTTGTTTTTCTTGCTTTCTTTATTCAACTCAAAATCATCATTGATTCTTACTTCTCATTTTCGTTTCTGAATCAGTGACTTTATAACATTACCTTAATATTGTATCTCTGTGTTAATTCTTGCCTGTTGTTTGATACTTGGTATGGTTCCTTACTTTTGGTATTTGGATCATTATAATTGTTGATTTTATTTATATTTTTATTGGCAGTATCTCCCCCCCCCTCCAATAAGGATATTAGTTTAAAAAAAAAATTTCCCCCTTTTATCCAAATGTATGATTTATGTCACATGTATAATTTTTGACAGATGGTGGTGGATTGATGTTTTCAGTTGTTTATTCTCTTCTCTTGTTTGCTCTTTACCTATTAACACTTTTCTATTCTTTCATTATCAAAATCTTTTATTGTGACTTCTGATTTTTGTCTTCTGATCGAGTGCATTTTTATTACCTTATCATATATAGTGTCCTTATTCTTGTATGTTGTCTGGTTTGCATAAAGCTTTATTGTTTAGTATTTTTTCAACTTGATGTATCCCTGAAAGGGGCGGGGACTGGATGTAAAAAAGCACACAAGTGCTTATCTATTATCCTCGAATAAAATATTTTGCCTTGCCTTGCCTTCCTTGCCTTGCCTTGCCTTGCCTTCTCTCTCTCTCTCTTCTCTCTCTCTCTCTCTCTCTCTCTCTCTCTCTCTCTCTCTCTCTCTCTCTCTCTCTCTCTCTCTCTCTCTCTCTCTCTCTCCTCTCTCTCTCTCTCTCCTCTCTCTCTCTCTCTCTCTCTCTCTCTCTCTCTCTCTTCTCTCTCTCCCATGCAACCCACCCTTCACCCCAGCCTTTCTCTCATTAATGAAAGAAAGACAAGAAACAAAAGAGAAAAAAAAAAAAACAATAGCCAGTTTAAACACTCATGAAATTACGCACAGCTTTCAATAATCCCTGTGTTACCTGTAATCAACATGTTTACGGCACACAAAACACATCAAACAAAGTCTAGACTCACAGCCAATATTTTCCCCTTTCAGGCTTCATCGATTATTAAAAGGGAAGAAAAAATAACTGTCTTAGAGCGCAGTACATTGGTGAGGAGACGAAATCGACAAATTCTGAGAGAATGCTTAAACAAATATAGTAAGGTCTGTATGGGTGAGTTTTTCAGCACACTTCAAATAAATCGGAAGGGAGGGGGGTACCTTAGTGGTTAGAGCGTTGTGCTTGCTGTCTCACAGCCCGGGATCGAACTCAGGTTCGAGCCATCATCCAGACACCTGTTCAAGGAGATTTTCGCCTCTGGAGTTAACATCAGTACCGACTCCACTCCCCTTTAAGTCCTTCACATGAGGCTATAAACCCAAAAGTCCTTCGGATGAGACTTTAAACTAAGGCCCCGTGTGCGAACACACACAGTACAGATCATCTTGCGCACACGTTAAATCCTGTTCCGCTTTTCGTAAGAGTAGGCCATTGTGTGCCGGTGGGAACAAATGACAAGATTTACAAAACTGCATACATACGGGGACTACATGTAAAAAAAACAAAAAACACACGAGTGCTTATTCCATTATTCTCGATATAAAAGAATAAAATGAAATAAATAAAAAATAAATAAATAAACTAAGGCCCCGTTTGTGAACGAACACAAAAATATCTTGAGCACACGTTAATACCTGTTCTGCCTTTTTTGGGAAATTAGGTCATTCTCTGCAGGTAAGACCGGATAACGAAATAAAAATGCATGCACACAGGTGTTGTGTTTAGATATCACCCCCGAAGTGGGATTACTGCTACCTTCATGGTGGGTAAAAACAGTCGCAGACGGCAAAATCTCAGCATTGGTAAGCCATGGGGCTCAAGCAGATGAACTGGGAAAAAATCGGTAAAGTCTTCACGTGTCCCGTAGACCTGTGGACCGTGGGGGCACAACTGAAGATTCTGCAACCAGCCTCTTCAGTAAAGTAGAAGATAGTTGT
>CM060333.1:25806160-25818660 GCA_030674155.1 Stramonita haemastoma | reverse complement strand
CACTGACACCCATACCAAGAGAGAGAGAGAGAGAACAGAGAGTCGTGGACAGAGAGAGATAGAGACAGACAGACAGACAGACGGACAGACAGACAGACAGACAGACAGACAGACAGAGAAACATTGACACAGAGAGAGATATAGACAGACATTCAGACCGAAAGATAGATACAGGCAGACAGAAAGACAGACGCACAGAGAGACAGACAGACAGACAGACAGACAGACAGGCAAACATGCAGACAGACAGACAAATAGACAATGACGCAAAGACAGAAACAGAGACAGACAGACAAAGACAGACAGGCAGATAGAGAGACAGACAGACAAAGACAGAGAGAGACAGAGACACAGACAGACAGGCAGACACACAGAGACACACAGACAGACAGACATAGAGGAATGCTACAGTGCACTGGCATTACAAAGCAAAAAGAGGTATCTTGTTTCACAGTCACTCGACTTGCTACACCTCTAACAACTGTCGTTGAAAGTAATCATCATGACAAAAGAAGAATATTTTTTAAATGTTATTCTTTTATTTCTAGGATAATGGAATAAGCACTCACGCACTCTTTTACATCCAATCCCCGTGTGTATGCATTTTTGTAAATTTTGTCAGATCATCCATTCCCACCGACACACAATGGCTTACTCTTCCGAAAAGTGGAACAAGGCGTTAACGTGTGCGCAAGATGTTCTGCGTGTTCGCACACGGCACCTCGGTTTATAGTCTTATCCGAAGGACTTTTAGGAAGGGGGGGGGGGGGGTGGAGAAGGCACTGATGTTTAATTCCAGGGGAAAATATCCCCTGAACCGGATTCGAACCCGAGTCAGTAGATCTCGAGCGCAATGCGCAAGGCTCTGACCAACCAGGCTATCTTGATTTGATGGGTAGTTTGAATGCCTGAGTTTGAGTCGACATCGATACTAAGGTGTTAGACGACAGGAGAACCTTCGTTTGTTGTTTCATTGATTCTGACTCCTTTTCCTTGCAAGGACATAAACACCAGTGGTGTGACAGATGCAAACACACCTAGCAGAGCATCTTGTGCACACGTTAAAACCTGTTTTGTTTTTCCGAGGAGTAGGCTATTGTGTGCCGGTGGGAACAGATAACAAAATTTACAAACTATATACACACAGGGATTGGATGTAAAAAAAAAAAAAAAAAAAAAAAAAAACACACATTATCCTCGAAATAAAAAAAAGTATCGCAATAAAAATAATAAAAGCATACAGTTTTGCGACCTGGAAAGAAGTAGGGTTTGCTTGGTTTGGGTTGTTTTATTTCTTTCTTTTTTTTCATTTCTCTATTCTTTTATTAATTTTTTTGTGCCAGAATACCATTCGTATCCTTCTTCTACACCCAATCCTCTTGTGCATGTGGTTTTGTAAATGTTATCATCCGTTCCCACTGGCACAGACGGCCTACTCTTCTGAAAGGCGGGACAGGTCTTAAAGTGTGCGCAAGAGAATAGTGAATCAAACTGACTTACACTGGCTTGGTGGTTTTTGCTGGGGGGGGGGGGGGGGGGTCCCTGTTCCTCGGCTAGAGCTCTGAGGTTCACCAAGGCTGAGATTTTGCGTATGCGACCTGTTTTTTTGCCCGCCATTGAGGTAGCTGCTTTGGCTTGTCTGAGGTCGGGGTCTAGAGGTAACGCAACTGCCTAGAAAGCGAAAAGTCTGGGTCGGAATTGGAAAATGTGTGGTGGCTTGGTCCCTGTTTGGGCCAAAAACTTCCCCCCCCCCCCCCCCCCCCCCCATCCATTGGATCATGAGTGGTGGTCGGAGTGCTAGCCTTTCGGAAGGGACGATAAACCGAGGTCCCGTATATCACGCAAAATTATTTAGCGCACGTAAAAGAACCCACGGCAACAAGTGAGTTTCCCTAGCAAAATTATGTTTAAAAAAGAGCCACTCTGAGAGGGAAACAAATTCAGTTGCAAACAGGAAAAGAAAAATAATAAGGGTTGTCGCTGCTCTTGTGGCGACGTGCTCTCCCCTGGTAGAGCAAGCCTGAATTTCACGCAGAAAAATCTATCACAACTCAAAGTGGTATAATTTTATTGGAATAAATGAAAATATAAAATATGAAAAAAAAATTGTGAGGAGTATAGACATCAGCTGACTCGGCACTCGACTGATTGAATCATTGCTTTAACGTGCTGTAAGCAGAAGTAAAATCCAGCTTCCCCCCCCCCCCCCTCCCCCCCCCCCCCCCCCCCCCCCTTCTTCTTCTTTTATAGCACTTAAAACGATTACTGCACTGCAAACGAATCCATCAGCTCTGTACGTTTTTCAAGCTGAATTGACAGAAGGTGGGGGGGGGGAGGGGGGCTTTCCAAACTTTCCCACTAACAGGCAGGGTTAAGAAACAAGAGTCAATGCAACTCAAGAAATTCTGAATGACAGCACAGAGAGCTGCTCAAAAGAAACGAAGATTTACACACACACAAAAAGCAAACAAACAAACAAAACGGAAATACATAAGAAGTAAAAACAAAAAAAAATGTTTACATTCAGAAACAGCGCATACTTCCTGTTTACGGAAAGATCAAAATGTCTTACACAGGAAGAAAGGAAACAAAATATCAACACAGCTACTGACGAAAACGCACGAAATGTCTGCTTTAGCAACCCCTCCACTCCTCTCCTCCTCCTCCTCCCCAATCTTCTGCCTCAGCCCAACAGTGTAGCAAAAAGTCTTAATGCTGGTAAAGTCATCTCTAAGTTTTTCCCTGGACAAAACACACGTACACAACAAAAAA
Organism: Stramonita haemastoma; assembly: GCA_030674155.1. Lineage (NCBI taxonomy): Eukaryota > Metazoa > Mollusca > Gastropoda > Neogastropoda > Muricidae > Stramonita > Stramonita haemastoma. The sequence goes on along the minus strand of CM060333.1, from coordinate 25,815,888 downwards.
CAAATAAAATAAATGAGCTGAAAAGCAGAATCAAAAGCCAGATGGTCGAGCCCTACAGACGTTCGGTTTAAAGGGTTTCGTGGGGTAAACAAAAAGGATGTTATTAATGATAGTTATATCCAAGTGAAAACTGACTGTGGAAAATCGCCAAGTACTGAACGCCTACTGACATGATTGATACACAGTGAGGGTGGCACTATCGTTCTGTTCTGTTTGTTCTGTTCTGTTCTCTTCTCTTCTCTTCTCTTCTCTTCTCTTCTCTTCTCTTCTTCGCTTCTCTCTCTTCTCGTCCTTCTCTTCTCTTCTCTTCTCTTCTCTTCTCTTCTCTCCTCTCCTCTCCTCTCTCTCCTCTCTTCTTTCCCGTCCTATCTCTCCTCTCCTCTCCTCTCCTCTCTCTCATCCTTTTTTTCTTTCTTCTCTTATTTTCCCTTCTCTTCTCTTCTCTTCTCTCCTCCTCTTCTCTGCCCTTTTCTTTTCTCCAAGGGTTCTTTTACGTGCGCTAAAAGTGTTTTGTACACGGAACTTCGGTTCATCATCTCATCCGAAAGACTAGCAGTACCCAGACCACCATTCACAATCTAGTGGATGGAGGAAAGTTTCGGGCACAAACGGGAATCGAACCGGGACTGTTCGGATTTGCTTTCTAAGCAGATGCCTTACCCCTAGACCACTGATACACACCTAAATGTCTTCTTCTTCGTCGTCGTCAAACCCTCACGAAGCAACCATTGCTATCTGCCATATGAGCGAAAAAGGAGAACTTTGCACTGCCCTTAAGCGCCTGACAAGTCAGGCCCAGCGCATCCGACTTCGGCATGGGTGAGAATTGTTATCTTTTAAGTCTTTGTCGTTAAAAAAAAATGCAGGAGAATGGACCCAGAAGGCAGAAAAACAGACACAAAGGATGTGACAGGAAGAAAAGGAACCTGGCAGAAATAGAGAGAGGGATAGAAAAGATGGAAGTCTCAGCACAGAATTTCCAGAAGATGGGGATGCTATTTATACTGACATCCCCAACGAGGAAAGCTGAAGATCTAAAGTTTAATGCGCTAACCACTCTGCTATTCTGCTTATTATTAACAAAAAAAAAGATAAGTAAATGAAATTTAAAGAATCTCAAACAAAATATTGCTAAAAGCAGCCACAGCAAAAGAAAACCAAAAACAGTCCAGGCAAAAAAATAGAAAGAAAGAAAGAAAGAAAGAAGAAAGAAAGAAAGAAAGAAAGAAAGAAAGAAAGAAAGAAAAGAAAGAAAGAAGAGAAGAAAGAAAGAAGAAAGAAAGAAAGAAAGAAAGAAAGAGAAAAAGAAAGAAAGAAAGAAAGGAAGGAAGGAAGGAAGGAGGGAGGGAGGGAAGGAAGAAAGAAAGAGAGAAGAAGAAGAGAGAGAGAGAGAGAGAGAGAGAGAGAAGAGAGAGAGAGAGAGAGAGAGAGAGAAGAGAGAAGAGATAGAGAGAGAGAGAAGAAGAAAGAAAAGATAGATAGATAGATAGATAGATAGATAGATAGATAGATAGATAGATAGATAGATAAGATAGAAGAAATAGAAGAAGAGAAAGAAGAGAAAGAGAAGAAGAAGAAGAGAAAGAAGAAGAAGAGGAGGGAGAGAGAGAGAGAGAGAGAGAGAGAGAGAGAGAGAGAGAGAGAGAGAGAGAGAGAGAGAGAGAGAGAGAGAGGAGAGAGAGAGAGAGAGAGAGGAGAGAAGAGAAGAAAGAAAGAAGAAGAAAGCAACCGAAAAGAAAACCAACCAAAAGCGCCAGAGCAATAAGGGCTCAGAAGGTCTAGCACCCAGTATCGATTTTTTTTCTATCACAGAGAGAGAGGTGGAGGGGGGGGGGGGTAAGGGGACAATGCGCGTGTGTGTGCCCCCCCTCATATTGCTAAACTGGTCGCTTCTTTACCGGGGCTAGCTTAGCCAAATGGATACATCGCCGAAACTTCAAATGTGTTGGAAAACATATTACAGCGGGTTCAAATCCTGTCAGCATCCACTGGCGCCATCTAGCCTTTTTGCTGATTTTTCCCTTTTATTTAATTTCATAAGCAAATGTTTGTAATAATATTACTCATGTAAAATATCCGTATGAAGAAATTAAAAAAATGGTGAGAATTCATAGTTTCGATGTTTGTAATATTATTTCTAATGAATCCAAGGAAGAACCACAGGAAACAAGAGCATTGATCCTGGCAAAATCCTGTGGAAAAAAAAAACAAATTTTTATCGGAAATAAGATATACATATAGATATAAGAGGTGGGATACCTAAGTCGTCAGAGCCGTCATTTTCTTCAGAATTCTTCTTCTGAATTTCTCTTCTGTCATCTTCAAAATTTTTCGACTTCGCAATTTTTCTTGTTCTTCAGAATTCTTCTTCCTCTTTTTCAGATTCTTCTTCTTCTTAGCTGAAAGCTTAGGGTTGGTCACTGTTGCATTTTTTTTTTATCAGAGAGAGAGGGAGGGGGTGAAGAACGGTGCGCGTGTGTTTGCCCCTCATATTGCTAAACTGGTCGCTCTTTCACCGGGGCTAGCTTAGCCAAGTGGATACATCGAAACAAACATGTGTTGGAAAACATATCTCGACAGGTTCAAATCCTGTAGCATCTACTGGCGCCATCTTACCCCCATTTTTTTTATTTTTTTTTTGCTTTTCTTTACTTTATTTAATTTTATATACAAATGTGTATATGCCATAAACTATCAGCTGGCTATTACAATCAATTTGTGTCTGTATATTATTCTTTTTTTTTAAATGAGGATCTATCGAAACTAAATGGGTCTGTGGTCTAGAGGTAACGCGCCTGTCTAGAAAGCGAAAAGTCCCGGTTGGAATGTGCAGTGGTTCGTATCCCGTTTGGGCCCGAAACTTTTCCCCCATCCATTAGACCATGAGTGGTGGTCTGGGCGCAAGTCTTTCGGGTGAGACGATAAACCGGGTCCCGTGTGCTACTCATCATTATTTAGGGCATGTAAAAGAACCCACAGCAGCAAGAGAGTTGTCCCTTGCAAAACTCTGTAGAAAAAAAGCCGCTCTGATAGGGAAACAAATACAGTTGCAGACAGGAAAAACAAAAAATAATGGGTGGGGCTGCACTTGTGACAACTTGCTCTCCCCGGGAAGAGTAGCCCGAATTTCACGCAGAGAAATCTGCCGTGACATAAAGAGGTAATAAATAGATTGATTGATTAATTAATTAATTAATTGATTAATGTTTCTAATGATATTACTAATGTGTCCAACGAATATCCCATGGAAACGAGAGAAATGTTCCTGACAAAATCTTGCAGAAAATAGCAACTCCCATAAGCAAAAAAAGACATATATGAGATGGAACAATAAGAGAAATGATGACGATGCTCTTGTGTTGTAGATAAGATGGTAAACCAAGGTCTGTGTGTAGCACATGTAGCACACGTAAAAGAACCCACGGCTAGAGGACAGTTGTCCATACCCAAATCTGTCGAGAAAGGCCACGCTGGTAAGGAAACAAGAGATTTATAAACATTTTCCTACCTCTGATATAACTTAAACTTGCTGCTGCTGCTGCTGCTGCTGCTGCTGCTGCTGCTGCTGCTGCTGCTGCTGCTGCTGCTGCTGCTGCTGCTCTGCTGCTGCTGCTGCTGCTTCTTCTTCTTCGCAATTCTTCTTCGCAATTCTTCTTCGCAATTCTTCTTCGCAATTCTGCTTCTTCTTGCAATTCTGTTTCTTCTTGCAATTCTGCTTCTTTTTTTTTTTTTGGGGGGGGATCTTCATCTTTGCATTCTTCTTCTCCTTCTTTGCGTTCTTCTTCTTCGTATTCTTTTTCTTCGCATTCTTTTTCTCGGCATTCTTCATCTTCACATTCTTCTTCGCATTCTTCGTCATCGTTGACTTCTAAGCTAAAAGGTCAGGGTTCATCACTGTTGTATTATTTTTCATCAAAATGAATGAATAATCTTGGAATAATCTTTATTATTAGAGAGAGAGGGGGGACAGTGCACATGTGTGTCTCCCTCATATTGCTAAACTGGTCGCTCATGAACCAGGGCAAGTTTGGCCAAGTGGATACTTCGAAACAAAATGTGTTGGGAAACATGTCGAAACAGGTTCGAATCCTGTAGCATCCTCTGGCGCCATCTAGCCCTTTTTTTTATTCTTTTTTTGTGTGTTTTTATTTCGTTTCATATGCACAAGTTTGCAATAATGTTACTAACATTAAAACGTTCGTATGGGAAAAAAAATTAAGCTATATCGATTCAAAAACAACATGATTTCTGAGTTTGTCAGTGTTGTCTGGGTAGGATTTAACCTCAAGGGGGTAAGGGGACAATGCCCGTGTGTGTGCCCCCCTCATATTGCTAAACTGGTCGCTCCTTTCCGGGGGCTAGCTTAGCCAAGTGGATACATCGCCGAAACTTCAAGTGTGTTGGAAAACATATTACAACGGGTTCAAATCCTGTCAGCATCCACTGGCGCCATCTAGCCTTTTTGCTTATTTTTTCCCTTTTTATTTGATTTCATAAGCAAATTTTTGTATTAATATTACTCATGTAAAATATCCTTATGAAGAAATAAAAAATGGTGAGAATTCATGGTTTCGATGTTTGTAATATTATTTCTAATGAATCCAAGGAAGAACCAAAGGAAACAAGAGCATTGATCCTGGCAAAATCCTGTGGGAAAAAAAACAAATTTTTATCGGAAAATAAGATATACATATAGATATAAGAGATGGGATACCTCAGTCGTCAGAGCCGTCATTTTCTTCAGAATTCTTCTTCTTCTGAATTTCTCTTCTTTCATCTTCAGAATTCTTCGACTTTGCAATTTTTCTTCTTCTTCAGAATTCTTCTTCCTCTTTTTTCAGAATTCTTCTTCTTCATAGCTGAAAGCTTAGGGTTGTCACTGTTGCATTTTTTTTTATCAGAGAGAGAGGGAGGGGGTGAAGAACGTGCCGTGTGTTTGCCCCTCATATTGCTAAACTGGTCGCTCTTTCACCGGGGCTAGCTTAGCCAAGTGGATACATCGAAACAAACATGTGTTGGAAAACATATCTCGACAGGTTCAAATCCTGTAGCATCTACTGGCGCCATCTTACCCCCATTTTTTTTTTTTTTTTTTTGCTTTTCTTTACTTTATTTAATTTTATATCAAATGTTATATGCCATAAACTATCAGCTGGCTATTACAATCAATTTGTGTCTGTATATTATTTTTTTTTATAAATGAGGATCTATCGAAACTAAATGGGTCTGTGGTCTAGAGGTAACGCGCCTGTCTAGAAAGCGAAAAGTCCCGGTTGGAATGTGCAGTGGTTCGTATCCCGTTTGGGCCCGAAACTTTTCCCCCATCCATTAGACCATGAGTGGTGGTCTGGGCGCAAGTCTTTTCGGGTGAGACGATAAACCGGGGTCCCGTGTGCTACTCATCATTATTTAGGCATGTAAAAGAACCCACAGCAGCAAGAGAGTTGTCCCTTGCAAAACTCTGTAGAAAAAAAAGCCGCTCTGATAGGGAAACAAATACAGTTGCAGACAGGAAAAACAAAAAATAATGGGTGGGGCTGCACTTGTGACAACATGCCTCTCCCCGGGAGAGTAGCCCGAATTCACGCAGAGAAATCTGCCGTACGAATAAAGAGGTAAATAAATAGATTGATGAATTAATAATTAATTGATTGAAAATTGTTTCTAATGATATTGCTAATATGTCCAAGGAACATCCCATGAAACGAGAGAAAATGTTCCTGACAAAATCTTGCAGAAAATAGCAACTCCCATAAGCAAAAAAGACATATTGAGATGGAACAATAAGAGAAACGATGATGAATCCTTGTGTTGTAGATGAGATGGTAAACCAAGGTCCGTGTGCAGCACATGTAGCACACGTAAAAGAACCCACAGCTAGAGAACAGTTGTCCATACCCAAATCTGTCGAAAAAGGCCACGCTGGTAAGGAAACAAGAGATTTATCAACATTTTTATATCTCTCAAAATGCTTTATAATAACTGAAACTTGGAGCTTCTGCTGCTGCTTCTTCTTTGCATTTCTTCTTTGCATTCTCTCTTCTTTGCTTCTTCTTCTTCTTCTTCCATTCTTCTTCTTCTTCTTCCTTCTTCTTCTTCTCGCAATTCTTCTTCGCAATTCTTCTTCGCAATTCTTCGCATTCTTCTCGCAATTCTTCTTTTTCGCAATTCTTATTCTTCTTTGCATTCTTCGCATTCTTCTTCTTTGCATTCCTCGCATTCTTTTTCTTCGCATTCTTCTTCGAATTCTTCGTCATCGTTGACTTCTAAGCTAAAAGGTCAGGGTTCATCCCGTTGCATTATTTTTCATCAGAGAATGAATGAATAATATTGGAATAATCTTTATGTTTAGAAGAGAGGGGAGGGACAGTGCACATGTGTCCCCTCATATTGCTAAACTGGTCGCTCATTGACCAGGGCAGCTTAGCCAAGTGGATACTTCGAAACAAAATGTGTTGAGAAACATGTCGAAACGGGTTCGAATCCTGTTGCATCCTCTGGCGCAATCTAGCCCTTTTTTTATTTTTTTTTTTTCGTTTTTATCTCATCTCATATGCACAAGTGTGCAATAATGTTACTACTAACGTAAAATGTTCGCATGGAAAAATTGTATATAAAAAAGAGATATATATTGATTCAAAAACAACATGATTTCTGAGTTTGTCATTGATTTCTGGTAGGATTTGACTTCTGACACCGTTCTTAGATTTCTCTTTCTTTTTTTTTTTCTTTCATTTATGCTTTAACTCAAAGATAATGGAATAAACAAACACTCGTGTGCTTTTTTTTTTTTACACCTAGTCCCCGTGTGTATGCAGTTGTGTCAATTTGTCATCCATTCTCCAGCCCTGTGTTTGCTTTGAACGTCACTTTCTCTTGTCTGTTCACAACAGGTCCTTGCACTCCATGAATAGACAAGGCCCCGAAGTCAGAAAGCGGCTACCTTAATAGTGGGTTTTAAAAATGTCACATAAAAAATATGCAAAATTTCACCATTGGTGAACCTCAGAGCACTAAGCCAAGGAAAGGGAATATGATTTTTTTTTTAACTGAACAAGGAAACAGACAGGTCTATTTATTTATTTATTTCCTTATTTATTTATTGATTAATTGATTTTGTCCTTTAATATCGAGGATAATGGAATAAGCGCTCGTGTGCTTTTTTTTTAATACATCCAGTCCCCGTGTGTATGCAGTTTTGCAAATCTTGTCATCTGCTCCCACCAGCGCAGCACACAATGGCCTACTCTTACAAAAAGTGGAACAGGATTTAACGTGTGCACAATAATTATGTTCTGCGTGCGTTCGCACACGGGGCCTCGGTTTACAGTCTCATCCGACAGACTTTTGGGGAGAGTGGAGTCAGCACTGATGTTACCCTCCAATCTCGAAGCACTCAGCCGAGGAAACGGAATATGATTCTTAACAAACAAACAAAAAAACAAAACAAAAAAAACAAGGAAACAAACAGAGAAACAGATATAAAGAAATTTTAGCAGCGTCAATGTTGATTTGGGGAGGAGAACGGTGGAAATTCTTAGCGTCTTACTGAACGTGTAGGTTACTTCACCTCATCTATGTCATGGTGATGACGTAAACCACTGTTTCGCGTCATTGTTAGTCTCCTTTTTTTTCTGCCTTTCTTGCTGTTTTAAGTTCTGGATTGTCTTGTTCTACAAGCTTAAAAAGCTGCAGAGTTAGGGGGGGTGGCGGGTATAAATCTGTGATGAGTGAACGTATGTGTGTGACTGTTTGTGTCACTGCTTGTCAGTGGTCGTTTCTTTTCTTTTCTTTTGTTGTTTGTTTTGTTTTGGTTGTTTTTAATAGGGGTTGTGTTGTTGTTATGGCTGTTGTTCTTGTTGTTGCAAGGTTCGCAGCGAAAAACAAAAACAACAGTCACACACACACACACACACACACACACGCACACGCACACACACACACACACACACACACACACAAGTCCTATCTTGCGCACACGTTAAAACCTGTTCTGCTTTTCGAAAGAATAGGTCATTGTGTACCGGTGGGGACGGATGACAAAATTGATAAAAATTGCATAGACACGGTGACTGGATGTTAAAAAGCACATGAGTGCTTATTCTATTATCCTCGAAAATATATTTTTAAATTAATCAAATAAAAACAACAACAACAATCCATACACGCACGCACGCACGCACACACACACACACACACACACACACACACACACACACACACACACACACACACACACACACACACACACACACACACACACACACACACACCACACACATCAATATGACGAAAAGAAAATTAGATAAACAGCGAGAAAAGAGAAGACAGAAAAACAGTAAAGGCAGAGATAGTGACAGGGAGAGATAGGAAGAGAGAGGCAGAAAGACAGACAGAGAAAGAATGATACCTACCTACAGACAGACAGACAGACACCAACAGAGACACAGAGACAGAACGACAGAAACCCATATAGGGAAAAACATGGAGAGATAGAAACCCATAGAGATAGAAACAGAGAAACAGACACCCACCGAGAAAAGACAGAGACAGAGAGACAGACACCTAAACCGGCTAGAGACAGGTAAAGGCAGAGAGACAGACATACACGAAGGAAAAGACATAGACAGAGAGACAGACACCCACAGAGAGAAAGACAGATACAGATAGATAAGCAGAAAGACAGACAGTCATAAAGACAGAGACCCACAGATCGAACGACAAAGCTAGTGATTTTTTTTTTTCAATCCCATACAGAGAAAAGACAGAGACAGAGAGACAGAAAACCACAGGGATATATAAACAGAGATTTATAAAAAGTGATAAAACCCATACAGAGAAAAAAAAAAACAGAGGCAGAGAGACAGGTAAAAGGTAAAGGTGTTCCATAACCTATGTGGTCGTAGGAAAGCGAGGTATCAGAGACCTCAGCTTCTCTAGGGGCCAGCATATTGAGAGCGGCACCCATCTCCTCTCCTTCGCTGCTTTACCTTCCCTGACCCTAAAGAGGGCAGGTACCCATTTACAGCTGGGTGAACTGGGGGACTGTACTGAACCCACGGCGCGCAAAAGGACACCCTTCCAATTGGTAACCACACTCGATGCTGTTAACGTTAGCTGGGAGAAAGCGAGTGCTCTGACCACTGAGCCATCCCGTCCCCAGAGAGACAGACACCCATTAAAAAAAAGAAGGAAAAAAAAACCATAGTGTAAAACAGACAGAGAAGTAGATCTGTCACCTGATACTACGATACCACACGATGGTGATGACGACAACGCTATAGCAAACACCTGCGCTGAGCAGATTGATTTCACCGTTGGTATTGCCATGCACCAACCGGTTCATCATCAATGATTTGGCACATAACATTATGACTGCAACGATAGTAACAACCAACACCACACCACAGCAGTACCTACAGAGACCCATTTCAATTGTCACGACAAGAAGGAAGGTGGCAGGATGGTTTATACTATACCACACGCCTAATAAGTCTGCTGTCAGGTTCTGGGTTTGATTCTCAGCCTTGCCATTTCTTCCCAAGTTTGACGGAGGTAACAAAATCGAACTGAATGTCAAGGTTTTTTATTCGGAGAAGACTGTAAACCAGTCTGACACATGTGTTTACAGACTTGTTTACGTCAAAAGAACCCACGACAGTTAAAAATCGAAAAGCAGGGAGAGAGAGAGAGAGAGAGAGAGAGAGAGAGAGAGAGAGAGAGAGAGA
>CM060333.1:25798660-25801160 GCA_030674155.1 Stramonita haemastoma | reverse complement strand
TAACATGAATGTATACGCTCCGTCCCGCGAAAAAAAAACATGCGTTTTGTCTTTGCAAACAATGAAACACACTCTGGGCCCTGAAACCATCTTTCATGATGAGATAAAGAAATCAACATTTTGAGGAAAAAAACAAAAACAACTCAAACAAAACCAACAACAACAAAACCTACATAGCTCAATGTGTGTGTGTGTGTGTGTGTGTGTGTGTGTGTGTGTGTGTGTGTGTGTGTGTGTGTGTGTGTGTGTGTGTGTGTGTGTGTGTGTGTGTGGTGTGTGTGTGTGAGGACATAAACGATCATGACAATCGCATTCCCGAGTCTTCTGGGTTTCATGGCAGACAGTCTTTGTTAGGCTGTTGTAGTGGTCCCCACCCCAGGTAGGCGTGTCTCGCTCTGTCTGGGTCTGCGACTAAGCAATTTCTGCCATCAGATTGTGAGTTAGCAGGTGATACCCTACATGTATGTCAGCACAAGACAGGCACCACTGAACAACATTGGAGTGACCTAGCGGCAGTGCGGGCCATTCTGGTTGGTGGCCTCACCGCCATGCGGTCTAATACTGATAATCTAGTTCCCCGTGGACTTCTGACTTTGAGGGGAGGCATGCCGACCTTGGGTATGGCTGTGGAGGAAATTCGGAATAAGCTGCGTGGGAACAACAAAACACAAACTTCATGTCAGAGAAAAGCAGACGGCCAAAAAGCTAAAAATAATGAGGATTTCAGAGAAATTAATCTTGGAGTTGGCTGGGGTTGTTGTTGTTGTTGTTGTTTTTTATAGTAGTAGTAGTAGTAGTAGTAGTAGTAGTAGTAGTAGTAGTAGTAGTAGTAGTAGTAGTAGTAGTAGTAGTAGTAGTAGTAGCATTGTTGTTGTTGTTGCTTTTGTATCTTTGTTTTATTTCGAGGATAATGGAAGAAGAACTCAAGTGTTTTGTTTTTCTTTACATGCAGTACCTGTGCGTGTGCAGTTCTGTAAATTTTGTCATCCGTTCCTACTGACACCTAACGGACTATTCCTCTGAAAGGCGGAACATGTAATGCTTTAACGTGAGTGTAAGATGATCTGCTTGCGTTCGCACACGGACCTCGGTGTACAGTCTCATCCGAAGGACTTTGGGGCGGGGGGAGGGGGGGGGAGTGGAGTCGGTACTGACGTTAGTTAATTCCAGGGGTAAATATACCCCTGGATGTAAGCTGCCTGAGAACATTTTGATATGTTCTCCACTCATTAAATAACAAAAAAAGATAATGATGATAATCGTTATGCTTATAACATACTAAGCACGGTACCGGTGCCATGCTCTTGTTTACCTTTTAACTGTCCATTCCTTGAGAATAAAACGGACCCAATAGTCCTTCAGATGAGTCCATAAACTGAGGCCCCATGGGCGAACGCACGCAAAACATCATGCCTACATGTTAAAAAAGCCGCCCCTGTAGTCTAGTGGTTAGGGCGTTGGACTCGTAATCTATAGGTTGCGGGTTCGATCCCAGCTTTCGGCTATGGCGTTGTGCCCTTGGAAAAGGCACTTTACGGCTATTTTCTCACCCCACCCAGGTGTAAAAGGGGTACCAACTTTGTGTTGGGGGTTAACCCTGCGATAGACTGGCGTCCTATCCAGGGGGAGTCTATGACTCTCAGTCGCTTAACGCCACAGAAACCAGGATAAGCACCGGCCTGATGAGCCTAAGGCTCGGGACAGACTTTAACTTAACATGTTAAAAACCCCATAATATATACCTTTCGGAAGAGTATGCCATTTCGTACCGGTGGGAATGTATGACATTTAAAAAAAACAACTGTATGGACGCAGGTATCATGTTCAGACACCATCCCTGGGGTCGGAATGCGGCTACCTTAACGGTTGGGTAAAAACAGTCGGATAAACAAAGTCTCACCATTGGTGAACCTCTAAGTTCTAGCCGAGGAACGAAAAAAAAAAATTCAACAAAACAACAACAACAACAACAGCGACAGCAACAACAACAACAACACCACCAACAACAACAACAAAAACCAGAGTCAGTTACTGAAAACAAGCAATAATGTCATCAGAAGAGTCAAGATCGATGCCAGTATTGATCACAGCTATCCGCTTCGCTTCGTTGATTTATCTGGTGAATGGATCGACGTATCCAATGTGTAAAATGATACCTAAGCCACCTTGGGTGTGTTCGAATGTTAGCAGGAAGTTTTTGATTAATGCTGGTGTCATTCATCGTATTCACAGGCACATGTCTTTTTCAGCTCTGTGTGTGTGGTGTGTGTGTGTGTGTGTGTGTGTGTGTGTGTGTGTGTGTGTGTGTGTGTGTGTGTGTGTGTGTGTGTGTGTGTGTGTGCATGCATATGGGTGCGTGGGTACCCCCACAGGGTGAGAGGGAGGAGGGGGGTTTCTTGAAATAAATCTTGAATTTTGTTGTGTATACAACAATACTTCTTTTTCCCCCCTTATTGAATAATCCAGATTTGGTTAAAACTGTTGTCAATGTTATGTAGTT
>CM060333.1:25781160-25796160 GCA_030674155.1 Stramonita haemastoma | reverse complement strand
AACACACACACACAACACACAACACACACACACAACAACACACACACACAACACACATAACGAACTGATGTTTTCGCGCATGCGCAGATAACCATGCACTCGCATGGGACACTAAACACAAACACAACAAACACAACAATACACATACCAACGCAACACACAACACATCCAAGCACACCCACACACCACACACACACACACACACACACACACAGCACACACCACACCAGCACACCACACACAATAACACACACCATACACACACCACACACACAACCACAGGACCCCACACCACCACACCACACACACACATCACACAAACCACACACACACAAGCAACACACACCACACACACAGAAACACACACACACACCCAACACACACACACAACACACACAACACACAACACACACAACACAACACACAACCAAAAAAACAAAACACCACCACCACACACACACACCACACACACACACACACACCAGAGTAAAACACACACACACCCACACACCCCCACACACCACACACACCCACACCACACCCACCACCCACATCCCCCCACGGTACACCACACAACAAACTCACCCCCACACACACACCCCTCCCACTTCACCCACTCCCTCCCTTCCTCCCCCCCCCCCCCCCCCCCCCCTCCCTGCATTGTCCTGTGTCTTACATTTTGTACTAGTATGCTGAGAGGAAACAAGTCATGCATGTATCTGAGCGCTCAACTGTAACGGCTACGTCGTCTTTTGTCCACCCATGGTTCTACTGGCATAGCAGGTCAAACTCCCCCCCCCCCTCCTCTCCTCCCTACCCTCCTCTGACCTTCCCCCTTTCGATACTTTGTTTCACACACACGTACACACACACACACACACACACACACACACACACACACACACACACACACACACATCATACACGTATATGCGTGTGTGTGTGTGCGTGCGCGCGTGTGTGTGTGTGTGTTTGGTAGGATGGGGATTGGGTTTTAACATTGTCCTGTACATGTATGTGTAAAACTAACGACACTTCCCTCTTCAGAAGCAGCAGAGTCTGTCCCTCCCTCTCTCTATACGTGCAGTGCGTGCGTGCGTGCGTGCGTGCGTGCGTGCGTGCGTGCGTGCGTGCGTGTGTGTGTGTGTGTGTGTGTGTGTGTGTGTGTGTGTGTGTATGTAGTTGTTCGATCACTTTTAATTCAGATTTGTACATTGTTTTAAGTTTGCTGGTTGGTTGTGTTTTGTTTCGTTTCGTTTTGTTTGTAACGAAAAATATCCCCATCCCTCACAAAAAGGCTAAAAAAAAAAAAATCCAGAAAAGAAATTCAACAGTTGGTTTTTAACAAAAAGTGAGAGAGAGAGCTTATAAAATTGTCAAACAAAAGCTGAAGGAAAATCATTGACTTGGGATTCAATGGACTTGGCCAGGCCTATCACCTCTGAATAGTCGGTCCAATGGTACCTTTCTGTAGACTTCATTCTCTTCACTAAAAGCGCACAGATGTTTCCGGGAGTTTTTAATTTTAATAAAAATGTTGTTACGTTTTCGCTTTCGCTAAAATAAATAAGTAATGTTTGTCCTCCATTTGCGCAACCTATCACAACGTTGTTTGCTCTGCAACGCACTCACAGCCATTGGAATGTAGGCTACACATTGCGCTTCCAGACTTGCCGACCATGTCTGGCACTAGCCTATAGGGTACACGTGCGAAAACTGATCTATTGCGATAAAGTATGTCGTGTTTTATCATGTGTCGATTTCATTAACGATTATCTACATATACATGACAAATGTAAACACAAATATCCAGAGTTGTACAGACAAACGTTTTTCGAAAGAAGAATATCTAGTGACTGTGTGTTGGCATTCCGCAGAGTCTGTTCCTTCGCAGGCTGTGCGATGTTCCTCGTCTCGTGGCAAACCTCTTCGCAGCGTCAGACAAGGTCCATTACTAGGAGAGGGGGGTGAGCATGTAGGTGCTTGGTTCCGTTTCACTGATTTTAAAGACAATGACAAGATTTATGTTGTTTATGCCTTCATCACACTGTATGAAGCAAACTATACCGCGCTAAATCATTTAATGTCTTATTTAAAGGCAATGAAATGTTCTTTATCGAGCTAATTGAATGTAGCTTTCCAAAAAGTACTATTTCTCCACCCCTCTTCTCTGCGCAAGTGCGCTGAACCGCGGAAGACGCATGCGCTGTGAACCCACGTGTTCATAAACAAATTTTGATGGAAAGAGGGATCAGAGAAACTGGAGTTGTGGTTTGTAGTTTGGAATCTAACCCTTCTTAACTCAGGTAGTTTTGCTACAGAGCTCAACGCTTCTTAACATGGGGACTGAAACTAACAAAGATGACCGTAACACGCCCGAGTACCTAGCACAATTACTAAAAGATAAGAAACAGATTCAGGCTCTTCCAAACGTATTCGTTCATGTGGATAAACTTTTAGATGAAGGTAAGTCTGCTTCCAACTATGTGGTGTAGTTCTTCGACGAACGATCTCTGCTTTTTTCTGTAATGTAAACATTTCATCGGGCAGGTTTTTCAGGTTGTGTAATATTTTATTTTCTTGAAGTTAACTTGTGACAAACTTTTCTTTTGAGATGTTCGATCTCGCCGCAGGTACTTTTTATGTCAGACTAGTGACTGAACAGAACAGACGTTGACACCGCCAAGGGGCTCCGATTAAATGCACAGCGATCGGTGTTTGATTATCTCCAGAATTCATGGATACTTTGTACAAATTCTTCATGGATCTCTATTGACTGTTGTTGATTCAAAAAGCTAAAGTTTTATTGAAAATAAACTTTTGTTGGTACATTCCTGAGCATACATGTATATTTTTGTGTACGAGCACCGCCATCTTGACTCTGTGACTGTGATAAGGCAAGCCGACACACATTTTGTGGCCCTGCATTTTAGACCCACGGTAATTATTCAAGCAGAAACGGTAGCCGTGTTTCTCTGAGCTCAGGCGATTAACTTTGCAGGCTGTGTTCAGATCTGCAGTTGTTTGGGACAACTGCATCCTAGATTCTTACTGGATATGCATCGGCATCCTTTGAAAACAAAACAAAAACAACGATCACGATCGCCAGAAGCGTAGCATCATTTCATCGATTTTATTCAGCCTGTTGCAAGGCTTAGCGACCAGTCTGGAAATGAGACATTTGAACTAAACTAGACAGCTGCAAATTACTCTTTTAACAAAAAGTGTGGAAAATATGTGAAATTAAGAATACTGGTGTCAGATAAAAGTTGGAAAGCAAAAGTGAAAGTGATGCAATGCATTAAGACAAAAGCTTTATGAAACAAAGTACCAAGCCATACATTTTACCAGATCTTTGTTTTTATTTTCATTTTTGACAGAAAACTATGTTTTAATATTTTTTTTTTAGTCACATTACTAACTTTTCAGTTCAAGTTTGATATTTCACACACACAGTAACACACATGGTCCCACACACACACACACACACACACACACACACACACACACACACACACACACACACACACACAAGTGTACACACACACTTTTTTTTAGTCACATCATTAACTTTTCAGTTCAAGTTTGATTTTTTAAACACACACACACACACACACACACACACACACACACACACACACACACACACACACACACACACACACACTTACTGACTTAATCAAACTTTTACATTACAACCACACATTCCCATTAATCAAATACTCAAGCCTCATGTATCGGAACAATAAATATATAAAGTTCATTCTTATTTGTTTGGTGCTAAATTCCTATGCTTTTTTTATGGGTTAACACTTGTTCAGTAATTGAACAGTTAATGAAGACTGTTAATAAATTTAATAATATAATGTTCATGTATTTAATATGCCATTATTAACATCTAATTTGTGATTTATTGCTGACATATTGCTTTGTTGTCTCACTTGTACTTTCAACTTGTCACCAGATTTTGTACTCAATAGTTGTGAGTGGTACACATTTGGGGAAAGCTTATGCTACCAGTTATGGCAAGTAATTAAAAGAGAAAAGAACAATTATATTTGTATGCAACCATGTTCATAGTTTTGTGCATTTGTGCATGTTGATTGGTAACATTTTCATGTATGATTTTTCTGCATACCTTTCCCTCCCACATTTGAATAGCTTCTGTTTAGTGCTAAGATTTTAAGGCGACAGGATGTGGTCTCTCTCTTTGCATTTCAGATAACCTGTAGCTTATATTGGTAACCTTACCACTAGAGAGTTTGTGCGGTTTGTTGATTGAAAAATTGTATAACCAGTTGAACTAATAAGTTTGTTGGATTTTTTTTCTTGCTTTGTGCCCTACCCTTTGTTATAATATACTGTACCATTCTAGTTGGAGTTGTACTACTAGTCAAAAGTGTTGACCATCACTCCGTTTGAACTGACCATAGCTGTGCACTAGCTTACCAGTTTAGAGTGGCAACGTATCCTCTTTCCGCAGTTAAAGGAATACAACGTGATTCAGAACCGGTTAAAATGCCCATGATTTCTGCCAAGTTCAAGTTTTCTTGGAATCAAGGAGTATTCTCAACTAAGTGAAAATGGACATAAAATCATGATTTACAAAGATCAGGTAAAGTATCGGAAAGAAGAGGGGGTGTGTGTTTTATTTTGTTTGGGGTTTGAGGGTATTTTGTTATTGTTGTTGTTTTTTTCATATATTCTGTGGTCTTCAGTGTGACAGATGGTGTAATTAGCTAGTTGGTAATGAAACAGGTTTAATGCAATCAAGTGTGTTTGATTGGAATCGTGGCTTTTTCTGCTGTCTGTTTTGTTGCTATTTTATGGTGTGCTTGTTCATTGTGTCCAAACCATGTTTAGTATTAAAATTACATAGTGTCTGTTTTCTATTCTATGCCTCAGTGACTATTCTGTTGCTATATGATCCTAGTGCTCTTCTCACCTGCTATCTACCCTTTATTTGCTATTTCAGTTATGATTTATAAAATTACACTTTCGTCTCCTGGCTGTTCATTACATAATGATAAGCTCTTGAGTGTGTGCTTGTTTTGCAAGTTGCATAATTCATAACCTTCATTGGTGCAAGTTATGAGTTTTTGCGTCCAGTCTGTATCGTTAGAATTTTACTTCTGAAATTCTTCAATGTTATTCAGTCACTGACTCACCCAGTGATGTCTGTTGTATCATGCCTTTATTTATACTCTTTTTTTTCTGGGTAAAATGGAAAAATTTTACACAATCTCTCTCTCTCTCTGAGCTCTCTGTCTCTCTCTGTCTCTCTCCTCTCTCTCCTCTCTCTCTCTCTCTCTCTCTCTCTCTCTCTCTCTCTCTCTCTCTCTCTCTCTCTCTCTCTCTCTCTCTGTGTGTTGTAGATCAGTACTCTCTCTCAAATCAGTGATTAGTTTTCTTTCTTGAAAACAAAAAAATCAGAATCTGTCGAAACAAGTCATTACTAACTCAACTGAAACTTAAGAGAAACTGCATGTCCAGTCTAAGAAACTTTAGAAAATTGCTTTTTCTCTTTCTTTTTTTTGTGGGGGAGGGGGGGGGGATACATTATAAATGCTTGTTTAAATGTATTACCTCCATCAATGAGTATTATGAGTTAACTATCAATTCATGATATGAATTTGCATCCTTTTGACGTTTTGTTCAGCGCTGATTCAAAGTTATTTGATAAAGTTCAGTCAAGAGTCGACGTTTACTTTTCAACTTGAACCAGATGTTAATGATCTCATTCTAGTCAGTTTCTGCTTCACGAAGTTCTACTTCCAGTTGCTTTGGCAAGAAATTATTGTTAAACCGAATTGCAGTGATTGTTACTTTTGGTCAACTCTCAGTAAATTCGACTCTAGTCTAGACAGTGCAGTTGAATGGTGTGTGTGTACCTGTATGAATGATTTATTCATAAATGGAGATGGTGTGACATTTCAACAACTTTCAAGTCCAGCCTGATCAGTGATCTGCAGTGTTTTTGAAGACTGGTGAACTTTTCATGCTAACTCTTTCAACAACATACCATTGTGATATCATAGTACAGGTGTGTCACAGATGGACTATTCTTCAATTTACATTAAGTCCTAGCCAGTGGGCACCTGGCTCAAGCAGGATCGTTGTGATGAGTAATGTGATTCCTTGAGGTGAATCCAATCCAAGGAAGACAGCCCAGGTCTTTGTTTCTAGCGTCTTACATCAGGCTGCTGAAAGAATGTGGAGTGTTTGTTGGCGCAATGCCCCCAGTCTACCTACAACAGAGCTCCCTATCATTTATATTACTGGTGGAGCTGTCACTCTGGGGGCCCCTGTGCTCCTTATTTTGCTTGAACAGGGAGTGTATACACCAGCCAGGCCCAGGAGACTTTTTTGACACAGCTATTGTGATGAGTCGACCTTGTGATTGTGTGTGTTTCTTTCCAGCCAGCCAGCCAGCCCCCCTTCAGGGAAGGAATTTACCACTTCTAGTCTGTGCTTTTGTTCATACCCTCTTTTCTCACTGGGAAATGCTATGTGGTGTTGGGTTTCAAAAGCGCTTTTTTTTTTTAGAGAGAGAGAACAGAGAAGTGAGCAGGTTCAGTTTGGGTGGGTGGGGGGTGCGGGAGGGGTTCATTGGTCTGATCATGGGTTTTAGTCTATGAAGCTTGATCACTGTGTTATAATCTAGTTTCATTCCTTTCTTTCTTCAGCAATGTTGTCTACTAGTCTGTGATTCAGTGATAAGATCATGAGATATTGTGCGTAGTTTTATGATTCATACGCGACTGTCTGTGTGTGTGTGTGCGTGCGCGAGTGTGTACGTACGCATACGTGTGTTTGTGAACTCTGAAGAATGTAAATTATATTTATTCTTCTCTTTGTATGTATTATACACATGTACACGTACATCTTTTCTCTGTTAGTGATTTTCTTTATGAGTATAAATATGGGGGGTGGGAGTACATTTCTGTCCAAATGCATACATGAGCATGTGTGATCGAGACTGACATACTATACAAACTTTGTGTAAACTTATGGTTCTCAAAATCTTTTTGAGTGTCAGGTCAGTGGGTGTGTGTTATGAGTGTGATTGTGTGTGTGCACAAGTTTACAAATTATACATAAACTCGGTTGTCTGTGTTCAGTTAATTTACAGGTCTGACTATGCACTTCTAAATTCTATACATTATTGAGTATACATGTGTGCGTGTACAGGACATTGTGGGTATATAATAGAAACATCACTCATTCGAGTCATTGTGTTGTAGAGATTACATCATAATTGCAGACAAAACAAACAAACAACTTTTGACACATGATACAAACAGTAAGAAAAGTAATGCAACATGTAACAATCATTTGCCAACACTATTCCTAAATTTCATGCAGATCTGTTTTATAGTATGAGAGATATTAATTTAAACATACCCACCCATTTCAGCTCATTTTGGCCAAATCCTTCCATGAACAGGATGTAGGAAGTTGATAGTGTCAGTTCACCATATGAGACTAAGAGTTTTTTTTAAACAAGGTATATATATATATATTTTTTTAAAATCAGATCATACATCATTTGTTTATAAATAATAAATCATGATAACACTACAGGGCTGAGATTTAAACATTTGCCAGCTTGCCAGTGAAGCTTCAAACTGGTGTCTGGTGCAGTCAGTTTATGGGTGTCCCAGTTGCTTTGGGCAGTGATAAAAAATTTCCTCTTCAGGAGCAGGTGGGATTTTGTGCACAAGACTCCCAGCACATACATCATACAGCTTAGCACACCTGCATCCGCCAAATAATTGCTAGTGACTAAAAATTGCTGCCAACCTCTCAGGCTATCATTTATTTATGACCAAAAAACTGTACATGAAGAGTCCTGTAACTTGTAAGGCATTCCCTTTTTGTTTTATGTACATGTGTCCAGGCTACTTTGTTTCCTTTCCGGAAAATGAAAAACTATTGTTGTATTATTATTGTTAAGTAAAAAAGAAATTGACACAGTCCATTCTAATAAAAATGAAGATTATTACCTGGGGTTTGTTTTTTTTTGGTCATCTTAAAATTTATCTTCCCCCCCCCCCTTCAATTTTTTTTTTTTTTTAGCAGGATGAGGAGACCTATGAGTTGTGTGGATGGTTCATCTAGATTTCTGTGCCCAGTGCCTCATGTATGGCCACTTTTTCTTGAGGTTTAGTTCCAAGTACTCACTAAGTTAAATTCATTTTCAACACACCTTTTTTCATTTACTGCTCCAAGTCACATGAGGGTGGAAACACTAATAATATGTCTGAAACCTCATTGGTGACTGTGTATGTATGTCAGATTTTCATACTACTATATCTATTACTAGTTAAGTACTACCAGTTTTTCAAAGTATCACCCCTGCTGTTTGTTGTCTCTCTGTTGCAGTGTATGTGTAAGGTTACATTTAGATTGGTTTAGGACTAATTTCATGCCAGAAAGGTTTAAGTTATCCAAAGCCCATTACGCATTAGTTTGTACACCACTGGGCTTCCCTGACAAAAGCTGTATGATCTTTGTTTAGCATGATAAATCTCAGCCCTGTAAAGTGAAATAAAGTATGTAAATTTATATTAAATTTTTATGTTGTAAGTGCTCATTCACATCACCTCTGATTAAAACCAAAAAAAAATGTGTGTATGTGCACAGATTTTTTAATTCTTTTTATTATGTGACTCATCACTAAATGTGCTCTCTACAACACAACCCCCCCCCTCTCTCCCTCTCTCTCTCTCTCTCTCTCCCCTCCCTCCCTCCCTCCCTCCCTCCCTCCCTCTCTCTCTCTCTCTCTCTCCCTCTCCCTCTCCCTCTCTCTCTCTCTCTTTCTCTCCTCTTTCTCTCCCCCTCCCTAGAGCTTTCCCTCCCTTCCCCCCCCCCTCTCTCTCTCTCCTCCCCCCCTCCCTCCCTCCCTAGAGCTTTCCCTCCCTCCCACCACCCCCTCTTGTCTCTCTCTCTCTCCCATTGCTCTGCCAAAATCTCTGGTTTACTTATGACTGATGTGAGAACGTGGGAGATCTTTGTGACTCAGGCAGCAGACCATTAAATAAAAGGGTGTGTGTATCGTGTTGCAAACATGTCCCAGAAACAGCACCTGTGTGTTGACTGTTGTGATAGACTGGTGATACTGTTGATGCCAACAGAGCTGATCAGTCACTGCCCAGAACATGGGATTTGCTGCCTGAAACAGGAACCCAGGTAGTCCCTCCCCATTACAAATGGATTATTGTGTTCGTGTGTGACATTTCCTGTTATTTGTTTGGGGGGTTGGGGGGTGTTTGTTTTTGTTGTTGTCAAGTTGTCCTCGTGTTGTTTGTGCCTTTACAGGCGACGGTTGTAGGAGGATGTTGTTGGTTGTGTGTTTTGCAGAGATTAACAGGGTTAGGGTATCCTTGTTCCACCATCAAAACAAAAAGGACCTATGTCTTCCCGAACCACTGGGCGCTGTGGTCACGCTACAGGAGAAGCTGTATGTCCCTGTCAAAGAACACCCAGACGTGAGTGCTGCTTGCCGGAAGAACTATGGAGAAATTATCTAAATGTGTGTTCAGAGCATGTTTTAGATGTAATTAAATAACTGACATGGGATGCAAATTAAGATCTACATATGATCTATCTCCACACATTTAAAATAGTGCCTTAAGTTCAATCAAAGCTTTGCTTTTTCGTTTTTTCTTAAAGTTTTTTTTCTTTTTTTCACATACAAGCAGCTTTCTAAAAAAAATTTTTAATTATTTTATGTATAATAACAAAAGCTTAACAGAACTTGGATATGGTTTAGTTTAAAAGACATTTTCAATTTTAATGAACAAACTTGCAGGCAAATAATATTGATCTCTTAAACTATTTTCCAAAGTTGTAAAGGTTTTAACTTTCAGAACTGGAAAGAAAAAATGTTTACTGGTAGAACCATGAAGAGCTGTGTTTGAATTTTTAAGAAGTCATTTAAAGAGAAGGGAAAGGAAAGAAGAAAAGCTAGATGTGAGCCATTTTTGTTTCCCGTGAGATCTTTGGAAGAATAGAGCAGATCAAGAAACAGTTTGCCTTTTCAATAACAAGAAGGGAAAAACCCTTTGTCACATGATTGATTTAGTATAATACAAACTGTTACATACACCTGCAGTTCCTTGAAAATGAGACTACAAACCAAATTCCCATGCACCTGCAAACCCACCCATATTTGCTTATAACTAGTTATATGTATTTAAAATCCAAGACTGTCATAGAAGAGTGAGTCACCAATGACCAATGGTATGGACAGCCTGTACTGGACAGCCTGCATTTTTTGGAGAGGTGAAGGGATCCTCCAGGTCCACTTGCCCAAGATTCATTCCATGAAAATGTCAGTACCATGCCCCAATGGCTCCTCAGTGACTTTGGGGAGCTCTTAAGTTAGCCTGTCAGGTCAAATCACTCCGTTGAAAAATGTTAACCTAATGCTATGTTTTATTAGAAATTGGTTTCATAGATTTAAATTGAATTTTCTTACCGGTTTGGACACAGTCTGTGGTATTGCTCAAAATGCTTCCAAGAACAGAACCAGCATTAATAAGCTGTATACTCCACTCATTTTTTGCTGTTCTTGTTGAAAATTATTGTGTATATTTTATTTTTCAAAGTTTAAAACTTTGCAGATAAGGCTATTTCCACTAACTTCCTAAAATGGCTTTTAAGTAGCCTGGTTTAAAAATCATCATTACTGGTCGTTTTCTCACCACTGATAAATGCAGCATGTTTTGTATGCAAATTTTAAATCTGTCATTTTGTGGTACCTGGTTTTCAGTTCAACTTCGTGGGTCGGATATTGGGGCCACGTGGGATGACAGCCAAGGAATTGGAACAGTACACAGGCTGCAAAATCATGGTCCGTGGCAAAGGATCCATGAGAGACAAGGCAAAGGTGAGTGTGCTTTGGATCTTTTAGTGCCACAACAACAATATAGGGAGGGGGTGGGGGGGTAAAGCTGCTATCTTGGGGTTGGAGAAAAAGGAAAAGAAATTAGTAGAGTCAGTTTAGATCATTTTTGTATCATTTTTGTATGGAGGAAATGTCTAACTGAAGCAGCAGCCAGCCAAATTGAGCCATAGAAAAAAAAAAAGCTCTGTTTTTTTCAACTATGGAGGTCCATACAGTCCTGGTTCAGATGTCATGTGGCTAAAATTAAAGACAATAAAGGTCAGGGTGGTGTCAGAGTTGGTTTTATTTTAACCCTAGTAGCGCTGTTCCCGGATTACTCCGGAATGACGTCGTGCAGCATTTCTGGCGGCTCCCGGAATATTCCGGATGACGTCGGTGATCGTAATTGAAGGCTTTCTTTCGCTTTCAAAGGTCATCCAATGAACGTGAAGGCCATTGTAGGGCCGCAGAAATGGGTGAAGGTCGTCCGCAGTCGCAAGCAACGAGGATCTGATTGTTTAGAGGTGTATTTTTTATTTTTTTTGGACGAACGTCGATCGCCTGAAAACAAAATGGCAGCAAAGTGTTTGCGCTCGTATCACTCGAAGTATTTTTCGAGTTTTTTGACGATATTGACGGCGATGAGGAGTTTTAGAGGCTGGATTTGGTTGAATTAAACGATAATAGAGACGATAAGGTAAGGATTGTGAAATATTTTTGAAAAACTTCGGAAAAATTGATCGTGATCGAACTGAATCGAGCGGTGCCAAGTTTTGTCCAAAGCACTTCATAGCTACCAGGCGATTTCGATGTCATACATTGTTTTACTTTATTTTAACGCAACACGGCTTCGAAATAACTGTTTATAAGTCATTTCTATATGCTGTCGAGTACTTTGCATCACACGAAATCAAGCGATTGTCGTATTTTCGTCATAGAACGCCGCCAGTTCGCACGAAATAAGTGTTCACCGCCATGACGATCGCGATGCGTCGATCATTTCGCTGGACTTTTCCGAGTATTTGACGACCGATAAAGCCACGGAAGCTCTTTATTTTTTCAAAACTTATGTCAAGAGACAGTATTTATCGAATCATGACATTTTTGCACCGCAACAACATTGTATATCGTGTTAAAATCAATCTGGGTCACCGACATCGCAACAGTGATTGGTAGTGCACGCGCAGTTTTTAAACTTTATTTATTTTTTACATTATCATAAACACTACATGCTGCTATAAAATTTCACTCTTTTAAAAGCTTGTTATCTAAGCTTTCCAGTGATTTACAACTTTACACACTTAGTTTAGTTTTACATATCAATATCAAGAGTTGTTTGACCCCACCCTACTGCAAATCAACAATGGCTGCTGTTAATTCAGCCAGCAGCACCTAGTACCGCTGCCGTTATTTCAGCGCTACTAGGGTTAAGGCCTGAAGGTTATTTCCTTTTCAACTGTCTGTTGACATTCTCTGTGTATTCTGAGAACTCTGTGCGTGTGTGTGTGTGTGTGTGTGTGTGTGTGTGTGTGTGTGGTGTGTGTGTGTGTGTGTGTGTGTTTGGCAACAATGACAGAAAGCTTTTCCACCTCTGGGCAGAAATCTGCTCAAGGGAAAGTAGTGATTCATAAACAATTCATTACTTTTTAACAACGGCAGAGAAGCAACACCAAAATGGACAGAATGTAAGGTAGACACATACTGAAACTGAAAACATTGGAGGTTAGAAATTAACAGAAAGTGATTTAAAAAAGCGTAGGTGGAATAGTAAATGTCGCAAAACTGATCTAGCAAGCAGCCGGAAAGGAATCAATACTAAAAGTCTTTCACTCTTGAGGGCTGAACAATGCAGAATAGTGTTTTTGAATAATCATATGCCTGTGTTTTACCGCCCCTCCCCTGTTGCATTTTTTATGAGATTCTTAGCACACAGCTCTTAAGATGTCTTCTTCTAGAAAGAGACTTCGGGTTATTGTTGGATTAATGTAGACCAGATACCGAGTTGATGAAGATTTTTACAGTTTGTTCAGTGTGGTTGTAGACAAGCATCAATAACCCTATCGTATAAATCTGTAGATCTAATCAAGTCGGCTTGAAAAAGGATTTAAGTTGCAAAGGTGAATTGTGGAATTCAGGAAAAGTTGACAGTGAAAAAAAGCGTACTCATCTCCTCCGAAAGACTAGCACCCAGACCACCACTTATGGTCTAATGGATGGGGGAAAGTTTCAGGCCCGAATGGTATTCAAAGCACCACACACTCCGACCCGGACTTTTCGCTTTCTAGGCAGGCACGTTACCTCCTAGACCACTGATCCACTGATCCACCTTATTTTATTTATTATTTATTGTGTTTATTCTTTTTTATATCAAGGATAATGGAATAAAGTACTCGTGTGCTTTTTTTTTTTTACATCCAGTCGCCGTGTGTATGCAGTTTTGTAAATCTATCTTGTCATGAATCTGTGTGCAGGAGGACCAGAACCGGGGTAAGCCCAACTGGGAGCACTTGAACGAAGACCTGCACGTGCTGATCACGGTGGAGGACACACGCAACAGGGCAGAGCCCAAGCTGACCAAGGCTGTGGAAGAGGTCAAACGTCTGCTGATCCCCGCGGTGAGTGTCCACTCTGCTGTTACAGTGTGTGTGTGTGTGTGTGTGTGTGTGTGTGTGTGTGTGTGTGTGAGTGTGTGTGTGTGTGTGTGTGTGTGTGTGTGTGTGTGTGTGTGTGTGTGAGTGTGTGTGTGTGTGTGTGTGTGTGTTAGATGCTCTTGTCAGTGAGTTTTGTGTGTTAGGATGAGCGTTGAGAGTTTTACCTGTGTGTGTGTGTGATGGGTGTGGTAAGTTGTGTGTGTGTTAGTGGTGGGGTTGGTGTGTGTTTCAATTCCCTGTCTGTTCACTTAATGTGATACAGACGAAATGTGTGTGTGTGTGTGTGTGTTTGTATGGGTGGGTAATGGTGTGTTGATGTGTGTTGGATAAATGTGTGTGTGTGTGTGTGGGGATGGTGTGGGTAAATGGGTGTGTGAGTGGTGTGGGTGGGTAAGTGTGTGTGTGTGTTGTGTTTGGTTTGTAGTGGGTGGGTAAGTGTGTGTGTGTGTTTGTGTGTGTGTGTGGTGGGTGCATGCATGCGTGTGTGTTTTGGTTTCTTGTTTTCCAGAATTTTGTGTTCATTGCATGATGGTTGTGGAAAGTGTCTGATTTCATTATACAAATTTTACGTGATGATGTAGTCTTTTAACTCTCCAGCATCATTATTTTATTTATTTGACTGTGCAGGGTCCCTGGATGCATGTGTTATGTAAATGCATTATCACTGTTTTTACTTTGATTCGTTGTTGTCATGTCTCTCTTTGTTTGTTTATTTTGTTTTTAGAATGGTTTGTCTTTTGTTCTGTCTTTGACACCGCCTCCACATCTCTCTGTATGATTCTGTTTTCTCTCCTTTCTCTTTCTGTGTACCTTCTTTTTTCCCCTCTGTTCTCTCTAATTCTCTCTCTCTCTCTCTCTCTCTCTCTCTCTCTCCTCTCTCTCTCTCTCTCTCTCTCTCTCTCTCTCTCTCTCTCTCTCTCTCTCTCTCTCTCTCTCCAAATCTGCAGTGAGAAAAGGCTGATTCTGGATTTATTTTGAGCTGAAATCTGGTCTTTAAGTTTTAGATCCCTTACTATTCAAAGTAAAATGCCCAAAACACCCACACCATCATCAGAATATCACAGCATAAAATGATTATGTAGACATTAGAACAATTCATTTTCATCCTTGGGTAATTGAAATGATACCTTGTTCTTTCGTAATTATTCATGATTTAATCAGCAAGTGATGGCAAAACTCAACAACAGAGAAAAAGAAAAAAAAAAAAAAACCCAAGAGGAAGAAAAATAAAAGGGAAAGAAAAACGTAACGCAGTTAAAACCCTGTTCCTAAGAGTCTGTTCTGACAATAGTTCACCTTAACTACCATGGAAGAATGCGGGTTTATTTTGGTGGTGCATTCCATGAGCAGGGGTAGAGAGGAGGGCTGGTGCTGTGTGATCATTTTGAAACTGGCAGCAAGTGTTGTGTTTTCCTTTTTCTTGGCACCTGTTGATGGTTAAGGAAGGCTCGTTGGAGA
>CM060333.1:25773660-25776160 GCA_030674155.1 Stramonita haemastoma | reverse complement strand
TCTTCTTTTTCTTCTTCTTCTTCTTCTTCTTCTTCTTCTTCTTCTTCTTCTTCTTCTTCTTCTTTCTGTCTTTTTCTTTCTTTTCCTATCATCGTCTTTTTCTTGCTCCTCCCATTATTTCCTATTATCAAAATATTCAAAAAAGTTGCTAGTGCAGTCTATATTAAAATCGTACAGCTATTTGCCTCTCTGGTCAGCTGGGTAACAGTGTAATGATTAAAGTATTTCCTTGGAGATTACTAACATTCAATGCTGTTTCAGTTTGTGGATAGATGCCATCCTTAAATGGTAGATCTCTGGGTATTGATCACCGAGAAATTCAGACTAGCCACCATCACCCCACCACCTCAGCGCATCTTTTCTTAATTCTTTGTACTGTATACTTTTGATGTGTGGGTTGTTTTTTTCTAAGGATGGATGGGTATCTCCAAGAAGTTCAAATTTTCCTCTTTTTTTCCGTGTTCTTTTCTGTACACTTACTCATGGTTTTTGCTCCTGAAATCCCCAAGGTTGATTGATAACAGACATGTTAAAGGTTTTATGTTCCGTTCCTGTTGATCCATTAAGTCTACTTCCATTTGCCTTCTTTATCCCATTGGCACGCCCTCACTATCCTTTCCTCTCCCCTTTCTCCTAGCCTTGTCCACCCAGTTTGGCATTTATGTCTGAAACAGGCCTATTCATAAGTATGTGTAGCTTTTCACTACAGTTGCAGACGTGTGTGGCAACAGACACATGTGTGGCCACACAACACACCACACACAGCACACACACACACACACACACACACACACACACACACACACACACACACACACACACACACACACACACTCTTGACAGAACATTTATTTTATTTATTCAAAAGAAAAATCCACACGCAAAGTTCTATCAAATTATTTCACAGTGTTCAGGAAGGTTGTATTGTAGACAGGTGCACCTTAAATATTGCTTGCAAACCTATCACATACAAGCAAAAACACATTAACTCTCAATTTAAGACTTTTCCTGTCATCACAACTGATGCTAACATGAATGAATTTGCGTGACTGATAGATCTGCCAAAATCATTTCGTGGACAGTGCTCACATCACACTGCAAGTAATTTTCCGTTTTGCCATTAACTAGTCCAGATTTAGAAACTGTTGACAAGAATCACCCAAGAGAATATATATGGAAGCTCTGTTGATGTGGTGGGAAAGGGGAGGGAGGGGTAGGGGTGTTAGTGCAGGTAGACAGACATCTATCTATCAGGCAGGTGTGAAAGCTGTCGGAGAACTGTTGGAAGTCTATCAGCCGCAACTGTAATTGCCTCTGGCCCTGCGCCTAAACTCTGATTTTTGCCTGTTGCCTAGGAAACCTCTGGGAAGTGAAGGAATTGAGGAGGGAGAAGAAGGGGGGGGGTGAACTTTAAATTAAAAAAAAAAGTGAAAGCACACATGTGTAGATGCGCAGGTGCACTTTTTTTTTGTTTTTTAACTGGTCTCTTTCCTCCTCTACCCCTTCCTTGTGTGGGAATCTTTTCTAGAGTCCTCTCTCTTTCACTCTCTCTCTCTCTCTCTCTCTCTCTCTCTCTCTCTCTCTCTCTCTCTCTCTTCTCGAGACATTCAAAGCAGGGAAAGAAGGTCCAGCTCTGATTTTCATATTAATTAATTGTTGTCTTCAACACATGCAAGTTGTAACTGTCAGCTCGGTTTCTTAAATTCTCTATCGTTAATTAAATTTTGTTTTTCATTCTCAGCATTCACCTCTCCCAGTGTCTTTCACTCAGCAACCACCATCAATCATGCCCCATAGGTTAGGAAGGAAAATCTTTCTCTAGATTCAGTTCTCATTATGATGGTCATATGGTATTGTTTCAAACTGTAGCGGAGGGAAGAACTAAAAGACAAAAAAAAGATAGAAAACAGTGAAGGGAAAACATGAGACAGAAAGGACAGGGGCCCAGGTTTAGGCACTAAACAACATAATTAGAAAAAATGAATCCCCAAAGTTTGGAATGTGGTCACAAGTTAAAAAATTTCACCATGGTGAACCTCATAGCTCTACTGAGGGGAAAAAAAACAAACAACACCAGCCCCCCCCCCCCCCCCCCCCCCTCCCCCCCCAAATTAGATCAACGCATTCTGCAGTGCCTTATTGCCTGCCTTCAAAGAAAGTTAAGTGACAAAAGAAGATGACTAAGATTTGCTATGTTACTCAGTCCAAGTCTCTCATCAGTGTGTTATTGTGTCTTGTTCAACAATTTTTTAATTAAAAAGAAAAAAAAAAAGGAAGAGATAGCATAATAATGAATTCAGATTTATGCAAGCGCATGTCTCCTTGTGTCTGAATGAGGTATGGTTGTGTTGTACTGTTGTGTGCTGGTTGTAGCTCGCTTCATGCCTGAAATGGAATAATGAGTTAAGGGAGAAAAGCAGGAAGAGAGCGTAAGCTTGTAGGTCAGGGAGAAGTGCAGACAGCGCTTACACATGTATTGACGACTGTACACTGAGGTGTA